>VWZO01020931.1:470439-485362 GCA_013396975.1 Bucco capensis
GGTCTTGTTGAAGCTCATTATGTTCCCCTGGGCCCACCTCTCCAGCTTGTCCAGGTCCTTCTGGATGGCATCCTGCCCCTCCAACTTATCAGCAGCACCCCATAGCTTGGTGTCATCTGCACACTTGCTGATGGGGCACTCAATGCTGCTGGCCATAGCCTTTATACAAATATTAAACAGTACAGGCCCCAGTACGGAGTCTTGTGGAGCTGGGTGAAAGATAGAGAGAGCAAGACTGTGCTTCAGATGGTCACAGCAGGCAGGGGGGTGATCATGGTGTCTATAACCCTCTGGACAAGCCTCTGCAGCAGGGAGGAGAGGGAAGAGAGGGCTGGTGGCCCCTGCAGCAGTGGAGAGGAGCAGTGGCCCCTGCAGTGGGCATACTCCTGCAGCAGCTTCCCGCCTCTGTGGTTCTGGCAGTGCTCTGGAGATGAGACACAAAGTTGTTCTCAGAAATGCTCTGCTCTTAACAGTGAAGTCTTCTAGTGTTTATAGGGTGTTTGGAGATGCAAAAATCACATTCTGCAGAGTATATCTTTTAAGCTTTCTGGAGAAAAACTGATACATGATCATAATGATCTGTGCCATTTGCTTTCCTTTGTCTGAAGTGAACCTCTGACAACTTCTGGGTCTTGTTGTGGTGGTTTTTTTCCAACCTGGCATAGAGTTTGAGCAGTCTAATGTGTTTGTGGCCCACAATACCCTGTGGAAATCCAAGGGGAAGCACTCAGATTAGTCTGTTTTCTTAGGGCATGAAGCAAACCCCATTAGAGTAACCAAAACAGCTGCCCTCTGACTTCAATAAACTCTGAATTAAACCCTTAGGAAGTTCTTTCATTGGCATGGAATTCTTCTCTTTCTGAAGCTCTGCTGCTTTTAGTTCACAGTGAAGTGTAAGCAGAAATGTCTATGTAAGGCAATGCTACCCACATCCCATGAAGTTGCAGCTCATTATTGTGTAATACTGTTTTAAATACAGATCAGAAGTTGAATTCCTGCCCCCACACAATTCTAGGCTATTTTTAAAAATGGGGGAAAAAATCTCCTTTATTATTCACATGTACCCTCTTGAACTTACCCAAGCCTTCCCTCTCTTAAGACTGTGTGTGTTAACATTTGTAAGGAATTCCATTTCAAAGGCTCTTTTAAATGGATGCATGCTGTCCTATGGATTTGTCTGGATGCAGTTATTTCCTGGCCCTGGAACCCAACATTTGTGTTGGCATACCTGGGATACTTCCTGCTCAGGGGAAAAATGACATGACATTCTCAAGGAAACCTTTTATAACGTTTATAGTTTGTTTTAATAACATGGCTATGTTATTGAAATGTGGCTTCATGTCCAGGTGGAGATTGGTGATGACTGGTGTCCCTCAGGGCTCTGCCTTGGGACCATGATTTTTCCATATCTTTATCAGTGACACAGACAGTAGGATCAAGTGCACCCTCATCAAGTTTGCAGATGACACAAAACTGACTGGTGCAGTTGATACAACAGAAGGCAGGGAGATGCAATCCAGGAGGAACTGGACAAGAAGTGAGTCTGTGTGAACTTCAGGAGGTTCAACAAGTCCAAGTATAAGATCCTGCCCCTGGGTCAAGGCAATTCCAGACATGAGTGCAGACTGGGAGCATTAAGAGCAGCCCTGTGGAGAAGGACTTGAACTAAAAGCTGGGCATGAGCTGGCAATGTGTGCTCACAGCCCAGAAGCCAAACACATCCTGGGCTGCATCCCCAGCAGTGTGGCCAGCAGGTCAGGAGGGGATTCTGTGTCTGCTCTGCTCTGGGGAGACCTCACCTGCAGCTCTGGAGTCCTCAGCACAGGAGAGACATGGACCTGGTGGAGCAGGTCCAGAGGAAGCCATAGAAATGATCTGAGGGCTGGAACCTCTCTGCTGTGAGGACAGGCTGAGAGAGTTGGGGTTGTTCAGCCTGGAGAAGAGAAGGCTCCAGGGAGACCTTCTTGCAGCTTTCCAGTACTTAAAGGGCTTATCAGAAAGATGGGGACAGACTTTTTAGCAAGGCCTGTTGTGACAGGACAAGGGGTGATGTTTTTAAACTAAAAGAGGGAGACTTAGACTAGAGATAAGGGAGAATTTTTTTACACTGAGGTTGGTGAGACCCTGTCCCAGGTTGGCCAGAGATGTTCCATCCCTGGAACCATTCCAGGTCAGGATGTCTGGGGCTCTGAGCAACCTGCTCCAGTTGCAGATGTCCCTGCTGACTGCACTGGGATTGGACTAGATGACCTCTGAAGGTTCCTTCCAACCCAAACCATGATACCAAGGTGAGCAGATTCCCCAGTCTCCCTTTATTCTGCAGAGTGCCTATTAATGGGTAGTGTATTGCAACTGACTTTCAACTTTATTAGGGCTGTGACACAGATTTCTCATGAAGTGTGGAGGAACTGAAATGAAGAGCTCCACCTGTCTTGAATCAGATCTTTCTTTTGCTGTACTAAACCCCAGCCCCTCCCTGCTATTTGCAAAGGATGTTCCTGACTTCCACAAAAAGCATTCCACTTCTCAAAACAAACTCATTTCACAAGGTCAAATGACCATCCAGATATTCTCATGTTATCAAAGTTAATCACATTTGTGTGTGATCTTCAGAGAAGAAAGGAAGTGTTCTTCTTCTTTGGCTATTTATTGGTCCTGCTCCAGTTAATCCTGCTTTCTAAACTCAGGAACACATGTTGGGAAGTGGTGTTTGGTTTTGTTGCTCAGGAGGTTAGGCTGTATTTCATATGGTATGCACTCATCCTCATGGGGAGACAAATCCTGGAGGGTCCTGGAACAACAGATTGGATTCTGGCTGAAATGATTCAGTCATTTCCTTTTTGCCTTCAGTGGAAGTTTTTCTTCTCAGTTGTAAGCTAAATAGATTTGAGGGAAAAAAACCTGGAGATCAAGGAAGCAAGTGCAAAATCTTCCTAAGTGAAGTGGAGTCAAGCAGATGAAGTAACTGACTGACTTTGGATCTGCTGCATCCTTTGTTATAATTGGATAGCCATTTAAAAAATAATCATTAACAAAAAGGTGTGAAGGGACTTCTGGAAGTCTTCCAGTTCAATATTAAGTATAGCTGGATTCAAAGTTAAATCAGTGCTCAAGGTAGCAGATAGTAGTAAACATAGTACTGTGTACAGGAAGAAAAAAACACCTTTCCTTTTATATGTTCTTATTCTGACATAATGCCTTTAGGAGAGAGAAGGCTTGTAGTTGTTGTATTAGTGTTCATCCTCCTATGTAGGCATCTGGTGGTTTACATCCAAATTGTCCCATCAGGAATCTTTATATTTATATGGATGCACACACAGAGGCCATGCCTTTATATGAAAAAAGAAAAGAGATTATCATCTGCAGCCCTAGCTACCATAAAATGGCAGGTTACACTCTTGAGTTGCATGTTTGCTGACACAACATTGAGCAATGAGTGTAGCTACTTATTATCTACCTAATTACCAGAGAGGAAAAAGAATTAGTATTAGGGTAGGACATTTTTGTGAGGGAAAGAAAAGCCTTAAAAGCAATTTGAAGTCAGAACTAATGTAGGAATATCTACTGTCCTGTTAACTCATGCATGCTAACTAAGTGCACAGTTAAAAGTGTGCTGAAGGAGGAAAGAGGCTATGATACAGGCAGTTTCTGGGAGATCAGCAAACCTCCCTTCTAGTTTCTGGTGCTCTTTGAAGCTTGCAATAGTTAGATCTCCCAGCAGCTTGCAGCATCAGATCCCTAATACTGGTTTCAGAAGAGGTGGTGTCACTACTGTGTCACTGAGGAGCTGACTGGGCAGAGGCCTGGCCAGGTGGATCTGTTGGCATTACCTGGAGACTTCAGCAGGACAATGGAGACATCATCATTATAGCCCTCATCTACACTTACAAGATCTCTCTCTGTCACAGCCTGCACACCTAGTTAATCTCTTCATCTGAGCTGAGAGAAGAAGGGGGAGGTGTGTGTGCAGAAATACAGCTGAGCGTTTTGATTCTGGGCATCTGTGCAGCATTCAGCCATTCTGAAAGGAAGATTGCCTGTAGGACCACAGGGAAGTTCTGTTCTCTCTCATCAAAAACCCCGTGGCTTAGGTTCACTTCAAACCTTGTTAATGTTCTAGTAATTTTTACCTTAGATGAAATATTTTGTCATACTTGTAGCAACGTTAATTTGTTTTGTGCAGGGAGAGACTAGACTTGAGTTGGGAATTTGAAGTAAAGTCCCTGCAAAAAGCCCTGAGCACATGACTGGACATGAAACTAGGATTTGCATACAGGTGTAGTATTAAAAGAAAATCAGCTCACCACTCAGGAATTCCTGTCTTAGCCAAATTAACCAGGATCAGCAAAATAAAGGCACAGCTGGAAATGTTTCTCTGACAGCTGCACGCAACATGCTCCTCAGCAACAGAGCTGCTTTGCTTAGAGGATGTGAAAAATCCAGGGCTTGACAGAAGAAAGCAGTTGTGTTCTCTAGCTTTAATTGAGCAGATACTCTTTGCCAATTAAGGAATTTACAAAGAGTTGCAGGTGGGACCTGAGCTGGATTTCCCAGCATCTGTTTCATCAGTTGGGAAGCTCTGCAAGCACACAAGTATTTTTTCACTTGCAATTTTTTACAGAATACTTATTGGCTCTTCTTGTCAGTCAGAGGAAAAGCTTTCCAAACCAGTACATGCTCTCTATTTAGATATTAGACAGACATTTTGCATGATGGGAATGGTTTGTGAGAAATCATGGAGCTGCTTCTGAAAATACTGGCTGAATTATTTACCAATAGCTTCTGCATGATCTCATGGAAAAGAGTTTTACTCCTGTTCTGAAGGAGGTGCACAAAGGTAAAGTGAACATTACTCATCTTTGTTTTACTTACAATGTGTTGTACTTCAAAGAATTGTGCAGTGCTTTAAGATGGACACTTATTCTTTCAAATCAAGAACCTTAGGGTGAAGTGTAATGCTTGCTGCCCAGAAGCAAGCTGCCAGGCCTCCTTCTTGAACATCATGTGCCAGAAAGATTTTGATGTTTGGTTGTTAGAAAACATCCTTCTCCTCTATCTAACAGATACCTGCCTTGCTAGACAGTAGATGGGTGTCAAGCAGTTGTCTGAAGGCCAACTACCAGCCTGGAATTATAGTTAGTTTTTTCACAGTGTCTTTTTGATGTAAAATAACTCTGAGTATATCCAACTCTTTGCCTTAGAACAGATCCTTGGTTCCTTTTTGTCTGCTCTATGTTGAGGCTGAGCAGCTGGAAATAGCCAAAGAAATCCCTAGATGACACAGCCCCTTCATGTCTGTAAGCATTGCTGGGGCACAGGCAAAGAGAGCTCCTGTCCTTTGAGCTGTGGGCAGGCAGTTGGTACCTAAAGGCACAGCAGGACACCTCTGAGCAGCCTGTCCTAGACCTGGCGTGGCCCTGGGAATACAGAGATGTGGAGTGCCTTAGCATCATGTGGTGGCAGACATCCCACTTTCCAGCTGATGATCCCTTCAAGTGTGTTTGGCCATAGTTGTTTGGGTTTTTTTTCTTTTGCTACCCAATAGCAACAACATTCTTCCTAAATATCCCTCCTTTCAAATTTGGGTGAAGGTTCCTGTGCTTTGACATTGAACAACCTAAAGGGGAGATCCAGCTGAATATGTGTTATCTTGGTTTAAATGTTTCCACATCCTTCCCTAAAATCTCCCCCACTCCTGGTGCCAGATTTTTAGCTGTGACACATGAGATGTATCACACTTCCAGCTGCACCAGTATGCCAAGAAAGATGTCTGGGGAGTAGGAGTGTCCTAACTCTCTTCCCCAGAAACCATTCAGCACGTAACCTCCTCTTGAACTGCTGCTCTGGCCTGTTGCTTGCAGTCCACACCTGGGGGGCTCTGTGCTTCTAGTGCCTTTAGATGAGCTCATATCCTCAGCCTGAGAGCATTCCTCATTTCCTTCATGGAGTAGGATAGTTTTTGCATCCCATGGCCACTCATTTCCCAACTCTCCAAGCATCCCCTCGGCAGCAGGACAGTGATTTTCACAGAGACTCTTGGAAAAGCAGAAGAGGGAAGTGGGGACTGAGAACACATCATGTCTGTGGCATCTGTTTAGCAGATGCTTCAAGGCAGCTATCTATAGTTCAAAGAGCTGCTGGTGGCAGCCAATAAACCTTTCCAGCACCAGAGCTACAGTTATGCCTGTTGCAGTACAAAATATGGATCTACTAAGCACCTTATCTCTTAGACAGGGGGAAAAGTAGAAATGGTGGATCTGGAAGATCCATCTTCTGCTTGAAGTAAGAGCTTTACAAAATGAGATTAAAAATCATTTTAAACATAATGTTTTAAAGACAATTCAAAAGCTGTTGAAGGTTTTGGGTAGTTTGGTTTCTTAGGAGTCTGAACTAAGACCTTACAGAGGGAGCCAGTTTCTGAAGGAGGGATGCTCAGCCTTTTCAGGAAGCCATGCCCTTGGAAGCTGTCATCTCAGTGATACTCACACTGTGTTTGATCTTTTGGAAGAGGATGTGGAACCATCAGAGGGACTGAAGTTGCATCACTTGTGTACAATACATCTAGCCCTTTTGACCTGGAGTGTATGTTGACAAAACACTGGTTGAAAGCTTTTCTACACCTTCTTGCTCCTGTGTCCTCTAATTTATTGCATGAGAGTACAGACATATCTCTGCTTATCTTTACAGAAAGCTTGGACAGGGGTAGATGACCTGCAGCAGGTGGAGGCCCTAGAGATGCGAGTAGATACACGAGAGAACAGCTTGGGGAGCTTTGGTAAGAAAACATTTTATCTTCTACTACTCACCAGCTCAAATTGTCCTTTGTCATGTTCTGAAGCAAGGCTGGAGACTCAGAAATCCTAACAGCCAGTGTGAAGTACTGTCCTGCTCAAGAGCTCTTGAAACATGATCTCCCTGGTACCTCTTACTCCTTGAGCTCTGTTTTCTCCTGTGAGGCTGGAAATAGGACTGAAAGCTATGGCAATGGCATGAGGGACACCACTTTTGTCTAAAGCCAATTAGTGTGAGCAAACTGCTCTTGAATTACATGCCTCTAGGCCCTAAGGAGCATTTACTGATTACCTTGCCCTCTAGAGCACAAGATGCTTCTCTAGTGTAACAGCAGCCAGAGTTGAGTTTCTCTTCACTGTAAGGTTTCCTTGTGACTGAGAAGTGGCTGGTGGTACCAGGCTGCTCCTGCTGCCAGCAGCATGTCTGTGTCCTGTGCTGGATAATGATGTGCTGGAGGAATGTCCTATAAATAGGTCATTTTGATGAGCCCAAAGGAGCCCTAATGCTTGTGGGTTTGGTTCTGTGTCATCATCACTGCACTGGGGAAGGAAGGGAAGTTCCAAAGGAATTCCCTCTGTGGCAGAGTCAATACTGGGAGTATGAAACCTTTCTCTTTTAACAGTACTGGCAGTCATTTTCTGTCCTGTGGATTCCCATCACAACCAAGTCCATCTTCTGCTAGGCTGAAGCTGAGTAACTACTGCAGGGTAGGATTTTCTGTGCCAAAAGGAGTATGTTCCCAAAAATGGGAGCAGGTATTTTCAGCCAAGCAGTTCATTTTCATGGCCCAGTGCCTATAATGGAAGAACTCACTAGTTTTAGTGGGTCTCTTGATGTTGATTTGTCAAGAATGGTTAAGCAAGTACAGTTCAAGGGGCTTTTGTCTTGAGTTATGTAGCCACTTGGAACTGGTTATTCTGTTTATTTCCTAAGTAGGCCTTTTTCTGATAGGTACTTGACAATTTAAGGTAAGTTGCATCCATTTCTTTCAGAGATGAGAATCTATTCAGTCATGTTTCCTCCACTTGATAAGAAAATCTCATTATGCTATTTCTGCAGTGCTGGAAAGTGGTGCTCCCATTCCTTTGCCATTTTACATTACAAGCTAGCAAAATGTTGGTCCATTTTCACTCTGTACTTCCCTTTCCTTTACATTCCTAGAATAAATCCCTTTCTTTCTGCTTCCTAAGGTTAGACTTTGCAATTCTTGCAGACACCAGAGTGCTAGTCCCATGTTGCAAACACTTTCCATGTCGTTTATATCCCACTGTTTGCCCCAAGAGCTGGCCCTTGAGGGCTATAAAACCAACAGCTGCAGGTCCCCACTGATTTGAGATTAACAGAACATCAGGACCATCCTGAATTTCCTTTTTAAAATGCATTTCTGAATTTCCTCCCTGTGAAGATCTCTTTGCAAATGTCAGCAGACATCTAGGGCAGAAAGTTTGCCACTTAATGCCTCCAGTGATCATCAGTTCCTTGTAGTTCAGTTTCAGGTGTGTGGAGTAAGGCCTAAACTTGTAGGGTATCACTGGGCAGTTGGTATCTTCAATGCCAATGATGTAAGTAAGGCTCCTGCTCTCTTCATAGCCATATCAAATCACTTAACTTTGCTCCTACTGTATTCCTCAGCTGCATAGAAAGTGGGAAAGAGCATCTTGATCATCAAGGAATAATTTGTTTGGATGGGCACACTCTGTAACAATATTGTTTTAACTGGTTTTATGTGTAAAGATGAAATAGGCTGTGCAAGCTCTGAAATGGCCAAGTAAAAGAGTTGGAAGTTACCAGACTGCACATTCCTCTGGGTCACCTGGGACCCTGCAGAACTTGAATCCCAAATTTACACTGCCATTTCCACTGGAGAAACATTGCCATACCTGTGCCAGACTGTAGCACAGGTGCTGAGGGCCTACATCTCCTTCAGCAAGACTTCCAGAAAGATGTTGCTTGAGTTTTTCCTATGAGCATCTCCCACTTTGTCCTGTGCTAAACCTTTCCCAGGCTGTCAGGTCAGCATGACATGGTGAGGAGGGACAAGGAGGTTTCTTTAGGGACAGGGTGTGGGCTGAAACATGAAAAGACTGATGTTAAAATATTTTCATGTGATCAGTTTTAGAATGAAGGAAAGGCTTTGTGCCAGAGCATGAGTCTGAGTCTCAGCAGGGCTTGGGGTAATTGCTGGAATCTCTAGCTGTTTGTTTTGAGTGCACCTTGCTGAGTGACAGGAGAAACACTGAACCACCCTGGCATGTCTTATAGCCAGCTTTGCAGCTCTTGGAGTTGACTCCTGGGCTCTTCAGCTGCTTGTAGGCTTCAGCTCCTCCTCAGACAGATGGACTGTTTCCTTTTCATTAGCTTGTCCCTTTGGTTTTGATTGCTGACAGATCTGGGACTCCATTCAGGCCCAGCTCTTAGAAATTCCTCTTGGAGGTAGTGGTGGAATAGAGTCATTTAAGACACTACATAGTTCTCCTATTTCTAAGTGATTTTAATAGCTCCAAATCAAGTTACCCACAGTGCTCTTCACCAGGACTTATTGAATTGTTGCCTGCTGGTGGCCAGGGTAAGTCGATTACATGTCTGGAGGCTGCTGCTTCCCTTGCCCGTGTTTTATCAAGGAAAAGCTCTGCTGCAGGGTCAGGAGCAGGCACACAGGGTTATTTTTCACACAGGGTCATCATCTCTCTTTCCTCTTGCTCTGTTGGTTAGTATTCCTGGTACAAGGCCAGGTTAGGCACAGTCTGAAAATCCCTTGTGGTCTCCTGTGGCCCCTGGTGCCATAACTGTGCCGACAGCAGAGGGAGCATTAAACTCATTNAGGTGACATTTGTCAGCCATTAACCCAGCACTGCCAGGTCACCACTAAACCATGTCCCTCAGTACCACATCTCCATGGCTTTTAGATCCTTCCAGGGATGCTGACTCCAGCACTGCCCTGGGCAGCCTGGGCCAGGGATTGACAACCTTTTCAGGGAAGAGATTTTTCCTCCCAGCCTACCTGAACCTCCCCCGTGCAACTTGAGGATGTTTCCTCTTGTCCTGTTGCTTGTTACTTCTACTGATTTTTGCTAATAAAACCAGCATCTTGCCTACTTTCTCCTTAATATAGATGTCAGTTGTGGTACCAAGGCAGGTCAAAGACATCTGCATTGCTACCCTGCTTGTGAACCCCAGCTCTTCAGGCAGTGGTGCTGGCCATGCATGTACCATTTTTATTCACCTTTGATTTCTTTCTGCTCTTCATTGAGTTTTGTTCCACTGGGTTTATACAGTAGAATAGTTGAACACTGGTACATTGTTGGTGGTTAGTAATTCCAGAGCCACCTAACAAAAAGGGTATTTAGTGGAAGGGAATCACAGACAGATGAGATAACATTGTTCACCACTCTGAATTCTCAGCCTTGTTCTGCTGTCATCAGCCTTTTCACTTTTACAAATGGAAATTGCACAGTATGAAGGCAGGTTCAGGATGAGAAATGTAGTTTTTAACTTCTAATATTAATTCTAAAAGTACAATCTTGTTAATATTTCAGAGTAATTTTATATTGGTATAAGAATAAACAGTGTCCTTGCGCCCAGGAGAGAAGCCATGAGGGTTAAAATTAAGAAAATGAGAAGTATGTTGTTGTATTTGGATGGATCTCTTGTTTTGCTATCTTTGTTTTACAGTTTTCTCTTTATTTTTCAGTCTCTGATCTATATATATGGAATTGAGACCATAAAAAGCAGTAAAAGCAAAAGGACAATGAGTTCTTAGCACTAAAGAACAATTCCATATCAAATATAAAGCTTAGAAGAGGGAAGAACCTGCAGAACTGGAGAAATCTCTTGCAGAAGGCTTGCTGGCAGAATTTTGCACCACTGCACACAGTATACTTTTATTTCAGTCTAGTAAACAGCACATTAGAGCTTAACACTTGACAAGTTCCCAGGGATAGATTGTGCCAAAATACAATAAAATGTCTAAGAGGAAGGATCAGCTTCCAGCAGTGAAATAACCAGATGTGAAAGTTGTATCCTCAGCCTGTCACTCAGCTGCTTTGAATCCTAAAGAACTGGGCTTTTTTTTTCCCTGAACCAACCCTAAATGCTTTTAGTGGAAAGCTTTTTCTTGAGCAAGTCTCTCTTGAGCTAGTCTTCTTGACTCCTCATTCCAATCTTCTGCTTAATACTGGTTTTTCAAAGCCATTTGCTTTGTGATGCTTTGCAGTAGCCACTTCTCACTAACCCTTCCACGTCCCTGCTGCAATCCCTGGCCAGGCTGGTACCCACTGCTCTGCTGGCACTGGAGCCTTCTTGTTCTTTAGCCTTGTGGAGGAAGTCATTTCATCTCTTTCTGCTTCAGATTTCTTATCAGGAACATGCTAGCATTTTTTTTTTAAGCTGGATTTTGTGGTTTTTCTGTGGGAGTTTTCTTAGTGCCTGAATTATGTCTGAGGAAGTCTTTGCTAGTATGAGTGCTCTGAATAATTAGCAGAGAACCCTGTAGCTCCTCTGTCAGCACTCCAAATTATTTCCTTACCATACTTTCTAAACCTTGTTTGCCACGAGAAGATGTGCTCTGCAGGGTGAAGATGGTGTGCTATAATTTGGACTGCAATTGTTATGGGTTATGGAAAATGATTAAAAACTAAGGCTAAAAAAATTGCAGAATGTTTTGACTTGTTAGCATTTTCTAAAGAGCTGTTAAATAGTTGCAGGATCACAGGAAGATCAATATGTGTATTATAATCACTCCCAAATAGCATTAGATACAGATAATGCTTCTACTAAAACATGATTTATTAAAATGTTTTTGCCATAAACACTTTTGTTCTGCTTGGGGAAATGAGATGAGCAACATGACCTCCTTTCTTTTGCTCTTGAGATCCCACTCCCTTTTCCTACTTCTTCTTTCTTTTGTTTGTTTTTTCTTTTGATCCTTTGCAAAGAGCTGGAATGATGTCCTTCTGGACACTGCTGGATCACTCTTGGCAGAGAAAGATTACTCAGAGGACTCATAAAAATATTTGCTGAGAACAGATTTTCGTGTTTGAGGAATCATCCAGTTTGTCTAAAAATGATCTTACCTCTTCATGGTTGCATGTTGTCCTGGAGGATGCTCACCAGCCAGGGGCCAGCTCTGCTACTGGGAATGGGCAGAAGTTTGCTGTTGTCAAGAGCAAATGTTTCCTGAGACTTGAGCTTCTATTCAAATTATTCCTTATCTTGGAGGGATTTGGTCTGTAATTGTTGTTCAGAGGTACCTGTGGAAGCAACCATAAGGAAAAAACAGAGAAGTTGTGGAGTCTCCTGTGGAGAGATTCCAAGGGCAGCTGGAGGTGATCCTGGGCAAGCTGCTGTAGGTGACCCTGCTGGAGCAGGGAGGATAATCCTCAGAGATCCCTTCCAGCCCTCACCATGCTGGGATTCTGTAAAAAGGCAAATGTCTCTTAGGAATAGAAAAACAAAAAACACATTAATCAGAGCAATTACAGCAGAATACTGAAGTTTTCACAGAGATGAAACTTGTCTAATTGAATAATAAACAATGGATCACATCCAGATAGTGAAAAGGAGAAGGCAATGCTCAGCAAACCCAAAGTAGTGTTTTGGGGACCTCTGAGCTATAAAAGATGATGTTTTGACATGGGGAAATTATGTTTTTGTTGTTTGACTCAGAATTCCAATTGGAAGAAGTGAGACTTAGCCATGGATCCAATTAGTCCATCACTACTTCAGCCAGTGAAAAAGTCTTACTAGTTTTCTTAGAGGAGTTCCAGCATAGATCTGGCAGAAAGAGGCAAGAAATGCGAGTAGAATTAGATGCCTCAGCTTGGAATTGTCAGAAATTTCCTTTACTCTACTCCCAGGTCTGCAAAGTGATTCTTTGTTCTGTTCCCCTAGGTACCTATCTGCCTAATCTGAGAGAA
This sequence comes from Bucco capensis, assembly GCA_013396975.1. Classification (NCBI taxonomy): domain Eukaryota; kingdom Metazoa; phylum Chordata; class Aves; order Piciformes; family Bucconidae; genus Bucco; species Bucco capensis. The sequence continues at coordinate 483,147 of VWZO01020931.1, forward strand.
CTGAAGCTGAACAATAGCTTGCTTGTGTCTGTGAGGTAAGAAATGAATGATAACTGAAATAAACATAAAGAATAACAGCCTTCAGTTTTATTTAGGTGATACAAATCTTCATTTGTGCTGCTTTCATTTTTTTTCCCTTTCCCTGTGCCCTGATAACAGTTTAGGACATGAATATATGCTCCAGAACTACGTAAGTTTAAGGACAGAACCTGAGCTAGCATAACTCAGCAGAGCTGCCACAGTGCCAATGAATTAGCCACCAGGGAGGTTCCTGCTATGCTGACATCCATGGAAATTTGTTGCAAGTTTGAAAGGAGCTAGAAATGAGTCTCTTATCTCTCTAGGCACTTGGATTTCAGCGTGGTTCAGCCTTTTGGCTTTTATTGTGCACAGTAGCCTGTTCTCTACAGGTCAGGCCTGTTCCTCAGCTGATGAAAATCCCTTTGGCTCTGCTGAAGGGTATGGAGTTAGGGTTGTGAGAGCTGCTAGGAAGATTGTATGTCCCTGGCTTGGTGAGCTCCATGAAAGCATCACGTGTGTTCTCCCAGAGAGCTGAGGAGTTGGCAGGTCAGGAAGGTACAGGTGAGGAAGCAGAACTCTCTTCTCTCTCTCCTGTGCTGATATCTGTAGTGCCCTGGGTAATTAATGCATGAAGGAAGGGTACAGATCATGTCAGTGAAGGGCTGTGTAAGAGGCCAGCTTTCAGTTAAACAGGACTGCTCTCTAGCTTTGTGTGGCTACCTGCTACATTCATGAGGAAAAAAATACATCAGTGGAAAATGTTTTGACAGAAAAACAGGGACAAGATAAATGGAGGTTTCATAGATACTTTAGGATGTTAAAAGCAGACATTTTCATGCTTTATTATGAGACAAAAATGTATTATGGTGACTCATTATGAACAAAAGACTGTGTGTGTGCATGGGTGAGTAACAAGGTAGGAAACCTGCATTTTGTCACTTTGTTTTTGTTTTGTTCTGTCTTGCAGAATAGAATTTCCTGGTTATTTTAGGATGAAATGGAATTGAAAAATCTTTATTCAGTTTGAAAATGGAAAAGAATTCCCTTGACACTAAACTACTTGGAGGGAAATGTCAGAATAAGGACTTATGATCCTGACTTTAGTTACTGGTTTTGGTCAAAACCATTACCCCTGTCAGCCTCACATAGGAGTCACAGGAGGGATGTTCCAGGTCCTCATGCAGTGCAGTGCTCTACAGGAGAGCAAGGCTTGCTGGGTTGGTGAGCCTGGAGATTGGCTTTCCTGGGAGTTCCTGAAGGAGTTCTGCTTCCTTTGATGGGGAATGGGGGTGAGCTACTTCAGCTGTAAATTCGTGGTCCCTCCCCAGCCCTCCTTAAGCTTCTGTTGAGTACTTGAGACTCTGAAAGGCTCTACAGAAGTGCAGGATGTCATTATCAACTATTTCATTTAATCCATAAGGAAACCAGATCCAATTTTATTTACAGATAATCCATCTTGGTGATTGAAAGGGAATTTCTTTTGGGGCTATTTCAGGGTTTAATTTTCTACTGGCACTTTGGTAAAGGGCAATGGCTCTGGAAAATCCACGGTACTGGGGAAAGAACTTAGTGCAGATTGTTGTTAATTTTCTAAATCACACTAGTTTTGTGAGGTCCTTTCCCAGTGACTTTTGCCCATCTGCTAGCAGCTAAGAAATTCTAGATTTATGAACTGATAATTGAGGGTAAAACCTGGAACCTATTCTGAAGAGTGCCTGTTAAAAACTGCCTTTTTTTGTGATGACACATGGTCCTCATCTTTGTAATGTTTCCAGTAAAAAAACCCAATATTTCAAGACCAATGAATTATTGCTTCTGCTTTGGCATGTGGCCTATGTATTTTTTATCAGATTGCTTTTATTCCCAATTCAGGGATGAATGAAAAGATCTGTTTGAGGGATATTAGATAGATATCTTTATGAAAGGGCTTTTAAATCAGGGAGGGGAATCTCAGGAACTGGTTCCCATCACTTTCTAGCAGGAGCTGAAGTTCCTCTGCTCCCCAGCCCTGCCCATTGCAGCCAGCAGAGGACTGAGCTGTTCCCAGTCACTGCCTGCAACACAGGGAGCTTGTTATAGTCATAGAAACACAGAATGGCTTGGGTTGGAAGGGACCTCTGGAGGTCATCTAGTCCAACCCCCCTGCAGTGGCCAGGGACATCCCCAACTAGATCAGCTTGCCCAGAGCCCTGGCA
>VWZO01020931.1:485376-504077 GCA_013396975.1 Bucco capensis
GCTTCTCAGCCACCAGCTTCTCATCCATTCAAGTGAGATGAAATGCAGAGTCTGCAGAATGTGGGGACAAAAGGAAGGATCTAGGGAAAGGAAAGCAGATTTCCTTCAGACAGACAGAGTTGACATTTCTTTGCTGCAGTCTGCAGTGCAGCACTCCTCCAGCTGCTCTAGCCCTGCTGCAGAAAGTTCTTCAGAACAAGGGGACAGTAAAGTCATCATGGGAGAGGAGAAATGACACCTGAAGATCCAATTAGCAAGGTGCAGAGTGCATTCAAATTCAGCAGTTCTCATGGGTTTTATGAGTGTTAGGATAGATTTATTTTATTTTCTATCTATTTTTTGAACTCCAGCTCCTGGGATCAAGGCTGGCTACACAGGAGTCTCTGTATTCACCTTTTGAAAAGTTTCAGGTCCTCTTGACTGCAAAGAAACCTCTGAAAGTGTGAGCCAAGTGATTGCAATAAGGATTTTGCTGATTATTTTGTGACTTTTAGCCAAACTAATTCTTTCTTACTTGAGGGCAAGGGCCTTAAACCAATGTTTAAAAATATTTGTGAGACTCAAATCAGGATCTTTAGGAATTGAAACTTAGCAATATTGCTCTTTGGTCCTTATCCAGCAAAGTGTTTAAGCAAATGCTCACCTCTTAAAGTCAGAAGAAGTTTGACTTTGGTGGAACAGCTCACACATTAGTCCAAGTGCTTTGTTGGATCTGGACCAAGTTACACCATCTTGTACAAAACTGAGCTGTGACAATCATCAGCCTAAAATGTGATGTGTTGCTGGTAGTGTGTGCCTAGGCACCCACTGTTTGCTGGATAGTTTTCTCTCAGAAGTTGTTTATGGGCATCATTCCCCTAAATTTGTGTTTTCCTTGTCATTTTTACTTATTCCTTTCCTTTTCTCCAGTTTGCTTTTCCTTCTGCCTGTCATTTCTTCTTTTTTCCAGATCCTGGATTACTGTGTCTGCCACATGTCACAGAAGTACTACAAGTAAATGCAATGAGGCTTGTGCATTGCTTTTATGATATCCAATGTTGAATATATGAATATATATATATGTTGAATCCCAACATATTTTCTAAACTCAATTCAGTTACTTAGTTTGCATTAAAGATGCAAATGTTTATCAACAGATCACTGATTTGTATTCCAGAAGCTGCTTGCAGTGCTTAAGGACAGATCAGGCTGCTCTTGCTCTAGGTTGTAGTTACACAGATACTTGGAGAACCACTGCTCTGATTTCATCTGGGTGACTCTCTTTGTGCCCATATTTCTTTGCCCAGAGCATCACTGTTTAACATTTGCTTTTTTCTGGATGGGAAAAGCATTTAAATTCAAATGCAGGCTAGTTTCTTCAGGAAGTGTTTCTGTTGTTTCTTTTGTGTAGCCTGCCTGAAAGTCCTTCAGCAGCTAAGGTTTCTGTGAAGTCTATCTTAAGAACATGTTCTTTGAGGACTTCGGGTGCTTGCCAGGAGCTAGGAAAGCATTTGAGTTGAATCTTAATCCCTTTATTAATGAGTCTTCTCTGTATTAATGCCTGCAGATCCCTGGGAATATTCAAAACCTTGGCAAAATTCCTGTGACCTCAGGTTTTATTTAGCATTGACAGCTTTAAGGATATTCATAATATTGATAAAAAAATAATGATTTAGGGACAGAAATACAGCTACTCTTGTCAGTAAAGCACCATCAGCCTGTCTGTATGAGGCCCTAGGGAAATCTGATTGCTCTGCCCATTTGTCTGTTCAGACCTCTCCAAGATGCTTAGCTCTCCCTTGACTAGAAAGGTAATGGAATGCTTCTGTCTTGTCTTGGTTTAATTTCACCAGGTCAGGAGCCCAAAGCAGAGAGTGTGAAAGTCTCTATGACCTTGGGCATCTCTTATCTCTAGTCTAAATCTCCCTCTTTTAGTTTCAAACCATCACCCCTTGTCCTGTCACAACAGGCCTTGCTAAAAAGTCTGTCCCCATCTTTCTGATAGGCTCCTTTAAGCACTGAAAGGCTGCAAGAAGGTGTCCCCAGAGATGGGAGATCACTTCAGATGCACCATTGGCTTTTAGTGAGTGGGGAATATTGTAAGGGTCCACAAGCTCACCTGATTCCTGTCTCAGGTCTTACAGGGGCAGCTTTACTCTTTGAACCAGCTGGAGACAGCAATGGCAATGACTAGAGGCTTTGTGGTTGACTAGGCTATGGCAAGATTAGGCTTTGTGGCTGAGCCACTGGGACAGGACTTCAAAAACAAGTCAGTTCCTGGGTTCCCTGTTGTTTCTCCAGCTTCCTGGGCTGGCTGTAGAAATTTGCCATGTTTTCAATCTCAGTTGTTTACTTTCTCTATTACTCCAGGGCAGACAGAGTCTTTTGAATGAGTTATGTAGGAGCCTTTGCCTAATGGGATCATGATCTCACTTAGATGCTCTGGATGGCTGCTGCTGCTGTAATATGATAAATAAAAAGGTTGGTAATAACTAGCTGATTTCTGCCAGCAAATAAGTACTTGGTTGCCTGGCTATTAGAGTTTGCAGCTGCTCTGTCTCAGCTGTCAGTGTCAGGGATCACTTAGGAGAATTTACACCTAAATGTTCATTTTAGTCAGCGAAGAGGAAGAGTGGTGATAGAAAACCAGGGACCTGGGCTGGGAGGCAGTGGTGGTTAGCCCATGGCCAGTGGAGCTTTTCAGCTGTGGAAGGGTTGTCTTCATGGAAATCAGTGGGGAAATAATCTGATGGATATGTAGATTGGCTTGATTCTCTCCTACAAGTTTTTTTGTTATCAACCCATTTCCATAGTATTATTTTTTCCAGTGGAAACTCCATAGCCATTACCATAACTCAGAGCTTATCCAATCCTTCAGTTCTGTGTGCTCAATCAATCTAGAATTCCAGTTTTTCTGGTACCCAGGAAAAGGGGTTTGGAGGCTTTTTTTTGTATGATGCCTTAACACCACTGTATCTGTCAGTTGATTTGGATCTTGAACAGAATATTCCTTCTGCTTACCCTGCAGCATGAAAAGTTCCAAGGATTGATTTTGAAGGATGAGCTCTACATTAAGTTGCAAAACATCTCTCTTCCTGTGCCAGAGCTCAGACCTGGAGCACACTGTGAAACAGGCACACAACATGTGGGAGACTGAAAAGTTATTCATGCAGGAAATCTTAAAGCACTGTGGGATTCATTCCTTCCATGTAAATAACTCATTCTGCAACCACAATTTCATTATCCTTTGGGTTTTTTTTTCTTTATATGTAAACTTTCAACAATGAGAATGAGCAATTGCCAAAGCTATAGGAGCTGTCAGTAGCTCTGGGGCTAAACTGAGGGGCAATGGATATGTGGGTGTGAGAGTTTTACTTACTGTGTGTCTCAGCTTTACCCTTGCTCTCCTGGAGGATGTAATGCACCTGGTGAGATGTAGTCAGCCTGTTGGGATTCTGCAGCATCTCTGGGGCACAGCTTCATTCTGAAGGAGGGAGCTGGAGTAAGGTGGAGAAGAACTTGGCCCACAGAACCTCACTGTGGCATCCCCTACTCCTTTGAGATTGTGGGAGCTGAGTCAGAGCAACTGATCTTTCACTGTTAAAATGCTACCAGTTACAAAGCTGACAGTTTTAATGGTCAAAAAGAAATGAATGCAAAAAGATGTTATCCTGCCCACACACTCTGTGTTCCTGTGTTGGGGAATTGCTGTTCCTGACTCTGAATACTTCACCATTGATTAAGCCTGTTATTCTGTTCTAGGTATTTCAACACCGACTAAAATTCAGAGTGCTTGAAATTAAAGCTCCATTTCATGTATATTAACTTTAACAGAAGTAAACATCTGGGTTAACTTGGGCACAGTCATTGCTGGATACCGAAGTGTGTACCAGCACTCAGTTTCATTTCCAAACACCTCTCTCCTTTTGGTCTCAGCAAGCACTTTTGGTTTAAATGAGGTATAATCTGACATGGAAAATAAAGTGCTTCCAAGGAGCATAGCACTTAGTGTAATATTGCAGTTGCTATGGTGAGTTCAATGAGGCAATGAGAAGCAACAATGATGAGTGAAAATGTTGTCAGTCAGGAATGGCCCAGAGATGTTTCTTGTTGGGGCTGAGTTTTTGCTCTGTTGTGATCTCCTGGCTCTTTATGCATTCCTTGTCTGCCAGCACCAGGCGGGGGGGAGCTCAGCCCCACTGAGGGTGGCCCAGGTTGTCCAAAGAGATTGTAGCTGCCCCATCCCTGGAACCACTGCAGGTCAGGTTGTCTGGGACTCTGAGCAACCTGCTCTTGTTGCAGATGTCCCTGCTGACTGCATTGGGGTTGGACTAGGTGACCTTTGAAGTCCCTTCCAACTCAAACCTATGATTCTATGAAGGCAGGGGGAGGTTTGGCAGTGCTGCTAGTGGAACAAAGATTTTTATGCAGTGTCTCTGGTTGAAGCATTGCTCACAGACATGTCCATGGCAGAGCTCCAGTACTCTACCAAGACCACCAGCATGGTCTCTGGCTCCAGTCCTGGACAACAACCAAGTTGCCTTGAATGGTTTATGGTTTTGACTGCTGTAGGCAGGTAGTCTCCTGTCCTTGTTTTCAGGCTTTCACCTTGGAGAGTGCTGCCCAAAAGCATGGGGCTCCCCAATGCTTGTCATGGGCTTTAGGAAGCCCAACAAAGCTGCAGCAGCTGGCTCTCACTTTTTGGCATGCTGAAGCTGAGAAGGCAGAGTCATGGGCTGGCCAAAGTGTGAAACTCTGAATGCTCTCGCTGATTTACCTCTTGTGCAGCACCAGGGAGTTGTATTTCCTCCCTGGAGATCCATTTTGCTGGCAGCAAAGTGTACAGCAGAGATCCACAGGTAAAAAATGCCATGTGCCAGACCTTTGCCCCTTTCCACACTTGAAACTTAAAAGCAAGCAAGCAAAAGCAAAACAAAACAAAATGAGAAAACAACAAAAAAACCCAAACTCCAACCCTGGAAAAAAATAGCAAAATCCTTTTATTGGGAGAAATATTGCCAGTGGCATCAGCAGTGCACCCCATTTGGAAAAGAGCTTCTTACACATGCAGAGGTTGCCTCAGAAAGATGGGACAAGAGAGGCACCCTACTGCAGAGACCTTTGGCAGCAATAACTTCTTGTTCACACAGAAATTCTTCATTTGCATGTGAAAGGGAGTTATGAAAACAGAATTTCATAGACACAGTTGTTACTTGAAAAGACCTTTGGTAGATGCATGCTTTGTATTCAGCCTAGAACAAGCTTCCCTTCCTCTGATGTGTTTAAGCTTATGAGTTGAGAATTGCCTTGCAAAGTCTCTTCTTGCTTAGTTTTTGAAGTCTCCAACAACGTGTCTCAACAGAGTTAGGAACTCTTACTGTCAAAAAGCTGCCCAGCTCAGATGGAAGAATGAGACCAGAATATTAGGTGCTACATTGCCATGGCATTTCAGCCTAAAAGTGAGCTTCTGGCAGCAAAAGGTGGTAGATGCCCCATCCCTGCAGCCATTCCAGGTCAGTTTGTTTAGGGCTCTGAGCAACCTGCTCTAGTTGCAGATGTCCCTGCTGACTGCAGGAGGGTTGGACTGGGTGACCTTGAAAGGTCCCTTCCAACCTAAACCATTCCATAATTCTCTGATCCTTGGTGTCTTGCACCTCAGGCAGTGGTTCACACTTGCACAGGGAGTGTGAGATGCTAAAGGCAGCCTGCAGGCCATAGCTGTGTGAGGTGCAAGGCAGAGGAGACCCAAGGCAATGGTTTTTAGCATATTGCTACTGGAATTTGGACGAGTGAGTACAAACCCAGGCCAGGCTGCAGTCCTGCAAAGCCAGTCAGGTCTTCATATGAGGTTTGTTCAACTGCAGAAGGACACTGCAGGGACACAAGGACGTGGCCTCAGCGCTGCATCATGGATCTGATGGAGTCCAGGCAGCACAGCACATGCATACAGTCAGGTTTACAGTTTCAGATACTTTGCAGCTATTTGAGAGTACAATGAAACTATTATGTAAGCTTCCTATGAGAACATATGTTACTGATTTAAGTAACATTCAGGATTGAAAAGCCTTTGCTTCTGGTGTCAGATTGATCTGCACAAGCAAACCATTGTGTGCTGACTTAGGGATCAGATCATTGTTATCACACTGTGCCTTGATAAGTTCCACTTAATTTCTGGTAGATCAGAGAGGAGATATCTTTTTGTTTTTCCTTTATTTTGTAAGACATCTCTCCAGTTACCAGTGTGTTCATTTTCAGGGCAACCTTTCGAAATAAATCCTATCTGCATCACTGGCTGCTGGAGATATATTGCTACTGAAGATGTATTCAACAGATGCCTGTGTGCTTTGAGATGCTATTTGCAGGTTCAGGGGATTTAGTGTTATATTTCTCAGTGAATGATTCAAAACCAGCTTCCAACAGAAGGGATGGTTTTCAGGCTGATGAATGTCTTCAGGGCTGTGCTGTTGTAAGTGTTTACTGGGTAGCTTGAGCTCAGTGGAGCTCTTTAAGATTTATTGTGGTGAAACCAAGAGCAGGATTTGGCTCTCTAGGTCTGGTCTTCATCCAGAACAATTTTGGCTGGAACAACTCAATCCCTGAAGAACCAGGAGGTTGGATTAATGGGGGGAGCACATTATTTCTCCAACTTGTTATTAGGTGTTGTAAGCCAAACTGTTCCTTGCCCCTGTGCTCTCCCTCCAGTCTGGGGGAGTGATGACAAGATGGGAGCATCACATTTCATGGGAAAAATCCTAAATGGTTGTGCACAAGTGGGGAGGCTGTTGCCAAGACCCTCACAGAAACACAGAGCAGTTTGGTGAGTTCCCATTCCAACCTAGTTGGAACCCAAGTTTCAAACCCTTCAGTGTATTACTATTTTTTTAATCTATTACAAATGTAAGTTTGTGGGTTCAAGGTGAAATTAGGGGAGTCTGTGTTGGTTTCTTGGCACTTTTGGATACTAAAACCATGATTCAGTGTGTGTTCTGCAGGCAAGCCTTAGGGGTGTGTGTGTGGTAAATTCTCTGGAGGACTCTGGTTTGGCAACCTTAGAGGCTATAATCCTCTCTTTATCACAGCCAAAGATACAACATACTCATTCCCACCCCATGCTCTGCCTCTCTGCTTCAAACCTGACCTGCATGAACCCTAGCAGAAGTGAGCAGGACATATAATTGCTTTGTCTATCAGTTCCTTGCCCTTTTTGTAAAGTTCCTGGCTTCCACATCACCTGAGATGGGACATTTGTGCTCTGGGATTGAATTATGCATGGTGCTTTTAATGGGAGTTGTATTTCCTCTACAGTGTCCTCTGGTTCCTCTGTGCTCTTTGTGGTTTGCACATCACTGGGATGCTCCTGTGCTTTGTCATTCAACTGAATTCCACCAGCTTTGGACAGTGTCTCATCTTTTTCCTCCTTTAGCTGTCAAACTTCTCAGTCATATGGTCTACTTTGTTTTTGGAACATTTTCTATATGTTTATGTTGTGCCTGATACAGGAGGCATCTGGTCTCTGACACCTGTCTCATTAATTTGAGTCTCAGACAATGATTTGGAGGGGTGTTTTGTTATACTGTATATATAATTATAGTGGATTTTCTCCTTTCTGCCCTGGTAAATGGTAATTATGAGTTGATTATTAAATTAAAAGAATTTAACCTGGTAAATTACTATCAGCGTAGAGATTCTTGTTAAATCTATTTCTTGTTAAAAAGTCACTTGGAATCCAAGACTCCCAGCATGGAAGGGGTTGGAAAGGACCTTTCGAGACCTCATCTGGAATACTGTGTCCAGTTCNTAGTTGCCTGGGATCACCTCCAGGTGGGCTTGGAATCTCTTCAGAGAAGGACACTCCACAGCCTCTCTGAGCAGCCAGGAGCTGCACTGCCTGCCCCTGTTCCCTGAGCACAGCTGGACACACTCTGGTGTGCATGCTTGCACGCACACAGCATCACATGTGCTCACCCAGCTCCTCGTCCTGCTCTCACCCCCTCTGAGATGGATGTGCCAGATGCAGCAGAGCTGGTCCCAGAGGAGGCACTCCCATCTCTTGCAAGCTCTAAAGTTCTCCTTTCACAAGCCAGAACCTTTCAGAAGCGTTTTCAGAAGGGCAGGTGCAGGTTATCAGGAGCAGCATGCTCTGCCATACGTTGCCATTCTCCCTTACAGCAGCCATGCTCTCAGGGCCAATTATCTGTGTGGTAATTAATGAGGGAGTTTTCTCTGATGCTGCAGTGTGATTCATGCAGCTTCCAAAAGATTAGTTTGTTAGTTATTGAATTAAATATTTGCAGATGTACTTTGCTATGATAACATCTCTGACTAGAGATAACTTGTTACAGACACAGGAGGAAAGATCTGCAGAGCCAAACTGTGAGTGCCTGACCCAGAGTTTTGGGCTGCTCCAGCAGCTGGCACAAGCCTGGAGTCAGTGAGAGGACCTTTCCTTCTGGCTCTAGCTGGCAGCAGAATCTGCAGTCAGGGCTGGCTGGAGGAAAAAGTCCCTCTGCCTCTTCTCCTCAGTGCTGCCTGTCTGTGGTAGCAGGGAAGGAAGGACAGCAGTCCTTTCCTCTCCATAAGGGCCAAAGTGCTCTTCTTGAGGGGCAGCAGCAGAAGATCCCTTGGCTGGCTGCCTTGCCTGAAACAGAGTGTAGAGAGCAAAAGTGAGCTAGGTGACACCAAAGATGCAAGGGGTTAAGCCTCCAATTTGATTTGCCACCATAGTTGTTGCATTGTGCATCATCTTTGTGTTGCACACTGTTGCAGTGGCAGTGGGACATGGGGTTCGTATGTTCTTTTCTGGGTTAGGACCAGAAAGTTTGGAATTCATGTAAATGATCCCTTATTTATGTTTTGATAGAGCTAAAGGGTAGGGAAAATAGGATGGAAAGGATTATAATTTTCTGTTGATTAAAAAAAAATGCTATTTGGCAAGAGTGTTATTCCTTCCAACTGTAAAATCAGAAGAAAGGTGACTCCATAAGAGGACAGAGGGAGATGACTGTGCAATCAGCTCAGAGATGTTAATTTGGGTTATGTGTGGAGAGCAAATGATGCCAGCATAAGCAAACCTCACTTAATTCTTAGCAATTACCTGCAATTCATGAGAGAATTACCATGATGTAGCTCTTGGAAGCATCTTAATCAAAGTGAACTGGGGTGATATGTTGTTATACAAGAACAAAGATGTCTGTGAGGGAGAGAGGGGTATAATTTTATTCTCCACCTTTGAAGGTGAACATTTTTAATTCTAAACAGTGTGAGATTTGAAGGAAGTAGCAGTGACCTAGTCTTAGGAAACAGAAGGCATGTCTTGAGTTCCTTCATCCATTCAAACAAGGCTTGAATTGTTTCTTTTATAAGGGATCTTGGAACCACCTTGTCCCATCTCCACATCCTTTGGATGGCTAACTGTGGGCTCTCAGATTTGGATGGAATCTCTTCCTGCAGCTCTCTAAAAGTAAGTGTAGATGTGTCCTGCCAAATGACAGTCTCTGAACTATCTTCAGCTGATATTCTTTACTTGTAGTCTTTGTTCTCCTCTTGTCCCTTTGTGTTTCTAAAGAACCATGATTGGATGCCTTGAATTGCATGTGTCAGTTTGAAAGACACTGCAGTATTTTGGTTTTTTAACCACACTCTGATCTGATCCTGAAGATGCTAATGCAGCATAGTGTTTGTTGCCATTTTAGCTCTAGTTGTTTAAAGCAGCAACAGCCACACTGGAAAACTGTTTGCTTCTATGTTCATTTCATGTTGTGCCATCTAATATCTCAAATACTATAAAACATTTTGCAAAGCTCAAATGTTCCTTGTGCAAGCCTGTGGCTTACATATTTATTCTGTTTGCTTCTGCTGAGGAACTCTACATAGCCTATAACAATATCTCAGAGCTGAGCCAGCTGACCTGGTTGGATCACCTTAAGGTTTTGGACCTGGAAGGGAACAATATTGAGGACATCAGCCAGATGCACTACCTGGGACTCTGTGGCAAGCTGAGCCACCTGACACTGGAAGGCAACCTTATTTGTCTGAAGCCACATGCAGAATCTGCAGAGGTGAGGACTTGGTTTGCACACCCTGTTGATCGTTGGCAAGGCCTTTTTAGTTTGAGTTGGGAACGAGAAATGTTTCTGTATCTTCCTATTGTATCATCCTGAGTGATGACATGGGATGTATTTCCCATCTTTCCTTTCTGTTGGTGTTGTCCTCTTGTGGGTGAGCTCCAAGATCATAGAATCCCAGAATGGTTTGGGTTGGAAGGGACCTCTGGAGCTCATCTAGTCCAACCCCCTGCAGTAGGCAGGGACATCCCCAACTAGATCAGCTTGCCCAGAGCCCTGGCAAGCCTTGCCTTGAATACCTCCAGGGATGGGGCCCCAACCACCTCCTTGGGCAACCTGTTCCAGTGTTCCTCACCCTTGTGGTGAGGAACTCCTTTTTAATGTCCAGTTTAAATCTACTCCTCTCCCATTTAAAACCATTGCCCCTTGTCCTTTCATTCCAGGCCTTTGCAAACAGGCTCTCTGCAGCCTTCTGCTTTGGTTTCAGGGTGCTCAACAAGAAAAGTAAGGGAGCTCTAATTCTGTATGAACAGTCTCAGAGGTGTATTACTCCCTTTCACTTTCTACTGCTTAAAAACCCACATCTTGCTGTGTACTGAAAAGGTAACTGGAGGAAAACCAGAGTTTAAAAAGCTTGGTCAGATAAGACTGTTTCTCATTTTGGTGACATAATGTCTAATGCATACCATCAGATGACTGATGTATGTCATCCAGCACTTGCTGAGGATGATGCAATCCCCTGTGGTACCACAAAGAGCTGATGACACAGGGGTTGGAAAGCAGAGCAGGAGCTGGTGCTGTGACTCCATGTCCCATAGCTTCCCTCTGCCTTTGAAGTGATCATACCCTTGCTGGTAATTTGCATAAAAGGCTGGGTTTGGTATTTGTCCTGGATTTGGAGTTGGACACTGAGATACTATCACTAAAACTCAATCATGTAGTACACATGCACATATTTTAAATTTTCACACTTTTTAGCTACAGGAGTTTATTAGCATTTTTCAGATGTAATTGTTGGCTTGATCCTATTTCTCAGTAAAAGGAGCCACAGAAGGGAGTGCTTTAACTATTTTCCTCTCTGGAATCCAAAAGTTACACTTGCCTTTCTGTTTTGAGCTGGTAGAAATATACTTCAGAGGCCACACTTGCTGCTGGTTGTAAGCAAAATCCATCAGCATTTCTCCCTAACAGAAGATGCAATCATAAGAGAAAAAACCCATACTCATGCAGTAAGGAAGCACTGACTGCTGCTGATGGACAAAGCATGCCTGCTTACTCTTTGTACTCCCACAAAGACAAATACAACTTGCTTGTCCTAGATTCATACCAAGAATGTGCTGCACTATATCCTAACAGCATAGGAAGTCTGCTTCCACTCCCTTGTTGTTCCTGCTCAACAGAAGGGGTGGTTTTGGAATACATAGTTTTCACTTGGCATCCTCAGTCCTTAAATGTGCTCATAATGGAGAAATGTCAGATTGCCCTTGGTTTGTTTAGCTGAGGAAACCAGTCCTTGGGATGATGCTGCATGTTGTCACCTAACAGGAGTTCAAGGAGGAGCTCTTGGTATGTGGTGGTGTGCCCTGCTGCTCTTCTCTGTGCTAAGTGACCATCTCTACCCCTGTGCACATAGACAGTCAAATGTCAACCAGAATGTGTTGAGAGAGTCTGTTTTACACTGGTCAGTAACAGACACAGGCTCTAAGTTCACTGTAGTCTCCCACCCAGTCTCTGTGCTGTGAAACTGCTCAGCCCTGAGGTGGTTCCAAAGCTAGCCCTGCCCCTCAGCTGCCCAGAGCTTCTCTATGGGCTTTGCCACTTGGTTTCAAGGGATGATTTCTTCAGGGTATAGAAAAAGCCACCTGAGTTATAGAAAGGAAGAGATATGGTCTCACTTTGGTGTGCCTGAAATGGCCTGTCCAGTTCCTCGAGCTTCTTCTTGTAGCCTGGTCCTTGTTGCAGCTCTGTGAAAGCTCTCCTAATTATTTGGTTTTAATCTGCAGAATGGTCCAGCTAAATATACTGCTCTTTTTTCAGAGGACCTGTTTGCTCTCTGTAATTTGATTTTCAGATGAGCTCATCTTCCCCTGTTATCTAAACCAAGAGCAACAACCTGATGATAAATCCTGCAGCCTCTGCTGCAGTAATGTAACATGAGAGTAACATGATGCTTCTCTCCAGCAGGACATGGCTGGAAATTGGCTGTAGCCCAGGCCCTGCTCAGAGTGCATGTGGTACAGGGTAGCATGGTGGTTGGTTGACTCATTTTCTAAATTAAGATTAAAGGCTTAGTTAGAGAAATGTAGTGTCTGCCTCTTCACAAGAGCACACACAGCCTCAGTGCTGCACTGTGTGGAGGGAGGGAGCATCCCACCAGGCTGGTCCCATAGAGAGCTTTCTGTTTGGGAGAGCTCCACCCTGAATGAGGACATGGCTTTGTGGGGTTCTACTATATGGCATGCAATGTCTTGAGGAGCATAACAATATCTGGATGAAGCCCTTGATGGAGAGGTAGCTAGCTGTCTGTTCATATTCTGCTACTAGCAGTGCTAAGAGATCCATGGTGTCACTTCTGAGGTTGTCCTGTGTGTAGATAGGAGTTGGACTCAGTGATCCTTGTGGGTCCCTTTCAACTCGGGACATGCTGTGATTCTTGCTTGATAATTTAAGTAGATGAGATCACTGTTTGCTGCCTTTTGTAATCTGAAACTGGTTTAACCAAAACTATTCCCACTGCAAAGCAGCAAGACCAAGTCAGCCCTGAGGGATTGCTACATTTTCCTGAAGACCAAGGTGCCACATGCAGGTGTCTTTCAGCCATTGGAATCCATCAAAGCAGCCCAATTCACAACAGATGTAACTGTTCTGGACTGGCCTTGCTGCTCAAAGGTCTCCAGCATTGGCATGTGCTTGTGAATCAGTTTATGACATGTCATCTCCTCCCTCACATGCACCCATGCTTTCCCCCGTGGGCTGTCACACTAAGTCATAGAATCATAGAAACATTTGGGTTGGAAGAGACCTTTCAGGTGATTGAGTCCAACCATTAGCCAGCACTGCCAGGTCACCACTGAACTGTGTCCCTCAGCACCACATCTCCAGAGCTTTGAAACCTGTCCAGGGTCAGTGACTCTACCACTGCCCTGGCACATGTTCATGATCAGTTTGAGGAGAAATCATCTGAGGAGAAAGCACAGTGAAATGAAACTCCTGACTCTGTATTTCTGTAGAATGAGGTGAATAGGTTTGCCTTGCAGAAGGCATTTGGAGTTATTCAGCAGTCATACAAACTGAACACTGCTGTGTTGCTGGTGGAAGTCCAGAGCCTGTTCAATGAACAGTTCAGGTGACCACTTTCTCCATTTCTGCAGGAACCAGATTATAATTACAGAGCTGAAGTCAAAAAAATCATTCCCCACTTGGAGTATTTGGATGAAATACCAGCAAGCCAGACTGATGTCCTTCCTTCCACAAAGACCTGTAAGGATTGGCTAATCATCAAGGAATCCATCAAGGAAGGTTGTTTAGCTGGAGGCATTTCATGGTTAGGTATGTCAGATTTCCTATTGGGGTTCATCTTTCAGGTTATGAGGTGTGAAGAGGAAAGATGAAGAGCAAGCTGGCCTGACTTCAAAGCCAATGTTTAATTATAGCAAAGGGATAAAGGAGGTTGTCTTCTTCACTTGGAAAGTGAGGAAGCTGGAATTCAGCACAGGACAGATTTAAATGAAAGTTGTGCTCTCAAGATCAGAGAAATGCAGAGGACTTCTAGAGCTGGAGCTGGAGTCTGTACTTTGCATTCATTCTGCATGATGGGAAGAAGCAAAGCTTGGAAAGGAATGTTTCCCCCCCAGCTGTTCACAGACTTTTCCATGGTAGCAACCCCATGTAGCGTGGATGTAGCAGGATTTCCTATTCCAGTTTAATAACAGGAAAGGCAATTTGGTCACTGCTCCTCAATGGTAGCAACATCCTAGCAACTGAGATTGCCTGCTCTCGTAAGAGATCTGTTCCATTTTCTTTGCCTCTGTGAGTAAGTCCATTACATTCATTAGCAGAGAGTAAAATGGTTTGCTATATCTGTTGTCCCCTTGCCTGTAGCCTTGGTTATAGTTCAGATGTCCATGCTTTTAAGGATCATGCTACATATGCTTTACCATGTAGCATTAAATATGGCAAACTATTTCCTCTAGCAGCTCCTGTTGCTTCCCATTAGTGTGGGCAATGCAGTTAGTTTCCCAACCCTCCCTCCCCCCCCCACCAGTTGTGGTTTGCCTGCCAACTGTACTCCATTAAAAATTTAGCTTGTTTTGAAATAAGTACATACATTTGTCATTTATGTCATCCCCATGGGTCCAAATCATTACTTGTACTAGTAGTTATGGCAGAGAAAATACCCATTCAAATCTGATCCCTCAGTGATCCTGCTTTGGCAACATCAGCCATGGCTCAGAAAACTAGTTAACCAAGTGAGCTGACAGGGGCAGTGGGAAGGAGCACAAAATTGTGAATTCTTCTTGTTTCCTAGTGTAATCATACTGGTGATGAGCTCATATGTCAGGTTCAGACAGGTCTAGGCTCATATGAGGTCAGGTTCAGACACCCCCATGTCTTTTTCTTTCCTATAGCAATGTTCACTTGGGTACTTTCCACACTCCGAGTTTGTATGAACAACTGGGCTCCAGAGATATTAAAGGTCCCTAACCCTCAGCTCCTAAGGAAATGGTTGTACTGTTTCAGAGCTGATTGCTCCACTGGTGAGCTGTGGATGCTGAGCACTTCCCAAAGCACATTCTTCATCTAGGCAGTGGGATGAAATTCCCTTTCCTGTGGCTTGCTGGGTGCACATGCTGCTCTCAGGCCTGTGCTCTGCTGCAAGGCAAGTGGGCAGCAGATGAGAGGCAGCTTACTCTGAGCCCAGACATGCAGACAGGGGAAGGAGCAGAGCCCTGGATATGAGCAGGCTCACCCATGGGGCAGTCAGAGGCAGATGGTGAGCACAGAGCACTTCCTGACCCCAAATACAGCCAGCAACTGGTCTCTGGCATCTAGGAGCAGGAGTGGGGGGGGAAGGGACTTTGGTTTAGCTGGTGTCCTCAGGTTCTGCTCTCTGCAGAGGGCAACTCCAGAGGACTGCATGCAGCAGCAGGAAGCTCTTTGTCTCCAGGCTTGACCCATTCCAGCATGACACATCTTTCTGTCCCCTGTGGCTCTGGGTGTGCAGCAGCAGTCACTGCATTGGCACTGTATGGTGATGGTGTCATTTGAAGCCTTACACTACCAAAACCTCTCTCTCGTGGGACAGAAGCAAAGCAGTCTGGATGCAGCCCAAGACCCCCAGCACCTTGCAGCTGTGGCACTGCACAGCACCCTGGGGATGCAGGATGCTCTGGCAGTGCCCACCTCTTGTGTGGTGGCTGTGCTTTTCCAGGTCCCACTGTTCCTGATGAGCTCTTCACACAAGATGACTCCAGTGAATTGACACATGGTACTGTCTTTTTTTTAATGCTGATCTTTCCCACACCTCCACCTGCTGAATTTTATTGTTGCTGATGAAAGCTTGGGTGCTTTGAATGCCACCTACCCATGCTGCTCCTAGATCAGGTTCAGCATGTTTTCATCCATGGGACTCTCTCGTGTGGGCTTCCCTTTATTTCCCTCTGCAGCAGAAGGTGCAAGTCATTTGGGCTTCCCCCCCCAGCCCCTCACCCTGCTGACCCTCTTGGCAGTCCCATACTGCAATGCTGCCAAGATGTTGGCTGATTTCAAAGCCAGCACTGTTTGTTCAACACTAGAGTAAAATGTTTTCTTTTTGCCTTTTTCCTTAGGGCTCTGTCAAGTCATGTGTGGGAACCCCAGCAAGGCCCTTTGTGCAAGGAGGCAAAAGCTAGGTGTATGTTTTTCTTGTATGAAATTTAATGATTTCTTAATGAAATCAGGGAGAAACAATGCAATTTAACAAGGGTAAGTGTAAGGTACTCCATCTGGGAAAGAACAAGCCCATGTATCAGTACAAGTTAGGAACTGATCTGTTGGAGAACAGCCCTGGGGAAAAGATCTAGGAGTGCTGGTGGCTAGGAGGATGCCCATGAGGCAGCAATGTGCCCTTGTGGCCAAGAGGCCAATGGCATCCTAGGATGCATTAAGAGGAGNCTGGGAGAAACCAAACTCCAGCTATGGCTTATGGCAACTCACTCTCCTCTGGAGCCCAAAAGCCCCACAACATGCAATTGGCCTTGAGGAGGACAGAAAGTCCCTTGCCCTTGCTGTTACAAAGGTGCCCATGTGTGAGCAGCTGTCAACCATGTAAGGGAACACATGAAGATCCCACATCAGCTGCTGGCAGCATGTTCTCCATCATCCTGGCTGAGCAAAGCACCAGGCAGGATTGGAAAATTTGGTGGTATTTCTACAACAGCTATTAAGCAAAAGATTTCTTTTCCAGCAATGTCTCTTTGTTGGTGTAAATAGCCAGAGAGCTAACCCTGCAAGGTCATTCCTATTGACTGAACAAACACCAAGCCAAAGGTTGCTCCTTTTGCTAGTGGGGCGGTACCCCAGCCCTGTGAGAGGATGATGCTCTTGTGTGTCAAGGGTTGCAGCCTAAGGGTTGGAAGTGACCTCTGGAGATCATCCAGTTCAACCCCCCTGCTCCAGCAGAGTCATCCAGAGCAGGTTAATCAGGATTATGTCCAGGTGGGTTTAGAATCTCTCCAGGGAAGAAGACTCCACAACCTCTCTGGGCAGCCTGGGCCAGGGCTGTGGCACCCTCGCAGCAAAGAAGTCTTCCTGTTCATATATATATATATATGTAATTTCAAGATAATTTCTGTCATTTTTGCAGCCACCTGCAGTGAGCCCTTTGTGCAGTGTGAGGACAGCAAACCTTCATGGCTCTGGAGGAGAAGGAGGAGGAGGAGGAGGAGATCTGCACCAGGACTGAGTATTCTCTGAACTGTGAGTATGGAAAGAGCAGCACAAGTAGTGAGAAACTTCATCCTGCAATAAAGCAGGCATTGATTTTCTGCTGCAATAGTAAAGTGAGCTCTTTGGCCATCTGGTGGTGGTTTCAGGGGACAGTCCTGGCCTCCTGCCTCACTGTCCCTGGGTGGCAATCCTTCCATCCATCCATCTGTGCACTGGGCAGGGGAGAAGAAGCCTGGGGAATCTCTGAGCTCTTTCTAGAGCAGGCTGGAGACCAGCACAGGCAGGGTGGGCTCACTCACTTAGAGGAAGGAAATGACTTTTCATAACTACTGAGACATGTTTGGCTCTACCTTCAGACAGTAAAAGAAGTGAAAGCAGAGGAGATTTTCTGCAAGCATCACATTGGCCTAACCAAATGGAAGGCTGAAAGGAAAAGAATATCAGTCTGCCTTTCTCTTACACAGCAAACTAGGCCTTAGTGCCACTATATCCCAGGACAAGTTTCTGGCATCCCACTTTTTTTTTTAACCTTGAACCTACAATAATTCATGTTAGAAAGAGGTTTGAAAAATAAAGTAGGCCTGAGAGAAGAGTCATGTGCACCAAAACATGGTTATTTCTGACCCCCTGACTGTAAGATCAGCATTGTGTGGCTTCTTTCAAGGTATAAAACTGAGAAGCAGTGCCATGACACCTTGATTTTGAAGCTAACATACTCAATATAGAGCAGTATGGGCAGAGGGAAGCTGGTGTGCCTTGGGCTGCTCCCAGGCCTGGCAGCTCTCAGCTCAGTTTTCAGAGCAGGAGACAACAGAGCTGGTGAAGAGAATGCAGATATCCAGACCCAGAGTGCCATTTCACTGCAGTGTTTCTCTCTTTTCTTCAGGTCCATCATGGATGAGCTCCCTGCTGAAGAGACCAACCACCAGCAGCCTGCTGTCTGCTCATTCACAGAAGCCTCAGAGAGCTTGAGGCTGATGAACACCACTAGGCCCCTGAATGCCAGGGCCATGCTGCAGACATTGCCAGACAGACCTGCTGCCTCAACAACATCTCAGAACAAAAGTACCCACTCCTAGAAGGTGTGGAGCCATCTGCACAGCACAGCCTGGAAGGATGGATGCTATCTTTCAGCTTCTTCTGCAAGCTAACTGCAGAGCTGTGCAAGCAGAGCAGCTCAAACAAATGCCATGATTTGCCTCAATTAAGGCTCCAGCTGGTCCAGAAATGCTTTCTCTCAAGAGCACCCACTGATCAACAGAAGAGCTAATCAGCCTCTTATTGCAGGAAAAGGTGGTTATTTTTGCAGCCTTCATGCAATAAACCATAACAAGTCCTAATGTATTTCCTCTCATCCCCCCACGCCCTGCTCTGAGGCAGGCAGGGACAGGAACCAAGCCATGGAGTGGACTGCAGGAGGTGAGGGACACAGACCATTCCCTCACACACTCAGCCTGACCTAGCAGCAGCCACACCATGGGTCTGTTGGAGTCCTGGATGCTTCCCATGCAAGGGATAAAGCCAAGGGCTTGGGAGGAAGCATGGAGCAGGTTGTGTGGAGAGGTGTGCTGCCCTAGCAAGAGCCCAGGTGGTTTCAGAGCTTTTGTGTCCCCACAGGAGCTCTCCCCATTCACAGGCACCCAAGGGTCTTGGAGCATAGGAGATGTTGTATTTTCTTGAATAATAGCCCAGAATTTCCTGTGTTCATGTGCTCACAGAATCATTGAATGT
>VWZO01020931.1:504127-552037 GCA_013396975.1 Bucco capensis
TCCTCTTAATGCATCCCAGGATGCCATTGGCCTCTTGGCCACAAGGGCACATTGCTGCCTCATGGGCATCTTCCTATCCAGCAGGACAACTCTCATGGTCCCCATGGTCTGTTGCCTAGGGGAGTGAATGCTAACCAAGTGACTCAGCCTAGTATTAACCTGCTTGTTTGCTCCACAGCTACCTAGCAGGATTTCTCTCTCCTTCTATGGATCAGTGTGCCACACCAGAGTGTCTTTAGCAGGGCTGACCCTGTGTACAGCTGTCAGAGCATCCCCTGCTGTGCCTTTAGAGCCAGATGTCCCTCCTCCAGGTTTTTTTTTTTTTTGATCAAATAGACTTTCCAGTCTGCCTGACTAATTTTGAGTAATGCTGCAGCAAAGGCAAGGCAGGAAGGAAGGGAATAGTCTCTTGGTTTTTCAATAGGGCATTTGCTTTATGTTCATGTGAGATTCAAAACATCTGGTTCAGTGGCTGCAGACTGAGCTGCTGATCCAAAGGGTTGTGCCTTCCAGCTTTGTTGATGTCCCAGTCTGAAACCAAGTACCATCATGTTCTTCTTCCAGTTTAAATTACTGTGTTGGATATATGTACTTTTAAATCAGTTGATAAAACAGTAATTACATGATGAGTTCATGAATTGCTTTGTGTCTTCTCCCTACTGGTCAGCTTAATGTAGATGAGCAGAATAATAAAGAGAGTTCCAAAGCTTCATCTCATTGCAGTGATACTTGCACCACTTTCTCCTGCAGAATAATCTGGAGCTTGAAGCCAGTTTGCCCAGTTTTGGTGAGTCCTAGAGGAAATGATCCATCAAAAATCATTAAAAACTCTGTGGCATGTGACTCTGTGCAGTGCTGGGGATGCAGGCAGAATTTCCTCTCAGAGGTCAGCTAGCAACAGTGCCTTTGTCCTTAAATGTGCTCCTAAAATGGACTTCTGGCCATCAGGAGGTGAGGGGTAGGACTGACTTCTCCAAATATTCAGAGCATCCTCCTCCCTTTGCATCTTTGATTTCAAAGGGATGCAGGGAAATAAAAGCTTAAGTGAGTTTTTGTGTGCCAAGGCAGTCACCTGCTGTGTAGTGGTGTGGCACATGTGTACAGAGACAGGGGAAGGTGTCCACTCTGCCTCTTTGTAGAAGGATGCTCTGCCTAGGTGGGGGTTAACAGCTCAAACCTTGCCCTCTGTGAATGTTATCAGTGAGAGAGAAGGGAGGGTTAAGCTGCTTTTGGTTGTTGAAGAGTGCTGAAACCAGCCTCACTCCACAATCCCAAAGTCAAAGGTCTGGAAGATACCAAAAGTCATTGTTTTGTGGTAAACAAAGTAGTTAATAATTGATAGCACTGAGAACTTACCTAAAGCTGCAGAGAGGAGACTTGAGCTGGCACATCTAGCCCATTAACGTATGACTAACAGCCAGTCGCTTCAGCCTAGGAAAGCCCAGTCCCACCGTTCAAAGACAGGAGCTTCTAAGACACCTTTCTTGGCTGTATGGCTATTCCTCCCTTGGGTGGGGACAGCCCTCGGGGCTGAGATTCTCCCATGGTCTCCCTGGGCAGAGAGTTACAGTGTCATCTGTAAATGCAGCAGCTGTGCCTGAGGAGGACAATGAGCACACATGCAGCCAGGCCAGTCCCTGCTGCTGCTGGCTTTGAGGAGCAAGAGGAACAGCTCAAAATGGACACTAGAGGGAAGAAGAGAACCTCACAAGTGTAACTTTTAGAAGTACAAAGACTCAGGAACCAAACCCCAGCAGCTCCAGAGTGTTTGGGAGGTGTTGGGTACTCAGTGGGCTCAACAGTTTCTTTTTTTACCCTCTCCAGCATGCAGTGTCCTGCAGAGGGAGAGCATCCCTTCAGCAATCCCTATCCCCAGGCCACAGCCTGAAGGTGGGATGCAGCTGGTGCAGCTGCCAATGGTTCCACCTTTCCAAAGATTTGTTCTCATATATATATATTTAATAATGAAAACCTAGAATAATAACAGCCACCAGGGGATACAATGTTTGTTCTCCAAGCAGTGTGGCAATCAGGAGAGGCTGTCACTGCTCCTGGCTCACAGACATCACCTCCCAATTCCCTCCTTCTCCCACAAGCTGCCACCCATCCCCTCTCTCCTGTGCTGTGGCTGCCCTGGAGCAGGCTGTCCCACCCAAGGCTCTCCCTGTCACCTCTGCTCTGCTTTGCTGGGGCTCACTGCTGCATCCTAAGGCCAAAGGCAAGTGTTTGCTCCAGCTGTGCAGTCTCCTGCCTGGTCTTGCAGGCACTGGTGTGAGCAGCAATGCTTATCATTGAATCACTTCCAATAGGCCCTTTAGGTACTGGAAGGCTGCAGGAAGGTCTCCCTGGAGCCTTCTCTTCTCCAGGCTGAACCCCACCTGCGAGCCTGTCCTCACAGCAGAGAGCTTCCACCCTCAGAGCATTTCTGTGGCTTCCTCTGGCCCTGCTCCACCAGGTCCATGTCTCTCCTGTGCTGAGGACTCCAGAGCTGGAGCCAGCACTGCAGGTGAGGTCTCCCCAGAGCAGAGCAGACACAGAATCCCCTCCCTGACCTGCTGGCCACGCTGCTGGGGATGCAGCCCAGGACATGGTTGGCTTCTGGGCTGAACCCAAATTCCTGCTGGAGCTGTGGAGGGAAGCGGGGTCCTGGCCATGTCCCCTGATACCCTTGGCACCCAACAGCGACCTGCCATGGTTCCAAGTGCTGCTTTTCCCATGGCTCAGCCGTGCCCCAACCTCCC
The DNA here is from genome assembly GCA_013396975.1 of Bucco capensis. NCBI lineage: Eukaryota > Metazoa > Chordata > Aves > Piciformes > Bucconidae > Bucco > Bucco capensis. The sequence continues at coordinate 506,869 of VWZO01020931.1, forward strand.
TTTTCTTTGTTTGTCTCCCCTCCAGAGCTATTCTTTCCCTCCCATAATGACGAGTGATAACTCAACAGCTGCTCTGCTATTCCAGGCTCGGCAGAGCCACGCACCTCCCCCTTTCCTCCTTCCTTCCCTCCCACAGCTCCAGGTCAGCGTCTTGGCTCAAGCAGTCAGGGATTCCTGTGAGTTCTGCCACTCAGGACGATCCAGACCTTTTTCCCCTCCATCACCATCTGTCTCCCACCCTCCTGGCCCAGCATCACCAAGGGGGATGGGACATCCATCCGTTACCATGGAGAGAGCTGAGCCAGCAAAGGGATGTGTCCTCATCCCATCCTGGGTGGAGGCCAGAGGAGAGAAGGCAAAAGGGATTTCCTTGTGTATTTCTTTTACTGTCAAGTGTTAAGGGTCTCCTGTGGGGTCTGTTGCAGGTGACAATCACCACCCTTGCTCACAGGATGGTACCTCTTAAGTGCTCTTGCTGGAAGAGATGGTGGCCTTAGACCTAGTGTGGCAGATGCAGGGTTTTACTGAATTGTAGAATCACAGAATGGTTTGGGTTGGAAGGAACCTTCAAAGGTCATCTAGTCCAACCCCACTGCATTCAGCAGGGACATCTCCAACTAGAGCAGGTTGCTCAGAGCCCCAAAAAACCTGACCTGAAATGGTTCCAGGGATGGGGAATCTACCACCTCTCTGGCCAACCTGAGACAGTCTCACCACTCTCAGTATAAAAAAAATCTCCCTTATCTCTAGTCTAAATCTCCCTTTTAGTTTAAAGCCATCACCCCTTGTCCTGTCACAAGAGGCCCTGCTTGTCCTGGTTTGAGTTATGACCCTAACCTGACCAACAAGCTATTCCATTCCATTCCATTCCATTCCATTCCATTCCATTCCATTTCATTCCATTCCNTCCATTCCATTCCATTCCATTCCATTCCATTTACATCATATTCAGTATAAAACTGGGGGTCAGTTCCTGAAACTTCCACACCAACCTTGGCCCTTTGGGTCTCTTACATAAAGCCTAAGACCCAAGCAAGGCAGGTTCATGATTAAGCTCTTTAGCACCTAATTAACAGCAAGTACAAAAAAAGGAGAGGTTGGGGCCTTTCACTTCTCTGAAGGTGAGCACCTGAGAGTAGAGCCCTCCTGGTGAGGACCAGAAGCCCAGCTCTGCTGTTACAGGACCTTGTTCTGCCTTTGATCTCAATCCAAGAGTTCCTGAATTCAGTTCCAGGATCCATCCCCTGAGCCTGATTCCCATCTGCTGGTGAGTCCTTCTGCCAGAGCATCAGTGGTGAGCAGGGTCAGGGTCTCTGGCTGAGGCTTTTGTGCATGCAGAGGCTTTTCACACAGCAAGGTGACCTCCAAAATCCCACCCCTCTGCTTTGGGGTCAGCAGCCACCATGCTGTGCCTCAGCTTCCTCTCCCACCCAGAGGGCATTAGCAAGAGGTGACATGGTGCTTGTCAGAGCTGGCTTTGGTGCTTGGTATCTGTGTGGGACCACCAGGCATGGGCTTCAGTGCCAGTGCTGGTGGCACTGGGACCCACTGGAGGACTGCTCCCTGGGGAAGCGCCACGTGCCTCGCTCACACCTCCCACGCAGGAGTAGGCAGCCCTGGAGGAGGAGGTTTGAAGAGCCTGGGCCATCTCGTACGGGTGAGCTGGCAGCTCCATCTGGCTCTGCTTTGCTGGAGCTCTCTGCCAAGGGTAGCCAGTGGGGTGTGTGGGTGGTGTGCTGGGAGGGGGAGAGGAGGAGAAGGAGTGGGTGGGTGGGAAACATGTGCCCCACACTGCCATGTTTCTCTTGGAGGGTGCTCACCCTTTGTGAAAGCAACCAACCTGTCCCCTGAGAAGGATAGTGGTTTAGGGACCTGTGTGGGAGGTGTTAACCAGAACCATAGACTGGTAGGGGTTAGAAGGGATCTCTGGACATCATCTAGTCCAACTGCCCCCTGCCAGAGCAGGTTCATCTAGAGCAGGTTGCACAGGAGGAGAAGGTGCTCCAGGGGCTGCAGCTGGTGCATACACAGTGACCTGGGGACATGCTGGGCTTTGTGTCTCAGAGCTTCAGCCCATGAGCTCCAAGCCACCAGGTGTGTCTGCCATATGGTAAAGTGTCTTTATAGCTCTGCTCGTTTTCTCGGGTCTCGCGCTTTGCTCTTGCTCTCCTAAAAGGTGGTGAATTGTTTCTCTTGAAGCTAGCAATGTGATAGCAGAGTCCTCATTGAAGCAGGGCAGCTGGAGTGTTTGCTAGGGTAGAACCACACAGGCTTAGCTCCCTATCCTTCACTTCTCCAAGCTCAGGCTCATTCACAGCTAAATTACAGTCCTTATCTCCACCTACGTTTTTGCAGCAGGCTAACTGCAGCCATTTGGTTATTGGTTTCTTCTTTCCAATCTCTTTGATCATGTGCCACAATCAATCTGATCTCCACCAGGCAGGATGAGTAGGAGTCAGCAGTGAAATTGTCATCGTCTGTGCCTTTGGCACATGGGAAGGGAATCATTCTGTCATCTCCTCTCAGCCCTGGGAGCTCCAGGAGAAGCTTCCATCAGTTAGCAGCTAATGATGCTGGGTCAGGCTGAGGGACACTGGGAGCTGGGTGCCACCACTGGTCCTTGCTCACTTGTTTTAGCAGGGTGCTGTGTCTCCATGCTGCAAACCAGCTGGTGCTGATGAGCTCTGGACACAAGGGCAAGTCCTGCAGCCTTTTCACCTCCACATGGTGACACCAGGCAGCTAATCCCCAGTGATGGTTTGCTGCTTGGGTCAGAGGAAACATTGGTTTCTACTGGGCTGGGAGGAAGGAGGTGAGTGGAAGGAGCACAGAGAGGTGACATCATGCTGCCCAGCCATATCCTGGCTCTCCTGGTTCCTTTTCCTTGCCAGATCCTATCAGTGCAGCCCCAGCACTGGTTTTTGCTATCCTGATAGCTGGGATAGACATGTTTCCCCCTGCATCTAGCCCAGGCCACCCTTGCCCCCACCACAGAACATTGCTTTTTTGTTCTGTCTGCACAGACCTAGGTCTCCAGCACAGCCCTTTCTGTATTCAAAACATCTCCTCAGCCTTCCCAGTTCCTTTCCCGACCTCTCCCTGATCACTGTGCTCCCCAGCTGATTGTGTAGATCTCCCTGTTTCTTACCTCTCGAGAGGCTAGCACAGAGCAGAGATAACCATGCAGGAACCTGCTTTCCACCATCCAACATGGCATGATTAACCTGTGTCATGGATCATCATCAAAAACAGCTTTTCTACAGAAACTCTTCCTCTCCATTTGCCCAACTGATTATCCCATCTCCCTTCACCCTCACTTCTGTTGAAGTATGTTCTGCATTTTTTTCCCCCAGATCCTTTTTCTGATTTCTCAAGATCATTTTGGACCTTAGTCCCTTTCTCAGCTGTGCTGGCAGTTCCTCCTGTTTGCTGTTATCTCTACACTGAACACCTGAGTGGGTTAACAATTTTGGGCCCTCTCTGTTTTGACCTGAGCACCCAGTTAAATGCACTCTGTGATCTCCCTGGGTAGTGTTTTTCATCTCTACAGTCATTCTCCAGACTTAACTAGGAGAATGTTTTCTCCATAACAATGCCTGGAGTCTTACAAACATCAACATATGGTGCCTCCTGCTTCTTCCCTCTCTGCAGAGCTGGTGGCTCCACCACAGGAGGTGGTTGGATGGGTTGAACACAGCTCACCCTTGACAAATCCCAGTTGGTGATGGCAGGGAATAGTTTATCCTTTCTTTGCTCATCTTGGTACGGTTTGCAAGTGCTCAGCCCAAGTTGTCAGCCTCCTCTGGGCTTCCCACATGGAGTAGACCCACTTCAAAAACATTTTTAGGAGGAAACCCAGAGAAAAGCAATTGAGGCTTTGAGAAGCCCCATCACAGGACAGCAGGCACCAGGGAGGTGTGAAGGTGTTGAGATCAGAGGGTCAAGAGCCCAGCATGGCCATTTCTCCACTGGAGAGGCTGTGCTTCTGTTCACAGCACTGGGGCTGAGGGAAAGGCTTGGATGTATTCTCACTGTCTCTATGTTCCCCTCAGAGTCCCTCGAGGTTTCTTGGCTGCCCAGAGGGCCTCCTAGGTGTTTCTGTTCTGATGTATTATGACAGCTTGTAGTGACAGTCTCATTTGGAACATAATGCACTAATGGTCCCTTCAGTTTAATTAAGGGGTTTTTTGGATGAATTCTAAATTAACCTGAATTAAGAGTTTTTATTTCAAAGGAGTGTATACAGAAAGACTTAGCATGGTTCCACTAATCCAAATTTGCAGCCTTAATTAGTTTGGATTCATTTTCCAAGAGCCCATGTGACAGTTTTATTGGTATAAATACCAGTCAGACATGTGGCAGGTGTGTTGAAAGTGAATTATTTTTGTTTTTTAAGGGGTGCAACACTTCATATAAACACATCTTTTAAGCATCTTGTACCTCCTTCCCAGGCAAGACCAAGCTATGCCAATGCAAAGGATGCTGCTTTCATTTTACAGGGAGATAGATATATCTATATATTTGTGGAAAAAAAAAATTCCTAGGAAAGTTGTTCCACTTTAATTACTCCAACAGCTTTAAATCAATGCAACTTCTGAATGCTAACAAGGTTTGAAGCAGTGGCAGAAGTACCTGAGGTGGTTTATGATCTGTTTTCCCCTCCCTTCTCCCTCTGCTCCAAGCTGCTGCGTACTCTCTGACTGCACCAGGTGGATGCACCCATAGCAGACACAGGGGGAAGGGTTTGAGGAACTTCTCATCCCCATAGCACCCTCAGCTGAGTTCACCTTGGACAGCCATGGAGTCCTCTGGAGTCCCTCACTGCCCAGCTGGATCCCTTTAGGAAGCAGCCCCCACAAGTCATGTTTCTGAGCAGGGGAAGCTCCTCCAAAGCTCCCATCCAAGGCAGCTGCTGGTGCATAGTCATTCTGTTGATCAAACTCTGCATAGCAAAGAGGATCTTTAAGGTACCATGTTTCCCTCTGCTGTCCTTAACGCTGTTGATGAGATTGGGTGGGTGCAGGCCAGGGCAGCCCAGAGCCATCACACAGCAGGACTATGTGTTGTGTTTGAGTTGGGCTACCACCCAGATGATCAAACAGAAACTACTGCTCCCCTGGGGACTTCACCTCAGCACAGGCCACAAGGGTGAGGAGGGGAGGGGTGATGACCTTTGCTTTGGAGAAGAGACACCAAAGCCCAGAGCTTGCTTATGCTTCTGCAATACAAGGAAACCTGAGGGTGGCTGAGTCAGTCTGAGAACAACTTGCTTGGCATCACCCAAGGAATCAGGTGCTGAGTGAGGAGCTGGAGCCTGCTTCCTGCTCCCAGCTCAGCTGCGTGCAGACACTTGCAGGTGTGTAGGAGTGAGCTTGTCCTGGGAAAGAGAGGCTGGTGGACTTGAGATGGGAGAAGAGCCATGGTTTGTCATTGCTCCCACATCCTGCTTAGGGTAAAGCAGTGTCCAAGCTGGCTCTCAAACCCGAGGTAGCTCCTCGGCAAGAAAGAGAAATAGGCCAGGAAGAAAAAACTGCCTTTTTGAAAGTGTTTGCTCTAGGTAACTCCCCCATCTCGGGACCTCGAGGCTAAAAGGCAGAGAAAAAGGGCTTGTTAACCTGACGTTCACCTCTAGCCATCAGCCCTTCATCTCCCTATTCCTCACATGCTGCTTAATCTAGGAGGAAAGGAAAGCACAAAGGCTGCCCAGAGACTGTGCCATCTCATTACCATTTGGCTTAAGCAAGGTTTCTTCTCCTGCACTGGGAGTGCAGCAGCTCAGTGGAAGCACAGCGTTCCTCGGCTGATGCCTTGCTGGGATGTCCAAGCAGCTCACCAGGGCTGCAGCAGCACCATGCTCTGGGGTTCCCTGAGGTGATCACAAGCTAGCCAAACATAAGCCAGGCAGAGGCACTGGCATGTTTTAGCTCCATGGGAACTTGAAAAGACCTCTCCATGAGGTTGCATGGTCCTTCTTTTGGCCGAGATGAGGTGGTTCCCAACAGGCACAAGACAGACCCAAGATGGGTTTGGCTGGTGCCTGGCACCTCTTGTTGTGGTTGTGATCCCACGAGGCCATAAAAGCCAGACCACAGTGTCTGATTTGCCATTGAATCCCTAATTGTGTGTATCCAGAGCAAGGGAAGGTCAGATGGATGGTCAAGGAAGACATCATACAGGAGGGCAACACAGAGCACATGGGCATCCAGGGCTTCAGCCAGCTGTCTCCTGCCCCCATGCCTCTGCAGGCTTCACTTCATTGAACATTAAAGCTCTGCAGTTGCCTGAGCTAGCAAATATTACATGTGGTTCAGCAGACACAAAGTTGGCAGGAGGACCCACTGCCCCAGGGGCTGGCATGGGGCTGGCAAAAGATTCCTCTTCCCAGCTGAGAGCTGGCGAGAACATGTTCCCGTCCGGCAAGTGAGTCGAAGGAGGTGGGTGGCTTTGTGCTGGCTAACATGAGCTGTGTGCTTTTGGTGGTGGAGAAACACTACTACAGGCTGCTCAGGGTTGCATGAGCTTGGCAATGGAGCTTCAACTCTGTAAGAGATGGATGATCATCTATAGGCTTGGTGAGATTCTGCAGTGGGAGGACCTCTAAGAAATGAGCCTTTAGCAATACATTGGTTGAGGCTGTGGCTTGGTTTCTTTGATGTAGGCTAGCAGTTGAGGACATGCACTAGAGGGAGATACCAACTGCTGTCAAGCTTTCGTGCTGGTAAGCTGCAGGGCAGCTCTGATCCTGGGGCAAGACTAGGATCCGTGTTGCTGCTTAGCTATGAGTAAGGAGAAACTCCTGTACTAGGTCAGACCAAGGGTCTGCATCGCTGAGCATTCCAAAGAGCCTTCAGGGAGCAGAAGGTGCTCCCTAGGACATGTTGCTTAGCACCCCCATCGATTCCCACCTCTTGTCATCTTCTCCAGTAGCTAGGTCCTGGGCAGAGTGTGGCCTGTGTATCCCCTTGCTATTTTCTATTGAGAAAGAGCAGAGCTCCACATGCTTCCTAAACAGCATGTGTCTGTTTTTACTAATCCAGATGATGTTTTTTTCCCCACCAACTTGTCCAATCTCATCTCGAACCCATGTAAATGCTCTAAGATGACAGCATCCTTGGGCAAGGGGTTCCCCAGGTCTGTCCTCCACCACAGGAGGACCTGCATGCTTTGAAATGGACCCCAGTTTTTGCACTGGGAAGGGGCAGCAAGGCCAGCCCCTATCAGCCTTCTTTGGGCCAAGCAGGATTCCATAGCCCTCCCCCACAACCTCTTCAATCATGTCTTTTCCAGACACTTCTCCAGAGTCCTGCTGTGTGCTAGTCCTTGCCTGCAGGGAATCTCTTCCAGAACTTTGATCCTTCTTCCTCTGTTTCTCTGTGTTCCTTCTGGGGATTGAGGCTGCAGAGGTGTCTGTTGGGGCACAGCTCAGCTTGGTGATCACTCCTGCCTCACCTCTCTCACTCCTTCCCAACGCTGCTGCTGCTCCTTGGCTGCAGGCTCTGCCAGCTTGCTTCAGGAACTGGCCCCACATACCATACCTCACCAACTCATTCCTGTATTACCTTCTTAAACCCAGAACCCTTCGTTCTCTGAAGGATAGAGGTGATATCTGAGTGTTCTTATGAGCATTGGGCCATCTCCTGACCAAAAGCCATCCTCTCAGTGCTAACTCTGCTTGGTTTTTCTGCAGAGACCCCTTGGTGTGTAAGGGACTATAGGCTGGGGTTGCCCAGGAGCTGATAGGATCATGTTAAGTGCTGTACCAGCTCCTTCCCTTTGCTTTATCTCAGGTAAAACAACAAACAAGACAAGACAGAAAAGCAAAAACAAACAAACCTCTCTGTGGTCAGTTCTTTCCTGGCTTATTTCACTCTGATAAGTCAGTGATAGGCTCAGGCTGGAACTTCAAAGTTCTTTGAGGGCATTCAGCTGATTAAGAAAGCGAGATCCAGGCACACAGTTTGGATCCTGAGATGACCTTTGCTGCAGGTGATGCTGCAATGTGAATATGTCTTGAGGAATAATAACTCTTCAGTATTTTTGATTTCTTGGGGGGGGGGGGGGGGGGGGGGGGCGGATGTGCAACAATTTTTCCTTCCTCTTGGCCCCTCTGCAAATCTGCTCTCACCACTCAGCTCTAATCTTTCCTCTGGCAGCAGAATCTATCATCTTTATTGTTTCAGGGCTTGGCTCCTTCCTGTTAGATCTCCTAATTGGATTTTTACTCTCCGATCCATTTAGTCTCTTCTCTGTGTTCAGTAAAACCCTTTAACCCTTTGCCTCCCTGCCAGCCTAACTAACCAGTTTCCCTGGAAGGTTCTCCTCTCCCCACACCACTCAGATTTGTCTCCTCTCTCTGATTTACATGGGTAGGGCTTTCCTAAGCAACGGCTGTCGTCTCCAGTCTCACTGTCAGTAGACAGCTTGCTTCATGAGCACCATCTCCTTCTCTCCTTGCAGGCTGCAAAGACTTGGAATCAGAGAATCATGAAAAGGTTAGAATTGGAAATGACCTTTCAAGGTTATCTACTCCAGCCCCCTGGCAGTCAGCATCTGCAATTAAAGCAGGTTGCTCAGAGCCCCAAACAACTTGACCTGGAATGGTTCCAGGGATGGGACATCTACCACCTCTCTGGGCAACCTGGGCTGGTCTCACCACTTTCATTGTAAAAAATTTCTTCCTTCTCTCCAGTCTAAATCTCCCTCTTTCTGTTTAAAACCATCACCCCTTGTCCTGTCACAACAGGCCCTGCTAAAAAGCTCTGTCCCCATCTTTCTGATAGATCTCCTTTAAGTACTGGAAAGCTGCAAGAAGGTCTCCCTGGAGCCTTCTCTTCTCCAGGCTGAACAACCCCAACTCTCTCAGCCTGTCCTTATAGACTTGTTGGGGTTTTACCAAGGATAAGCAAAAAGGGTAAGTGAAAATCATCCAGAAATGATAACATTTTAGCTGTGGCTAGCCAAAGGCTGCAGCTTCATCTAGATTGTCCTCAGAGGAGGCCCATTGTCATAGAGGCAACATGCAGGCCCACTGGGAAAAGGCTGCTAGAAGCCTCTCCATGTGGAGCAGAGCCAGGTGAGGAGCAGACCTGGATCCATTTGCTGCCACAGGCACCATGTGGCAAGCAAACCAGCCCCAGTGCTGGCCAGAGGAGTGGATTGCACCTCAGCAACATAGCTAATTAATGGAGTGAAATGAGTGTTTGAGAGGTGGTATGATGGGGAGGTGAGTCAGGCATGGCACCACACGTAGCTCATCTTATGGTTCTTCCCTCCAGTGTGCTCAAACCACGCTTCAGGTCATTTTCTCTTGGGAGCTGGCAAAACTTCAGTTGTCTTCTGCTGGGGAGAATAAACTACAGGTAGTGGGGATAGGAAAATCCAGGTGTGCTTATCCCAGAGGGTCAGTATCTGCTTTGGGCATGGAGAATGTCATCCTGCAACTTCATCCCAGGAGCAGGAAGGACATCCACATAGATAGCTGGGTTGGAGGGTCTAAAGGGCTCTAGGGGAGGAGCTCTGCCAGGACACCTGTGTCCCTGTTGTCATCCCTGTCGTCCATCCCCCTACCACTGCCAAGGTGATACAGAGGTCTTGCTTCAGCATCCATCCAGGCACCTGGACCTACCCCACCCTGTCCTGGTAGGTCTAATGCTTCCCCAGCTGTGGGAACTCAGGATGCACCTGTTCCCACCACCAGCACCAAAGGAGCAAAGCCATGGCTGCTGCTTTCACTTGGGTATGCATCCTGGTAGGAGCTGCACATGTTTGAACAGGGAAGCCAGCACCAAGGATGGTCTATCTGCATGGTGCACCTGAGTCCCCCATGCTCATGAGGGTCTTAAGGCTCCAGTTCTAGGCTCTGTAGAAAATATCTTGCAGGATCTGGCTGAGAGGGGGGGAAAAAAAAAGGCACTTGTGACCACATCCAAGCCAGGAAACATCCCTGAAGCTGTGAGTCTGTGGGTCCATGCCCATGCTGCATGATCTGGGACAGAGCTGGGCAGGTGGAAGCAGCTGCACCCTACCAGTGCTGGGGAAGCTCCATCGCTCCCGGGCAGAGGTGACTAAGTCACTGGCTGTCCCCAGTGTGGTGACCACCAAGCTCCAGCCTGGAGCTGGAGAGAGAGAGGACATGCAGAAGAGCCGGAGCTTCCCAGCTCGCTTTTGGCAGTTGGGAGGGAGAGCTCTTTGGGGCTCTTTTGTTTCCTGCAGCCCGGCAGAAGAGGCTCCCAGCGAGCGGCAGGGCTGAGGGCAGAGCCCACCCGCACAAAGGCAGCTCCTCATGGGCTCTGTGACCGCTGTCACGCTTTCTCGCTCAAATAAAGGCCAGCAGCGGATGACGTGGGGCTGGTGCTCCCCAGCCCTGGGGCTGATTGGTCCCAGCTCAGGTTTGAACGCCAAGGTGTCCTGGCAACGAGAAGCAGAGGAGCTAGTCTTGCCCCTCCCTGCTCCGGGAGCGCGGTGGTGCCAGGGACAGGAGACACGGAGCGAGGAGCAGCACGTGGGGCCACCAGCCTCCTCCAGGTACCCTCTGCGCGGTCCCAGCCCTGCTCTGGAGCTGGGATCGCTTTCACCCAGTGTGCTGGCAGCGTGGTGGCCATCAGCGGGGGCTTTGCCCATCGCTCAGCTGGCACCTGCCTTCCTGCTGGGCATGGCAGTGGAGGAGCTTGTTCGACCTGCGAGGGGAACAGAGGGGGAATCACTGGGGGTTGGAGGGGTCTTGGAAGTGACCATTCGGTGAAATTTGTGGGAGGGATGCTCGAGGAAGGGGAGTCGAGAGTCAGCTGTCTTGCTGCGAGACGATGGAGCAGGTGATTTTGGGTAGCTTTGGATTCTCCTGATTCATCGAACTTGCGGAAGCCCTTCAGGGCATCCAGGGCTAGGAGCTGTGCTAGGAGGTGGTTTACATGAAAATGAAGGAGCTTTTCCTGCTGTTGGAGAGCTGCTCTGCTTTTGTCTCAGCCAGACCAAGACCTGCCTGCACATCCCTTCCCCTGGAGCTAGGGGTGAGGAGGGAAGGGGCGCTGGGGCTCGGCTGGGTGCAAGGAAGCAAGGGGTATTTGGCGTTTGTGCTGCGAAGAAAGGGCTTTTTCCTCCACTTGAGAGGTGGGAGCAGGATGCAGGGAGCTGGTGGGGGGAGGACACTTGCTTGCACAGGGAGGCAGTGCCCAGCACAGCACGTTTTACATCCAACAAAACTGGCAGAGCCACACGTGTGAAACCATGTGCCACCTGTTAATGATGGGGCAGGTCTGAACTGTCCAAGAGGAGAAATCCCCTCCACGGGGTCACATCCATCCCAGAGGAGCTTCCTGGCCCAGTGGCAGGTCAGCAGCTTGCAGGAGGGCTGGTGTCCTGCATAGATCCTGGGGCACATGCTGAAAAGCCACAAGTAGGGGATGGAGCAGGGCTGGCAATGCCACGACCTTTCAGCTTATGGTTTGCATTATTTATCAGGGCACAGGGCTGGGGGCTGCCAGAACGAGCCTTTCCCATAGACCAGAAGGCATCAGGAGACTCAAGAGATCCTTCCTAGCATCATGTTTGTAGCAGAAGAGAAGTTCCTCATTGTGCTGGTGGCAGGGAAAGGCAGAGTGGCATCACAAAAGCAGCAGACAGAGGTTTGCTGACAGTTTGTCAAGCAGAGCTGCAGCAGGAGCAGGGAATGCATGAGCTGAGGGTGCTTATTTGATTTGCTCTGTTCCTCAAGCAGTATTTGGAAGTGTTTGGAGATTGTCCAGAGATCCCTTGGGAGCATATCTAGCACAGGGCATATGCTTTGGCAAAGTAACTGCAGCCATATAGCTGTTAGCCTCCACCCAGATCACAGCTGGATCTGTCCCTGGGGTGGGGTGATGGAGCACAGGAACCATCCCAGACACCTTCCATAGAGAAAGGCACAGGGACTTTGGGAGCAGGATATGACAAGAGCAATGAATGGAGTATTTTAATTGGGTTCTGTTTTCAAAAATCATGTTTTTAGAGCCAGTTTTATAAAGTTCAACAATCTGGGGCTGGGTGATGCTACTTCTGCTTGGACCAACAGCTCTCCCTGCACCAGTTAGCTCAAGCAAGCCTTGTTTCTCCAAAGGGTTAAGCCAAGTACATTCTTCAGGCTTTATTAAATCCATGAAGAGTAGTGTCAGTCTGAAACCCAAGCAAGAGGAAAACATCCCCACACCTTGCAGGCCATGAACAAGAACAAATTCAGCTCCCTCTGTGTCTCCCCAAGAGTTTGGTGGAGGCAGTTTCTGAACACAGAGCACTAGCCCCAGCACAGCAGGACTTTCCCAGGCAGTCATTAGCTAACTTGTCTTTCCTGGTGTTACATAGAACAAACACTGCCTGTGCTTGCTAACAGCAGCTGCTTTGACTTGAGTGGGATCATGGTCTGTAACAATCCCTCTGCTCAGTTTGCATCTTTGCAATGACCCCAGCAAGTCATCGCTCTGTGGCTGGCAGTAAATTCCCTTCCAGATGTTTAATGATGGTATTTACTGTTGATGGGTAGGAGCTACCAGTGTTAGGGCTGCAGTGATGATGTGGTGTTTAGGATGGGTTGGTGGGACACAAGGCAGCCAGGTAATTGCTAGCAAAGAGCTAGTGAACTCCCAGGTAATTGCACCTTACATGAAGAGGTGTGTTGTCAAGAGTGGTGCTTGAAAGGCAAAGCTCTGAGGTGTATAAAGGACAGTCATTAACTCCCTAGGACAGTGCTGAATCATGACCAGGACATTACCTCTTCTTACCAAGAAAAGTCATTCTTGATCTGTTTTCCTTCCTCTTGCTTTCCTGAAGAGCCAATCATGGTAAGATTTGTGTGCCTGTCAGTGTGTGACCCTTCCTTCTCCACACACCCTTTAAATGCTGTTGAGAAGCAGAGATGCTCTTGCTTCAGGGCACCTACAAGTGTCCCAAAAGTGGGTCTTGAGGAGAGGAAAGAGAAAGACAGACCCATTCACTGCCCCTATGAAGGTCCAGCATAGCCTCAACCTCTGTTAGACACCAGGGACTCCTCTCAGCAGAGGGACCCTGGCAAAGCTCACTCACCAGAAAGCTTCAGCATGAGCTCAGCTATTCTCCAGAGACACAAGCCCCAAGCAATCCTGGTTCCTAGGAGAGCAGACATCATTAAACAAGGTTATTAAAGGGAGACATTCATTTTACTTTTAATGAATATGGGTTCTGCAGGAGTTTGTGTGGTCACTTGCTAGAGCCTGTTGGCCCTTGGGCAAGATTTCCCAAGTCCCAGCCACCTCCATGCCTATTTGGGCTCCTCAGGATATTAGTCAGTCTAAGCTGATAGTCCTCACCTAGCCTCAGTGTCTGGGGCTGTCTCCAGCTCTCCATCACCCCAGTGCCTGCAGTCTCCCTGCATAGCCATCAGTGGAGAAGCCAAAATTGCTTTGCCCTCCCTGCTGATGGAGGACAGGACTGTGGAGACTCAATTCCTTAATTGCCACCTTCTCCTACCCTGGAAAGGGAAAATCCCTAAAGCAATGGTGTCACTTATAGTCCTCTAATGCTTCTGGAGTCTTCATCAGCAGGTCCTGGAGGGCTTTGGGGAAGATGCTGTGTGTGTTGCATCTCTCTTGCACTGGGCGGATGGAAGCAAGGTGAGGGGTAGGACCTTGACACACACTGCTTTCCTTTGCCCTGCTCCCCTCCCACCCCCTTTCCAAAGCCTTTGTCATGGGAAGGTTGGGGAGAAGCTTGCAAAAGACCTGCTGAAGTGCTTTGAAGATGGAAAGCAGTGTGCACAAATGATAAGTTGTGCAGGCAATACAAACAAACCTTGCTCTGCATCTCCCAGCCTAGAGGAGCAAGGAGGAGGTGTTAACTAGTGGGTGGCACCCACCTCCTAATTACAAGGCTTGTCTCCCATCCCTTCAGTGTGAAGCATCCTCTTTGGTCGAGAAACAGCTGACATGGTCACACCTGAGCAGAGGTAGGGGAGGAAAGTTTGGCATGAGTGAACTGGAGTTGACAGAAATTTCCTTTGGGAGGAAGGGGCTGAGCACTGGGTGCTGCCAGTGGATTGGAGATGGTCTGCTGGACCACCTCCAGACCCACCAGTTCTACTGTACCTCCCCTTGTTTCTTGCCTGGCTGAGTTTTTCCAAGTGATTGCTATATGATCTTGAGGGTCCCACAGGATCTAGGAAATTCCTTCCTGTAGCTGCTGTTAGACTCCATTTGTCCTCTCTGACACCTGCTCTGAGGAGAGATCCTCTGGCATTTTAGTACTCTCTTAGTCCCACACTGGTTTGTCAACTCACAAAGCAGCACAGCCTCAAAGTGTAAGACTGAAGAAGTGAATTGTGGTTGTGCTTTGCTTCCTGAACTTTTGCAGCTTTTCTGGGTCACATTCCCAATGTGTCTTCACAGCAGCAGGAGTTAAAACCTGATGGAGCATGTGTATGTGCTAAGAAAAGTGAGATCTCCACTTAAGCAGCTACTGTTGGGGTGGCAAGAAACACAGGCAATGCCGTGAGGGCTGATGGATCTGCTGAGCTCAGCCCCAGCCAGGTGCCTTGGTTCTGTTCCACAGCACCTGTGGCCCTCTCCTCACTGCCTCTCTTGCGTTTCACACATGCTAAAGTCCTTGCCCTAAATCCAAGTTGTTCTGGCAGACATAGCATTCCCTGAAGAGCACCTGGGATGGGTTTGCAGGTCCAGCTCCATGTTTTGGCTGACCAGGGCAGCAGTTTTCTGTGCAGGTTTAGCAGCCTGGGAGCAGGGAAAAGTGGTGACAATTTGTGCCTCTGCCTTTGATGCTTTGTAGCTTGGGCAGAAATAGGCCTAGACCAGCTGCATGAAGATTTGTCAGCACCTAAAAATGCAGGTTGATGTCTGCACACTGTTTATTTTGCTTTTAAGCTGTCTCTGGGGATTTTATTCTCCATTTGGGAAACAGGAAGGTGGTATCTTTCCTCTCTTCTTTTATTAGTCTTCTCCAGACTGAAAGCTTTTAGGGTAGGAGATGTCCCCACATGTGTGTGAATGCATGTTGCAGGCCCTGATGTCTTGTCCTGGGCCATACAAAGCCAGTGCTGGGGCTGAGCAGACCAAGATGCTCTTTAAGCTCTGCAGAGCTGTATGCAGTGGAGGGTGGTTCTTCCCTGCTAAGTGTTGGATTCCCAGAGTGCTCTGGGGAGAGGAGATGTCTATACCACCCAGGAGTTCCTCCATCCCTCACCAGGGCCAGCAGCACCCCTTCACAGCCAGGGCCTCACCTTGGAAGGCCCTGTGAGATGCCAAATCCATCTATCTGCTGCCTCATTTCTCTCCTGGTCTGCATGTAACAGCCTGGGAGGTTATTTTTCCCCCACCCCCCCTTGGCAGACAGATGTTAGAGATAGTGGTGGATAGGGCTGCTCTCAGATTAAAAAGCTGTTAAAAATGCATCCCCAGCCAGCTGTGGCCCTCTGCCCTGTCAGCTCTCAAGCTCTCTGGTGGAGAAATCCTCTTTCCTTAACTCAGCCCTACCCTTCCCTACAGCTTTCTGCTGGTTGCTGCCTGGCAAAGCCCCAGCAGCAGCCCCTGAGCAACATGGCACGTGTGGTGGAAATGCCTTTGGCTGGCTGGGCTGCTTCTGCAGGGAGCCCAGGTGCTGTACACAGCACAGGAGGGAGGAGAAGATGCCTCCGGATGGAAGTTAGAGATCTCCTCCTCCTTTTTTTCCTCTTGGATCCAGCGATTCAGCAGTCATGTCAGCACAATTCAGCAGCATGGGGATAGGGAGGAGTTGGAGCCTCCACAGCATCAAGCAAAAGCCTTGCTCTACTCTCAGCTGCCTGTTGCAGGCACCTATTGATGTCTGCTGGTTAGAGAGAGAAAAGGAGCTGCATGGGAAGGGCACCATAGGACAATTCCTTCAGGTACAGAGTGGATGCTTTCTCCTCTGGACTGGACATTTGTCTACCAGCTTGGCCTGCCCTGATGTCTCTGCGTGGGCAACCTCTCCCTTGGCATGGATTTTCTTGCCTTTCCCCAGGGACCCTGAGAGCTAATCATCCCTGGGGCTGCCTGCCAGAGACTGTGACAGCATGGCCTTGGTGCAGGTCTTGCAAGTATCCTGCAAGGCTGAGCTGGTGCCTGCAGCCATGTGCAAGGCAGGTGGGCTGCCCTGTCACCTGGGGAGACTTAAAAGTCTGAGAGCAACAGCACTCAAAAAAGAACCTCCTGCCCTGGGTGAGAAATTCTGGCTGGGGACTGATGTTGTGTTGGGAGAGGGATGCAGGTATGGCAGTGTTGGTGGGAGGTGTCTGTGCCTGTGTTCCTGGTGGTGCAGGGGAAATCCTTACCCTGGAAAAGGAACACACACATGAGATGTGTTCTGTAGACAGATGAAGCATTACTTCTACCAGCACTGTGAATTAAGCCATTCCTCCCCACCCCCTTCCAGGCTAAACTGGAATTCTCTGTGCAATACTATTTTTTTTCACCCTACTAAGGCTTGAAGGAACTATATTTTCAAGCAGCCAGTGACTTCTTCATTCTAAAACTCTCTATTTTCCCCTGAAGTCAACTGCCAGCAACTGTACCCTGGAAAACTAGGTCCCTTTAAGACATGTCTCAGGCTGCTCTGAATCCCTGATTGCTTCTGAGCCAAAGCTTTGCCACTTCAAACTGTCATAGCCATGCAAATCCATAGAGCTGAGAAGCCTCTTTCCAGGCTTGGGGGTGATGGGTATAGATAAGGCTTAAAAAGGGAAACAAACTCAGCCCTGGGGGTCCTCTTTGTTCCTCCTTGCCCTCGGTGGGGTTGCCAAGGCTACATTTGTTCCCCTGCAGCTTTTTTGGATGGGATCCAGCGCCCCTTGAATGCAAAGGCAAGAGGTAGAGTGACTGGAGAGGGCTGGAGCAGGTCCTAGGTACATACATATTTCATTGCCCATGCCAGGCTCTGTATTGTCTTCTCCCAGGGTTTCACAAAGGTGAGTTTTTCTAAAGCTTCCCCTTCTTGAGGGCGACTTGCTCCAGGCTTCAGCCTGTCTAAAGTTTCTGTGGATCACTTGTTTTCCACTTCCTCTGAATGCCAGCCAGGCATAGTTCCCATGCCTGGTAGGAAAAGGGGGAGGGGCGGGTGTGTGCTTGGTAGGAAAAGCAGGACCTGCTGGAGATGGAGGTGGCAACATCTGCATGTCAGTGCTGTTCAATATCTTCCTCAATGACACAGCTGGTGGGATTGAGTGCACCCTCAGCAAGTCTGCAGGTGACACCAAGCTGAGTGGTGTGCTTAACATGTCTGAAGGACTGGATGTCATACAGAGAGACCTCAACAAGATCAAGATGTGGACCCACTGGATGACCTTGAAAGCTCTATGAATCTCTAATTCTATTTTATGTTCTCCTTGGGGTTGTTGTGTGTGTTTTGGGGCTGTGCTGGCTCACACAAGGTGTGGGAGACTAGCAGCACTTTGAGGAGCCTCCTGGGTGCTGGGGTGCCCCTGATTTCCTTAACAAACCTACAGGCTGAAGGCAAACCTTGACTATTGAGAGGTGGAAACTCTTGGCGAGCAAGAGCAGCCTCAATCTTCCTTTTTGCTTAGATCACCTGTGCTGAGCGTGGCTGCACTCACAACTGCCAAGAGCTCAGCCTTATGGAAGGGAAAACCAATTTACTAACTTCCCAATCAGAGGGAAGAGAGATGCTGAATGTGCATCTGTTGGCTGATAGTTCTATTTCAGGCATGCTGCTAAGATACAAACACACCTTGGTTTGGATGATTTAGGTTGTCACTAGAAAACCTTGGGTTAAGGATGCAGCAATGTTTTGAAGACATCAGGTACTATTTACTATTTAGAAGGTAGTAAACTCTATTATCTCTTTGGTTTTCCACATGAATTGAGATACTCAGCTACTCTGGACTTGGAGAGCAAATCATTGAATCATTATGGTTGCAAAAGACCTCTGAGATCATCAAGTCCAGCTGTCCACCCAACACTCCCATGCTCACCACTAAACCATGTCCCCAAGCACCACAACTACATGGTTTTTTAACTCTTCCGTGGATGGTGGAAGAACTCTTCCCTGGGAAGTCTGTTCCAATGCCTGAGATAAAGCATCCTGACAAATAACATCTTCATGTAAAATCAATAGCTAGTAAGAAATTAATCACTTGAAGATAATAACAATTTCTCTTTAAAAGTAAAACTGGTTATTTTCCTCTTTGACAAAATCTTGCAATCTTATTCTTATTTAGGTATTATTTTTTTCTGTGTTTCAGGTGCATATAGAACCCAGGTAGAACCTGAAACAACTAAGGGATGCATCTAGTTATCTTCATTGGCACTTTTACAAGAGGCAGGTGCTTGGATGTTTTCCCACCAGACTGGGATTTCCAGGGGGACACATCCAAACTGAGGGGATGTGCCAATCCCCCCCCTACCTGGAGTGATTTTAGGTCTCTATTCATCCCTGTTCACCAAAGGGCTTTGACTCAACAGGATCAAAACCCAGGCTTAAATCCTGGTGGGATTTAAGTCTTTTGTGATGGATTCCAGCCCAGCTCTGACTTTGCTGAGCTGGAGCCTTCATACATAACCCTAGTCTTCCTAGCTAGGAAAAAAAGGAAAGGGAAAGAAAAAGGAAGTGATTGTTTTGAGTATAAAAATGAGAAACTAGAGAACTTGCCTGTTCTTTGCAGGCTTGTGTCTAGAGGTGGTCTTGGTTGTCCACATCAGCACCCAAAGTGATTCAGACCTGGGACCCTCCTTGTTTCTGCCCAAGGTCCCCACTTGGGTACCACCAAGGCACAGAGCTGGTGCAGGACTGGGCTGTGCTCTGACTCCTGGCAGCAGCAGCACAGCGGAGTGAGGACCTCTGGTTTGGGTGGTGTGAGAGGAGACGTGGGGCTGGCTGTGTGGAACATGGAGGTTTCTGAGAGCACAGGCTGCCAGGTGGCTTCTGGGCCACTGTGTTGGGAAAGCAGTTTGGGACCAACAGGAATGGCACAGATAGAAAGCAGGAAAAGGTGTCCCAAAGGGTGGAAGTTCCTCTCCAGGCTTGAGCGCCATCCCCTCCCAGTGTGAAACTGGGAGCCCAGGCAGGGAAGGAGGAGGAAAGGCTGTAGTAGGAACTGGAAAAACCTGCTCACACCAGCCCGGGATCACATTACTCACAGTGGTTTAAACCAGGTCAGGTTCCCTTTGGTTTCAAGGCAGAGATGGCCAAACTGCCTAGAGACTTGTGTTCAGCCCAGCTTAGAGCAGGTCCAAGCTCCTGCAAGCCTGTTTGCTCCACCACTGCCCCCATGCTCTCTGAACCCATCACCTGCATAAGGTCTTACTGGGGACTTAAGCCTTTCCAAGCAAAGGCTGGGCCAGGGCCATGCACACAGGCATGGTCTCCAGCCCATCTGAGCAGTGGTAGCTGTGAGTGGTGGGGACTCCATCCACATGCTTGCACCTCCTGACCTGAAACAGGCTTTGAAGAAGCTCACCCAGGGAGTTTGCTGGTTGAAGCTGGATGGGAGTTGGCTTCTGGGGGTGTTCCTCATTGCAAAGAGTCTTCTGCCTTCCCCAGATGCCATTGCAGGTGAGAAGCTTATGGCAGTGGTGCAAGCTGAAGCTGCCCCATGGCAGGTCTCACCCACACTAGCGCCAGGGCTGGCTGCACCATGCTTCTCCTTGCCACCAGAAGATGGGCCAGATGGGGCAGCCCTCTCTGATTTATTGAGTTCTTCCAGTCAGCCAGGTGTTGAGCAGCAGGTGTGAAACCAAGCCGTTGTTGGGAAGAAGGAGAAAAAGAAGATAAGAGTTAGAAATCAGATTCTCAGAGGCTAACGGCTGAATCTATTTCAATAGTAATAATTCATCTTTGAATTGCAGTAACTCATCGTAAAGCTTTGCACCTACCTCATGCCCTGCTTATCTCCTCCTGTCCAGGGATATGAAAGCACCTCATAAACATTCATTAGTTACTCCTCCACACCCCTGCAAGCACAGTAAACATTATCCTCACTTCACAGCTAGGGAAGCTGAGCTCACCTGAGGAGACAATAACTGAGCAGGGATGCAGGATCCCAGAGAGCAGGTCCCTACCCCAGCTTCTTCCACAAGAACCTTGCTCTGCAGCATGAGCACTGGAAACATAATCCAGGGTAATTCAGACCCACACCCCTGCACATTTCTGTGCTTACCAGCACTTTCAGGCGGCAGAAAAGGTGAGGGCTGCAACCTGACCTGGAATGGTTTCAGGGATGGGGCATCTACCACCTCCCTGGGCAACCTGGGACTGTGTTGAGATGTCTGCAACATGGAGCTCACCACCTTCCGGCCTCCACCACGGGGATCAGGCACCTGATAGTGGGAAGCACCTGTCATTACTCACAGGAGGACGCTCCCTTTTTTAATGACTATGTTAATGGCCCTAAACTGCTGGTGTTAATGTGGTTAATCCCACAGCTCTAGGGACTGGCAGTTCAGAAACTTTTCCTCTTCCACCTCACTTAGCTTCCTAAACTAACACTTCCACACAGGGATGAGCTGGTGGGACTTGTGCAAAGCAGAAGGCACCACCCCTTGTCCCAGCTTGGAAATCAGGCTGCTGTGAATGAATCCAAATACAACAGTAATGAGGCAGGCCATCTCCAACCTCCCAGCCAGGGAACACAATGACATGTGTAGTGTCACCCTGAAGGAAGACGCTTGAAGTTGAACCTGTGCTCAAGTGCTTTGATGGATCTTGGTCCTTGAGGAAGAGGACACTCAGGAGTCTGGCACTGTGGATGCTATGTGTGACAGTTAAAGGGGAGGATGTCCTCTGGAAACAATGAGTCTTGGCAGCAGAGGGGAGGACAAGACACTGAAGGTCCATGTGAGGCCATCAGTAGCCTGTTGGGATGGGGGTTGTATTTATTTTGTTCGGAGACCAACAGTTGACTTTTGGAAGCCAAATGGATGCCAGCATCAGAGAGGGAGGAGGGTCATGTTTCACAGACAAGTCATGGTGGATTAAATGTCAATGAATCTGCAGCTTGATGGACAAATGGGATCAGTGCCGGGAGCCCTAGCTCCCGGTGGGGGATGGATTAGTGATGGGTACTGGTGCGTTTGCACGCAGGGAGGGAATGAATGGCAAGGCAGGGAGGGAATGAATGGCAAGGCAGGGAGGTTTCCAGCAAGAAAGAGACATATCTGGGCTCAAAGAGGAGAGGTCAAGCCTAGATAAACACCAGCTCGATCTCCCATCAGAGAATCACTGAGGCGTGAAGGAAAACTTTAACAGCTGCAATGCTGCTTTTGAACCTCCTAGTGAAAGGGAGGGCCAGGAGGTCAGAACTTTCAGTGCCTCTGGAAAGGAGAGGACTTTTCCCCCACAAGCCTTTGAAAAACCTGAACCAAATTAGCATGACCACACTGCTAAATGCTTGGGAAACCCTGACAGCTCAGGTCACAGGCTCCCAATGACCTGTTGCATTCCCATACTCCATAGCCATAATTCATGGGGCTATTTTCTCGGGGAAAGGCAGACCTTGACAACCCTACCCAGCACCTGCAAGGGAAACAAATGCTTATGGGATGGGCCCAGGGCATCCTTTCTCCTTCTGAAATTGTTGCCCTTTCCCCTTTCTGTCTCTCCAGTCCATTTTCTTTCTCTTCCATTCA
This sequence comes from Bucco capensis, assembly GCA_013396975.1. Lineage (NCBI taxonomy): Eukaryota > Metazoa > Chordata > Aves > Piciformes > Bucconidae > Bucco > Bucco capensis. Next base: position 528,483 of record VWZO01020931.1, read on the forward strand.
CCTTGGTTTCAGCTGTTCCTTCCTCCCCCATTCCTGGTGTCACATGGCACAACCCAATGTTGAGGTGAGGAATGGGATGAAGCTGGAATGACCCAGCCATCCTGGGTGGGAACAGAGGAGCTCCAACCTCCTTACAGCCCTTTCTTTACCACTTTTTGCTTCAAAAAGGGTAAGCAAGAGCCCCCTCTGCATTTTAAGTTATTCACTTCCACCTTGAAGGTAGATTTTGCTGGTGTGGACCTTTTGCAAGAGCTCTTCCAGCACAGAGCAGGTTTCTGGAGGCTGTGATTACCTGAGATTTCTGGCTCTGACCCCATCATGGGGTTTTACAACACTGCCTTTCCACTTGGCTCCCATGCATCTGCACTGTGAGTTTCCTGAGCACCACTTTTCACCAGGCCCTTTGCAGATCATTTGCCTTCACAGGTCCCACCACTCCAGGTGTGGACAGCAGACAGGCACACACAGAGGCTGCAGCTGCCATTAGTGTTTTCAGAGAAGTGCTGGATGCCTACAAAGTGAAGTCCAAACACATAAGGAGAACCACAGAGCCAAAATGCTTGCTGGCTGGAGCTGCAATCCTGCACTCTGCTGTGGAACATCTCCATCCCTATTGCAGCCACAGGAGACCAGTGCTCAGCAACTTCTGCAAGCTTGTTGCAGAAGCAGAATGAATAGTTCACAGAATAAAGCAGGAGGACAGGAAAGATATCAAGTTACAGAGGCCAGAAGGCCTGCCGTTGAAGAGGAATTGCTCCTCTTCTCACCAGGACAAGGTCTTTCTGCCAGACCAAGGTCTTCCCACCAGATCAAGGTCTCCCTACCAGGTGAAGATCTTTCTACCAGATCAAGGTCTTCCCACCAGAACAAGGTCTTCCTACCAGAACAAGGTCTTCCCACCAGAACAAGGTCTTCCTACCAGAACAAGGTCATCCTACCAGACCAAGGTCTCTCCTTTCCCTGCAAGCCCTAACCCATGCAGGGCTGCAGGTGGGAATGGTGGGCTGCAGTCCCTGCTACGCTGGCAGTCAGCTGCAGTGGCTCTGCAGTGCTGAGCCCCAATTTGCTTTTCCTGTGATACTGCAACATCTTTTCTTTCTCATGTCTCTTGTTGTCCTAGAAACAGAGGAAAAAATTCTTCCCTACAAGCCCTTTTGTTACACTCAAGGCAGCAACTTCTCTCTGAGCAGAACAGTGTATGGTTGCATAATAAAACCTTTGCCAGAAAAACAAGGGTGGGTTCAAAACCTTCCAAAGAACCCTGGAAAAACTTCACACCCTCCAAACTTTCCCAAAGTCCTAAGAGTGCTTCTGAGCTTTGGGAATCAGTCTGAAGGTGGGCTGAGGTGCTGCAAGGGCTGTAGGAGACGGTCTATGATCTGGAAGAGCTCACCAGTATGAGACTATCCCCTGGACACTTTCACCCATCTGGGTTGATGGAAGGCATGGAGAACTCTTTGTAGGGTGAGGGATCATGCAGATGTGCAGGTGCTGAGTTAGAAGTTTTACCCTTGCAAGTGGAAAGAGATTTCCAATCTTTTTACAGGCTGCTAAAGGTTGAAATTCTTAAAACCCAAAATCCTTTTACTAAAAGGAAGACAAATGTCCTCACCAGTGGCAGAGGAACCTCTGCTCAGTTTGTGTCCGATTGGGATCTCAGAGGAGCACCCAAGCTAATAAATCAGATAGGTATCTCCTGAGAACAGCTTTTGTTGTTTTCTTCTGTAGATCTTTGTTCCTCCTGTGCTGTGAAGTCTCCAGGGCATGGCCCATGTTACGGAGCACCAGATGTATTATCTGATTTTAGGAGTTCGTAATTATGAGGAATATGCCAGAACAACAGAAAACTTCATTTAAAAAGCCCAATTAAAGCTGCCAAATGACAGCTCCATACTGGGGTGTTGCATCACCTCCCAATCCCAGCAGCTTGGACGTGGAGAAGCCAATAGCCAAGGATGTCATTAAGCTGACAAGGCCCACACGAGGTGGGGATTGTTCTGACTGTAAGGAAAAATTCATGCACATTTTGTGGTGGAACAGCAGCCCTGAGATGCCTTTAAAGCAGCCATCCAGGGACCCATGGTCTGATGGGTGGCTTCCCCTTCCATGAGCAGTAGGACATTTCACAGGAGCTTCCGGATAAAGAACTATAATGGTAACTTTGTGTCCTCCCCACTGCAGGAGATGCTTGGTGCTGAGGTTGCATGGGTGGATTACCCTCATGGTGGAGACCACCAGGATGGGATGCTCAGGCTGATGCCACCACAGCCATCCTTGTTGCATTGGCAAGCTGGAGGAAGGACGAGGCAGGGGGAAACTTTTGGGTGGGTTTTGGGGGAGCTGGGATGGGAAATGCAGGCAGAAGGAGGAGGTGAGGAGTTTCCAAAGCCTGCGGCATGGCAGCAGGCACCTGCTCCTTCCCAAACCGGCCAAACCTGTCTCCCTGCTGTCCCTCTCTGTGCTTTTAGGGTGTTTGAAGCCCTGGCCAGCAGGTGGTCACAGGGTACGGGGGCTGAGCCTGCCTTCTCAGCCAGGACCAGATCTTCCTCCCGGAAAGGAGTTGGGTCACTGTCCCCCCTGAGGACCTGCTGGCCAAGAAGGGCTCCAGGCCCTCCCCTCCTATGGGGCATGGGCTTGGAGGTCCAGCTGAACACTTCTAGTGGGAATGAGCCCATCTGCACAACCCTGTGGGGTGGGAGTGGGAATGGGGAAGCGCAGAGAAGATTAAAAAGGAATAATTTACATCTTTTTAAAAAATTATAATGTTTTAAGAGCTTTTTCATAGAGTCATAGAATCATAGAAAGGTTAGAGTTGGAAGGGACCTCTAGAGGTCATCTAGTCCAACCCACCTGATGCAAAAAAAGAATTGAAGACTTTTATCTTTTAAATAAAAGGAAGCTTTTTTAAAAAGTGTTTTTTGTAGGAGTAGGTTTTTTTTAAAGCAGAATTTAAGACTGGAGGGGGGAAAAAAGAATTTAAGAGTTGTTAAAAAAAAACCAACTAAATAAAACCATGAGAATTTAAGATANGCACCGGACGGGGCCCTGCCCTGCCCTGCCCTGGCTTGCCCCATCCGGGCCAGCAGCGCCGCGGAGGGTGACTCCGAGTCCCCCTACACACAGGGTGAGCCCCTCCGGGGCTCGCCGACAGCGAGGGGAACTCCTTTAACTCGGGGCAGCGAAGCGACCGGAGCGGGACAGGGGCGGCGAGTGACTGCAGAACCCTCCGGCCCCGCCCAGANATTTAAGATACTTTTTAAAAAGAGTATTCTAATATTTTAAAGGAGAATTTTAAACCTCTCTTTTAAAAAATTTGAGAAATTAAGATTTCCTTTAAAGGAGGATGTTCAATTTCTCACTTTTAAGGACAATTTTAAACTTCTCTTTTTTAACAAAGGAGAATTTCAGAATTTTTTTAACAATTTTTTTTAAGAACTTGAGACTTTTTTTTCTTTAGTAAAAGGCGAATTGGAACCCTTTCTGTTTGGTTTTGGGTGTTTTTTCCCAACCCGAACAGCCTGGCAGAGCTGGGGGGGGGAAGGGGAGGGGCGGAGATCACCTGGCCGGGGCGGGCCCGGGGCGGGGCTGCGGCTCACGGCGGCTCTTCACTGCCAAGCGGAGCGGAGCGGTGGGACGGTAGGGGAGCGTAGTGGAGTCGGGTGTCCGCCCGGGAAAGGAACAGTGTCCGGAGGCTGGGTCGTGTCCGCAGGCAGGGCTGTGTCCGCGCTGCCGCGGCCGATCGGGCGGCAGGTGAGTGCGGAACGGAGCTGTGGGGCCGGGGCGGGCCGGGCCTGGGCCTCCCGGTGAGGNNNNCGGGCCTGGGCCTCCCGGTGAGGGGCTGCCGCCGCTCCGCAGGCACCGGACGGGGCCCTGCCCTGCCCTGCCCTGGCTTGCCCCATCCGGGCCAGCAGCGCCGCGGAGGGTGACTCCGAGTCCCCCTACACACAGGGTGAGCCCCTCCGGGGCTCGCCGACAGCGAGGGGAACTCCTTTAACTCGGGGCAGCGAAGCGACCGGAGCGGGACAGGGGCGGCGAGTGACTGCAGAACCCTCCGGCCCCGCCCAGAGGGGTACCCGGGGCGGCTTTCGGCACCGGCAGGACCCCGAGTCCCACTGCCACCTGCCGCGCTGGGCCTGATCAAGCAGGGGCGGGGGCTTTGCCTGCCAGGGGCACCGGGAGCTGGCGCTGGCAGACCCGGCAGCTCCTGTCAACCAAACCCCACGGAAAGGAGTAGCGGAGTGGTCCTGGCCAGAGCCCACAACCAAGGTGATGGTGGGGTGTCGAGGTTGGTATGGGGTCTTCAGGTGGTTTTAGGGTCTCGAGGTGTCTCAAAATAACATTGGAGTCTCACGGTGGCATTGGAGTCTTGAGGTGTCTCAAGATGACCTTGGGGTCTCGAGGTCGTGTTGGAGTCTCGAGGGATCTTGAGGGTGGCATTGGGGTCTTGAGGTGTCTCGAGGTTGGCATGGGGTCTCAACGTGACATTGGAGTCTCAAGGTGGCTTTAGGGTCTCAGCTACCCATGCTAGGAGCCCTCCCCTTGTGGTCTGCATCCACTGGGCAAAGCCATCCGTCTTTCCTCCCTTCCGAGATGTCTCCGGCTACCCGAGGAGAGGGGTTAAATTCCTCGATAAGAGCCTGGCTCCTGGCTGCATACTTCTGATGCCTGCTGTGAACTCTGCCGGCAGGTTGTTTTGTAACTCTGCTTGTGGGAGAACACACTCTTCTCCCTGGTTTCTCCCTGCCCTGCTGTGCACTTTAATTGCATGTTGAAACCCAGCTGTAGGTTGAAGACCCACAGAGGGGTTTGAGGGTGGTGTTGCATGGACGAAGAGCTCACAGCCATGCACCTCTCGCGGCTGCCTCCAGCACAGCTCATGGCACTCCCCAGGGATGGTTGAATTCAGGAGAAATGAGGAAGAGGCAAGTGGAAACTGGTGAAAAACAATCTGAAGGAGTGAGACAGGAGCTTCAGCAGCTCCTGGCGGTAAGGCAGGGCTAGCTCCCGGGGTTGCCGGTGCTAACGGCATGCTTACCGGCACCAGCTCCGTGCTCTGCTGAGACTTGCACCAGGAACATGTGGCAGCAGGAACACTGGAGCTCGGCTGTCAAATGGCAGGCACTGGATCCATCTGGGACGGGACAGGGATATGACATGTACCTGACTGCTCACCTCACATGGTGGCTGCGTGAGGTCACACTCCTCATGCAGCTGGAATTGCAGCTGGAATTGGGAAGACAGGAGCGTGGATGCATGTGCTGGATCCACAGGGGTCATGAGTAGGAAGTGTATCGGAACACTGTTTGCCTTTCTCAGCCTGGCAGTGCCGGTGGTGGCTTCTTGGGAAGGGGGGGATGCTCTTACCTTCTGTTGGTGCTGCTGGAATGCCAGGAATCCTCCCACATTCCAGTTATCTGTGGGGAAAGCCCAAGCACAGCGCTTGGCCTCCCTCTTGGTATAGCTCTGCTGGCTTCCCCATGCCTGGAAATTGAGAAGCCCCCCCACCCCACGCACATCCATCTTCCCAAAGCCTTTTTTCCACCTTTTCATGGGAAGCCACGAGTCTGAGGAGCATGACTGACAGTGCCTGTGGGTGCCCAGCACCCCACAGCATTGAGCCCTGCAGGTCCAGAGTCCCACACTCTGGAATTTCTCAGCAAGGGGATGATGGTTGCCTTAAAAAATAAAGCTCTGCGAATGAGTGCAAGAGAGATGTGGGAGTTAGTTCTAGCCAGGGCTTGAAGTGGGGGGACCTGAGCAACAGGCTGACCTCGAGATAATGAAACAACTTAAGCACTGAAAAAAAGTAATAATGTAAAATAAATCAGCCTTAGATCTTAAGAAAAGCAAGTTACAGCTCTGCCCAGGCACTTGGTAGCTTTGGACACCCACAGGCCCCAGCGTGTGTGCTGGGGAGCTTGCCAGGCTTGACCAAACCTTTTGGCAGTAGATAGTTGCTGGCCGAAGCCATCTGAATCATCCCAGGGTGCTCCTTTCCTTGCTTGTTGGAATACAGCTAAAGCAGAAATGGGAGGAAGGTATAATTGCTTAAGATAGAGGGATTTGCTATGCCTGGGTAAATAGAGGAGCTTCTGTACCCAAGTATTTTGAGGACTGGATGTAAAATGGGGTTAGGTGGGAGCTGGTGTGCTCTTATAATGTGAGTTGTCCACCTCCGTAGTGCAGATGTGTTGTGGTTGTTTTTACCGTCACCACGTGCTGCAGAGAAATATTGCTGAGTGCATCTGCCAGGGTCCTCCTGGTTCATCTCATCTGTGTTTTTCAGCATCTCTCTTCCCTGTCCCATTTGTGTCTTCTGCCATGGGAAGAGCCTCCAGTGGTGGCTTGGAAGTGATCCAGGCCCACGTTCTGCTGTCCCCCATGTGCCAGGGAGGTAATGCTTTGGCATCACACCCGGGGCGGGGGGGGAAGTGTTGATCCTCCTTGGCTGGGAGGCCTGGGAGGCCACAATATGTGTGCCAAAGCTTGGGAGCAGAGTATTTCCTTGAGTGGGACGATGTTGGGTGCTGTGGTGAGCTAGGAAGAAGTTCAGGTGCTGGTGGATGATGGGTTGCTCAGTGCCCAAGTTTAACTAAAGGCATGAGGGATGTTTTAAGTATTAGCTCTGTGTGGATGCGTTGGTATTAAGAGCATCTCTTTAAGGGATGTTCCTCAATCTGTCCCAGCTTGTCTCTGCCCTTGTAAACCTGTGTATGAAATTAAGGCATAAGTGTGTCTCCATGGAAGGTTTTGAACAAAATCCTATTATTGCAAATGATTGCTAACAATTTGATGGCCTTCCACTTTTCAGATGCCAAGTTCATGAGCTTCTAAAGCAGCTGATAATCTAGCTTTTTGTGGACTGAAGTCAGCACTTTCTGGAGGGCTGGGGTGCTTCCAGCTGCCCCAGGCTAGTCATCTAGAATAACTCGTTGCTTAAAAAAAAAAACAGAGGAAAGAAAAAAGAAAAACAAACCACAACACTTCTTACTTGAAGATAGGGGTGGATCAGCCATGAGCTGGAAACACTGGGACAGCTGAGCAGTGCCTAAATTTGGGAAGGCTTCTGCTAGGGAACTCTGCTGCAGAGCAGGACCTGCTGCAGCTCTTGGTCTTAGGAGCCACATGCTCAAATCTCCCCCTGCCCCCCAAAATGCTTCCTGCATAACTGGGAGGACTGGCAGTGGGATGCCACAATGCTCTTGACAGCATTTTGGGGTCCAGAGTCCCCCATGGAGGGTCGCCCAAGTTGTTAGACCTAGCACTGTGCTCCTGAGCATGAGGACTTTGGAGACACCTATAGCATCCTGTAGAAGAGTAGCTGGGTCAGCAGAGAAGCCCAATGAGCAGCAGCCTCCCCTTCATCCCCTGATTTTCCTGTCAGCCCAGGAAAGCCATTGGCAAGGGTAGGGAGCACCCAGTTGGGATTGTGAAGCTGCCTGGCTGAGGGATCACACAGGGAGAGCATATTTTAGGGTTCTTTCTGGTTTAATAGTTCCTATTGGGAATATTGCTTTCCTTAGGAGGCATGAGTGTGCATCAGGGAGCTGGTCTCTGCTTCTGGATGCTTGCCTGAGGCAGCTGGTCGTGTGCAGGGGGTTAGATGAACCCCACAAATCTCTCTAGATAAGAGTCAAGATGGGTTGGGTTGGGTTTTTGGAAGGCTTTGTGGTTACTGGTTCCACTTGGCTGATCTTTTCCAAGTTCTGGCCATCTTTGGAGGTGGCAGTGCTCCCTTCTGCAAAGAGCCAAGTGTACTCACAGTGGGAAGGCTGGGTGGACCAGGTGGTGAGCTGCAATGTTGGACTTGGTGCTGTCCTCTTGTAACTTGCTTGGCTTTTTAATGACCTTAATGAGAAGTTGGGATAGGAGGTTCAAAAGGCTGAGTTTCCCCAAAGCAACCCCAGGTGAGCACGAGTTGCATGAGGATTAAGCTCCTAACTGCTCCTGGAAAAAGCAAGGCAGTTTTGGGGATTAAAGCTGGTCATGCAGCCATGATCTCCATGGCTCCTTGAAGGATAATGGCTTGTCCCCGCTGAGGGATGGCCCCTTGTGTTTTAGTGTCAGACAGGGGATTGAGTTGGCCCTCCAGAGATGTAACTCCATTTTAGTGCTTTAAAGAGCTTGTTATCTCTGGGTGGGTTCAGGCAGGGATTGATAGCACCTCTGCCTAATTAATCACATGCCAGGTAGCATGAAAGTAGAGACTTCTGAAATACCCAAGTGTCTTATCAAAGGTTTCAGCCTGGATTAACTCTGGGTCTCTGTTTATTTGACTCTGCATCTGTGTGTGAGAGACACAGAGGGAGAGAGAGAGAGAAAGGAGTGATTTCAGCTCTCAGCAAATGGTCATTAAAGGCCTTTTGAGTCCTACAAAGCTATAAATAAATCCCCGTGGCAGCAGGCACCTGCATATTCATCAGCCCATCCTCTCCTCCTGAGCCCCAGCAGCGTGTCCTTGGCGTGTGGCTGCTTCCCGAAGCAGGCTAGGAAACTGTGAGTTATTCTGGAAATGGAAACTGAAATCTGGAAGGTTTATCCCTGGTTTTGCATTTGCTAATTTGTTAATTACCCTCTCTTCCAGGAGGAGAATTGGAGTGGAAAGAGGATTGCTGGTGGCTGACGCCAGCTTTTCTGAAGGAGGCTGGAAGGGAGGTTGGGGGAAGAATATTTGTAGGTCATTTGGCTTTTTCATGTTGCTAGTCCTGCTCAGAAGAGAGGTACAGAGCCTGAAATTTCCTATAATCCAATGGAAATGAAATCCTTGTTCACTTGGAGATGGGGAGAGTAGAAGGTCAGTGCCTGTCTCCCTGTGCCTTGTAGGTGGCCAATGTGCATGCCATCCTCTGGGCTGGGTCAGATGAGCATCACAAGGAAGCTGCACTCTGAGGGTCAGTTCTGGCTCTTCTGGAGGCATTGGGAGAAATAGCTCATTGATTGGGTTTTCCCTATTTTGGTCTTGCCCTTGAGAGGGGAAAAAATGGAAATTTGAAGGAAATTGAAACACTTCTTATTTGGCTGGGGAGGGGAAAGGAAGTGCTTTGAGTACTTCAGAGTGTTTCTAAGGCTTGAACAGGCTCTTACATCTCCAGATTTGCAGCATTCCTCCTGTGTCCTGCATGATGAGGAATAGAAGCTGTTACCTGACATGGGGCATGGGCTGTGTGCAGTAACAGGGGATTATTCACAGACTGCATCCTGCTTTTGTTGATGGCTGGTGTGGAAGATGAACACAGCAGAGGTGCTGGACCAGGATTGTGTTTGTGTGCAGATGGTTTGGCAAATACCCCTTGGAGCCTGCCTTTTGAGAGCTGGTTTGTGAGCCATCCCCTGAAGACAACAGGCATTTGGGCATCCTGGAGCTGCTGTGCTGGGGCTCACACCTGGGCAGTGGCTGCAGGTACAGCAGTGCCTTGGCAGCTGGAGAGCAAGCACCATGGGGGTTTTTTGTATAAAAATAAAGGCAATAGTTTTAGGGCAAAAGTGGAGGGTGAACTCAACCCTGAAAGGTTTTCAAGTTCAGCCCCTAATCCTCAAGGCTGATCTAAGTCAGCCTAGAGCCCAAAGTTGCCTAGACCCAACCTTGCCCCTGTGCTGGGAGCTGGACACCTACATACCTCCTCAGCCTCTCCTGGGCTGAATGACCACATGGGTTCAAATCCACACGGAAAAAGGAGCATGGCAGTGCAAGACCCTTTCCTCTTTCCTCCCTAATCTACATGTTGTTGCTAATTTTGCTTCACTCACTTGAGAAGAAACAGTGGATTTACTCTCAGCTGCTTTCCTGAAGTGGCTGGCGTGCCTGCAGTGGCTGCTTACAGCAACAGCAGGTGCTGCTCACCTTTCCCTCACAACCCTTCATCTTCACAGCAGGTTTACTAGTCAGCCTTGCCAGCTCTCCTGCCCCTGTGGACAGTATCCATTAGTGCTGTGAGGGAGAGATAGGAAGCATTAGAGGTGAGGAAAGTGATCATTCCCCTTCCAGGCTGAACTGCTGTAATGTGAGTGTGTGCAGTAGGTGGAGGGGGTTTTATTGCTGCTTTTAATTTATAATGAGCTTTTGGTTGGTTGCTCATCTGTGGGGTGGACTGGCTAGTAAACATCCCTGAGATGTCATTGCTGCCTGCCATCCTGGATGTTTCAATGTGGCTTTTGGTGCTGTCCTACCATAGCCACAAATCTTGGCTTGATTAGAGGGGAAAAGAAGTTTCCCAGCTCCTTCCCAGTGCTGTTTCTGAAGCCTTCCTGTGGGTCTGATGCTGTAGCAGACTCAAAAGCTTGGCTGAAAGAAATGGTGGAAGAAATCCTTGCAGGTGGAACTGGGGGGGGGGAGGATGAGCTGCTTCCACATCATCCAGGGTGTGAGCCTCCCTCCCCTAAATCCCTGCCAAAGGCTGTCACCCTAAGGCCTATTTCCATCCTACATCCCAGCCCTGGGCAGGATTTGTTCCCAGCTCTTTCCACCCTGCTCAGCATTGGCCAGCCTTGCCAGTACACCCTGGGCATGTTTAGCATGGGTCTGTAATTTTGGAGAGGAAGTGGAGCACAAAATTCCCAAGCCTCTGTTTTGCTTTTAATGGGGAGTTGCTGGTCTGGTGTTTATGGCTTTCAAGAAATCTGTCTCTCTAGGCTGTTCCTTGCAAGACCCTAATGTGGGGCATGTCCCCCATGGGGTACCAGGGATGTTGGTGGTGGTCTGTGACTTTAGACTCAAGTGATGCTTCAGCTCTTGAGCAATACAAGTGCCATAGGCACTTGCAAGTGTTCCTGCTCTTGACCTTTTTATCTCCTTTGGGTGCCAAAAGCCCTTGAACCATGGACGTAGCTTATGCAGGTGCCAAGTCTGCATCATGCTTTGTGAGATGGCCCCAGCAGAAGCCATTTGCTGTCAGATCATTCAGCCCTCTGATCATTAGGGTTATAGAATTGATCTGAGGGTGGAACCTCTCTGCTGTGAGGACAGGCTGAGAGATTTGGGGTTGTTCAGCCTGGAGAAGAGAAGGCTCCAGGGAGACCTTCTTACAGCCTTTAAGTACTTAAAGGGCCTATCAGTAAGCTGGGGCAGACTTTTTATCATGGAGCATAGTGATAGGACAAGGGGTGATGGTTTTAAACTCAAAGAGACTGGATATAAGGAAGAAATTCTTCCCTGTGAGAGTGGTGAGACAGTGGCCCAGGTAGGCCAGAGAGGTGGCTGATGACCCATCCCTGGGACCATTCCAGCTCAGGTTTTTTGGTGCTCTGAGGAACTTGATCTAGTTGCAGATGTCCCTGCTGACTGCAGGGGGGTTGGACTGGATGACCTTTCAAGGTTCCTTCCAACTCAAACCATTCTGTGATTCTATGAAGTGTGACAGAGCCTAGGGGTGCTCCTGAGCTGGGATCCATTCCACATCTCTGGTAAGGCTGCACCTTCAGGGTATGTTTGAGTGGTTGTCCCTGTCCCCAGCTGGGGTTTCTCCAGCTGAAGGAGGAGAGAAAAACTGAGTCTGCAAAGCCCTTGTGGTGGTTTTGAAATTACTGATTTTGGTAATTTGCTGAGTTTTAAGGCTTGCTCTCAGACACACCATGGCAGAGCATGATGGGTGGACCAAGGATGCAGGGGACTATTATGGCTACCCCTAAATAAGCTTCTTGGGTGTGAATTAGAGCCTTGTGCCTGCTACTTCCTTGCTGCTGGGAGTTTGTGGCCACCTTGCATAAGAGCTGGTGGCTGTGATAGGCCTGGAGCATCTTGCACACCCTGCCTGTGAAGGCGGAAGGATGAAGAGCTGCCTCCCTGGGCTGGGACAGCTCTGGTAGGACTCGTTTGTCACCTCTTGAGCTTGTTTAACCCTTGTCAGCTCTTTGCACTGGAATGAAGTAACCCATTTGGTGCCCCAGGCTGAAGCCCTGGGCCTGTGTCCTGCCCACACCCTGATGGTCCCAACACTGTAGAAGAGGACAATGACCTCTTTGGTAGGTGGCCCTCTTGGTTCCTTTGCACCAGACTAGGAGATGATGTCTCTTCAGTATCCTGGGGCCAGCATCCTCAGGACAAGCATGGCACTGTGGAAAGGTCCTGCCCCACGTGGCCACAGGAAGGGCTTTGCCTGGTCCTCCTTCCTGCGGTTGCAGTGACCATTCATGGTCATCAGCCTTCGCTGCACAGACAGCTCATGAATGAGCTGTGAGTGATCATCTCCACTCAGCATGGGATGTGCCAGACCAGGAAGAGCCACAGCAACAAGCCTTGCCATGGCTGGTCTCTGCCCAGTGTTGGACCTGCCAGCAGCCTCAACCTTTGACCACAGCATCACCTTCTGGCCTGGAAAGCTCAACAGAAACAGAGCTGCTCTATCCCTGCAGCACCCCAACTGAGGGCAGAGGATGCTGCTTCAAAAGAAGGACTCGAAGGGGAAGTACACTGTCAGTGGGAGGAGGAGCCTGGACCATGGCCCAACCTCTCCAACCTGCTGCAGGATGAGCACCATCAGGAGGCTTTGGTTCCCTGTGGGTCTTCTCCATGCTAGGTCACCTCTCCACACCTGAGTAATGAGGAGATGTTGTCGCACCTGAGGATTTCAGCACATGGACAAGTACCATCTCTTCCCTCTGGTGCCCAGAGCTGCAGGCAGAGAGAGACCTCAGGAAGTGTTAAATAGCTGCTGGATGTGTCACTGCAGCAGCTGATTCAGGGTGGTGAGTCACAGCCAGGCATGCAGGATGGTGGCACAGGCCACTCTCTCCCATCCTCGCACTCATGGATTGGGGTTCTGTTCCTTCATGTATCTGCACGCAGCTGGTGTGAGCATCTCCCTGGCATCAGGTGGGAGAGGAGCAAGAGGATCAGGTTCAAAGCAGGAATAAAATGACCAAGAGCACCCCAAAGGGGTGCAGAGATCCTGTGGACATCTTGGTCCTCCTGGGGCAGTGGGTTCATGGCAGCCTGTTCTCAAGTACAAGTACGGCTTTATCTATTAATTATAAGACTTTATACCCCTGCTCCTAGGCCAAACCCTGATCCAAAGGGCTGGTCTTCTGGCCTTTTGCAGGTTTAAGTGGGCTTGCTGGGAAGCTCTCTTTGTGCTGCTGTTCTCATGCCCACCTGGCCCCAGCTCTCTGCCAGGAGATGGACATAGTGATGGGGGGTGAGCAGACCCCCCCAAAATGGGTGTAAGCTCTGGGCAGGATGCTCGGCTCAAAACCTTCACACTGGTCCTGGACAGTGCTTGTCAGGAGTTCTGGTACCGGTGTTTGGAGTGCAGTGGGATATGGACTGCAGCTTTGGGTGCAAAATGGGTGAGTTTTTTCCTAACTAGATATTTTTTTGTTCTTGTGTGTGGCAAAATGTGGGAGAAAGGCACTTGCAAAGTGTTTACAATCCTTGGCTGGAAAATGTTGCCTCTGCTTCTGGAAAAGATGTGGAAGGGTCTCTGCAAATAAGTGATGGTCTGACTGAAGGCTGACTGGGCAATTTTCTTGCCCGACCATGTATTCTTCCAGGTCCAGGTAGATCATCAAACCCCTCTGAGTCCTGGCAGTAATCAGGATGGTGGTTTGCAGGAGCTGTGCAAAACCTGCATCCTCCTGCACGTGCAGAAATGCTGCTTCATCTCCTCTGCCTTCAGCCCAGCGGCAGTAGGGGAGGCTGGGAGACAGCAGTGCCAGGAGACAAAATAAAGCTGCAAGATCTGAGATTGCTAATTTTTTTTAAACAATATATTTTTCTTTTTTAGTGTCTGCATTTGGAATTCCAACTCCCAGTTAGGAGATTTGTTGAAGTCGTGGTATGAATCATCCCTACCCTTAATTTTAGGACCCATCACTTGGGGAAGGGAGCAGAAAATTAGTCACTTTGTTAATCTTCTTCCAATAGAAATGATGTAGACATCCAGGATGAGGGGAATAAGAATAAAATGAGAGTGACTTTTGGGAGTGCCTGTCACACATCCTGGTGCCCACAGCCACCTGCTCACCTCCCTGGATTGCTTTCAGGGCAGCCAGTGGGACCTGGCAGCAGCCCATGCTTCAGGGTCATGGTCAAAGTCACATCCTAGGGCAAGCACAGAGGCAGCTAGAAGCCCACCAAGAAATGCTTCTTCCCCAAGAAAAGTGATTCTCACCCCCCAAAAAGGCTCTTTTCACCACCTGGTGACAGAACAAAGGCACCTGCTAATGCAGGGGGTCAGCAGCAAAGCTTGGTGAGAGGGGAGTCATTTTTGGGGCAACAAGACCACCCTCAGCTGCTGATTTTTTTTTTTAGGAGTGATGGTAAAGAGCTGGGGGGTTGATGCTGGGGACAAGGTGGAGGTCTGGGGTTTATTGCTTGCTGGCATTTAGGGTGCTGTTTCCTGAAGCAGAGTGATGCTGGCACAATGGGATAGTGGGGATAAGTTGCAGGTTGTGATGTGCTCCCACCCAAGGAGGAGCATCTTCATCTGGTCCCCCCAGATGAGGATTAGCTGACTCCATCTTGTCAGCTACTCTGTGAGCCCAGGGCTTTGAGGGTTGCTGGGCTGAAGGAGCTGAGCCTGCCCCAGGAAGGGGCAATCAGAGGAGGAAGTATCCCCCAACCCTATTTACCCCCCATTGCAAGAGGGCAGATAACAGCCTGTATCTGGCAGCAAGCTGGGGATGGTGACTGCCCAAAGCCCCCCAGGGTTATGGCAAGCAATTGGTTAACAGGGACCCCCTGTGCTTGCAAGAATTCAAGGAAATAAGAACAAAAACAATTGGATTTTGAGATACAGCAGGGAGGGTTAAGCTGGCTATTTTAGGGTAGGTTTCCCCCATCCTGGGAGGAAAGCTGGACATTGCCACTCCCTGTTTTTTGGCACAGTGTGCCACACGTTGGCTGCTGGTAAATGATTGCCAGGATGGCTGGCTGAGGCGGGGCTGCGGCTTGGGGCTGGGTTTGAACCCAAACAGGTGCCTGGGACTGGTGTGCCAGCAGCCATCCCGCTCCTGCTTCCGGCAGCGTTCAGCACCCGCTGGCTTTTGGGGCAAGGTGAGGTTGTGCGACGCGACTCAACCAGCTAGGGTGTTTTTAAGTCCTTATTTTCAAGCTCCTGGCCTCCCCACGGGGTTGGGATGGGGGAAGCCAGGTTCCACGCTAGCTGAGTCTCTGGCCAGGGTCAGGGTGATGCTCCCCAGGATGCATTGCTGCCCCAAATGTGGCCTTAGGGTGCCGCAGCAGGAGAGGGAGGGGGATGGTGGCTTTGGGGTGAGCTGGGTGGTGCCGCAGCAGTGCCTGGACTTTGCTCTGCAGCGGGGACTGGTCGCAGCTTTGAATGCACGAGGTGGAGGGAGCGGTGCCAAAAGCTAGCTTTGAAATTCATTGGAGCTAAATTCAGCAAATTTAGTGGGTTTGGGCTCAACAGGGAGGTGGGCTGAGCCCAAGGTGCCCTTCACTCCCACCAGTTTTCCCTAGCCACTCAGCCCAGACAAACATGAGCTCAACAGCGAGGTATTTGAAGCAGCCACTCTGTGCCCACGTTTCAGGGCCACGTTTTGGAGGTGGGCAGAGGGCTGGCACCAACAGCACCTGGCACCCAACAGGGAACAGCTTCTCCACGCCTTATCTTCCCTGGTTTCCCCTTTCTTGCGCCATGACTCTAATCCCTCGATGCTGGAGGTGGACCCCTCAAGCTCTCTGATTACTCAAGCAGGCAACAAGAAAGAAGCAAGTAATGGTGTTTAACCTGAGGTCATGCTTTCTGCAAACTGAGAAATGCTGGAGCTGAGGGAAGAGAGGCTGCCACCAGCCAGGTTAGGCTGGGAAAGCCGTTTGGGACCCTCCAGAGAGAGGACCTGGGAGTTTTCCTATGCACATTCCTCCACTTGGGGCTTTCAGGCAAGCCTAATGCTAGAAAAAAACTGTTATGGGGGGGGGAAAGATACATCTTTGTTTGCACAGTGTTTGGAAACACCATAAGCTCAAATATTTGAGTTCTTTACAGCTTGTGCTTGATTGTTTTGAATTTTTTTTAAGACTATCAGAGTTGCTGAGCTGCTGGAAGAGGCAGGAGTTGGGTGCCCCTGGGCTAAGGGGGTGCTATTTTGAGACAGGAGAAGTAACTGTGGGTGGGAGTTGGGCTGGACCCTGGTGTTGGGCAGAGCATCCCCAGGAGCCTGGGCTTCACTGTGGGCATTTGTGTTTGGCTCTCTCTCCCAAACACCCCCACCTTTGGTCATGTTTATGTGCAGGGGGAGGCTTTATTTTAATGTCTTAATCCCTCTCTGAGAAATTGAGATGGAGGTAAATAGATTAAAATGTGCATTATCTGCACCTTCTCTCAGCATCCTGTGGTGAGGGTGGGCAGCTGGCTGTTTCCCTGCCTTTTCCAGCATTGTTTGGAAGATCCCCAGTGCTAGGCTGCCAAATGGTCAGAGAAATCACAGTGGAAGTCCAGAAAACCCATTAAAGGTCTGTGCTCACAGCAGAAATAACCTGGGCATCTCCTTTCCTTCTGGGCACCATGCAGGCACACAAACCTCATCATTTCCCACCACGGGAAGATCTGACCTGCTGCCCAGACCTGAGCAGTGAAAAAAAAAAAGTGATTTGATTTTGGGGTAGGTTTTTTTTAGTGTTTTAATAATATCAAGAAAAATGTGCAGTGAGAGTCACAGAGAGGGAGGGAAGGATGCATGGATGGATGGATGGCAGCAGCTTGGTCTAGGATGTCTCTTATGAGATGCTGATGTTTAAGATGATTTCACAACCCCACTCCTGAAGCATCCTGTATCCCTTGTAAGCAACTTGGGATGGAAACATGGTTTCTTCTCTCCCTGCAGGCAGCCCATCCTGCAATGAGCCAGCGTGCCTGAGGCCCGGCAGCCGTGGTGATGGAGCTGAAGGTCTGGGTGGATGGGATCCAGAGGGTTGTCTGTGGTGTCTCAGAGCAAACCACCTGCCAAGAAGTGGTCATTGCCTTGGCTCGGGCCATCGGTGAGCCATCCCTTTCTCCCTTTGCAGGTGGAGGCATCTGCTGAGGGGATGCCTCGGCTGTAAGTGCCAACTGGGAAAAGGAGACCATGGGTGGGTGGAGATCCTGCACTGGGGTGGTGGGGATGTCAGCAGCTGCTGCCTGTGAGGCAGTAACCTCGGCATACCGCTGCTGGCCATGGCTTTCTCCGTCTGATGTGTTCTCCTCCTTCCCGTCAGGTCAGACGGGCCGCTATGTGCTGGTGCAGAAGCTACGGGAGAAGGAACGGCAACTGCTGCCACTGGAATGTCCCTTGGAGTCGCTGGCCAAGTGTGGGCAGTATGCCAATGACGTGCAGTTTGTCCTGCGGCGGACAGGCCCCAGCATGGCCGAGCGACCCTCCTCAGAGGGTGTTCCCCAAGCCCCGGAGAGGACGTTCATCCGGGCCAGCTTGCCCATCAAGCCCAGGCCCGCCAGCACGGATGTACCCCGTTCCCGGGAGCCAAAAAAATCCATGACCTTCAACTTGGGTCCTGTAGGCTCTGGTGACCCGTTTGCCATGAGCCGCTGGAGGCACCAAGCACGGGAAGGGTTGGACTTGGAGGGTGGTGGGGTTGTCCAACCTTCCAAGGAGGAGCTGTTTAGGAGGGTGCTGTGGCAGCAGGAGCAGCTGCATTCCTTGGAGGCTCACGGGGACACCCTGGAGATGGACCTACGGCTCTGGGAGCGCAGCCGGCTCGCCGGCCAGGAGGACGAGATCCTCTACCTGGAGCACTTGGTGCGGAGGAATGAGACGGAACTGAGTGAGGAGGAGTTCTGGCAGAGCGAGCTCCGGCTGGAGAAGGAGTGCGAGCGGGAGCGGCAGGAGCGGGTTAGGAGCCTGCGGGCCAGCCTGGAGGAGTACACTCAGAGGATCTATGAGCTGAGCGCCCGGACCGAAGCTCTGCAGGAGGAGATCCAGTGGGAGATGGCAGAGAGGGCCAAAAGGGGGAAGGAGACCCCTGCCCCCAGCCCCACGGAGCTAGAGGACATGGCTGCCAAGATGAAAAGGGACCTGGAGGCCAAGGTCAAGCAAGGCACCCAACTGGAGAGCAACCTGGCCAGCGTGGAGAAAGCCCTGGAGGAAGCTGAAAGGAACTTGCAGGTAGATAGGGCTGGATTGAGCAGCCCTGTGGGGTGGTGGAATCTTTGGGAGGGGATGGGACCATCGTTCCGGCAGCCTGGGGCTGATGGGTTGAGTGGGGTTGGTCCTGCCCCACCTGGCCAGTGAGCATGGGGCTAGGTGCGTGAAGGTGCCTCAGTGGCAGTGATGGCTGTTGGGAAGATACCACAACTCTTACCCAGCCAGCACAGGGTCCTACACCCAGCACCCTCTCTGCAAGCTACATCAGGGCTGGGTCTTCTGCTTTCTGGTGCATGGGGAGCACAGTGTCACCCTGCTCTGGCAGGGATGATGGTGCTGAGGCAAACTGTCCACCTGCAGCATCTGTGGTGTTAGCACAAGGTATCAGTGTCATCTTGGATAAAGGAGTTGTGAGGGGGATAGCACAGGTCACCGTGGTGCTTGTACCTTTTGACCACCTAAGCTGTGCAGGGGACCCAGTCACGGGGTCTGCGTGATGTGGCGATGGCAACAGTGGGGCCGAGCTGTGATGCCCCCCAGCTCACCTCTCCTGGCCCCCTCAGCATCAGGGGCCCAGCTGTTGCGTGTTTTCCACCCTCTACCCACGGGGTCCCCTTGGGTGTGGAGCAAAAGGGAGAAGCTTCTGCCCAGGCAGGCAGTGGTCACTGCCCTTCCCCAGGGTGGCCATGCTTCCAGCATCTCCTCCTGAGCATCTCTTGTGGCTGATGTCTCCCAGCACGGCACAGCCACCATTTCCTGGCTCCTCACACCCTCTTGTGGAGACACAGCAAAGCAGAACCATCCCCAAAACATGGCCTTCCTCATCCCTGCCATGCAGGTACCCCTTCCTGCAGCCCTCAGAGAGGGGCAGACGAGCCACAGTACCCCCGAGGTCCCCTCTGCCACCTCCAGCAGTGTGAGCCCAGGCTGGGGGAGCAGCCCCAGGGAGGGTGTGCCAGTTGGTTTTGGGGGGAACATGAAGCTCACCCTGTCCCCCACCCTGGTGTGTGTTTTGCAGGCCCAGACCCAAGAGCTGGAGGAATTAAATAAGGAACTGAGGCAGTGTAATTTGCAGCAGTTTATTCAGCAGACGGGGGCCACGGTGACCGTCCTGCAGGCCAGGTCCGAGGAGGATGCCCAGCTGGAGCCGAGCCCGTGCGAGCTGCCAGCCTGCCGGAGAAACGGAGGTCAGCACGCTGCCGCCGGCTCGGCCATGAGGCTGCTCCATGGGATCCCTGCCCACTCCCTGCCTTCCCCTCCATGGGGATCCCCACCCTCTTCAGGGGGATCGGCCACAAAGCCAGCTGGTTCTGATTCTGCCCTGGGTGCTGAGATTAGGCAGCAGGGACAGAATTTTGATGCTGGCACCCTGGCACCCACCACCCTGGGGTGTCTCTGGGGTTTGCCAGCGCTGGGGCTCCTTCCTCCTTCTCCTCCCCAGCAAAGCCTCAGAGCTGCTTGTAGCCATGCTCAGGGGTCAGATCCTGTGTGGCTGCAGAGAGCTTTCCTTTGCAGCATGGCTGCATGCTGCCAGAAAGCAGGTGGCCAAGGGCCAGTGTCAACCCCCAGGGGCTGGGGGCTGGTAGGGACAGGCTCCAGCAGCCAATGACCTCTCCATCTTTGGTGAGGGAAGGGAGAGTGCGATGCCCAGGGCCACATCCACATCCTCACAGGAATGAGAAGAGGTGGCAGGGGGCTCTTGTGGAAGGGGACAGAGGAAAGCAGGGACCAATTTCTCCTCCAGAGCACCCCGAGAGGTGATGTGGCTGCCCCATGGCACTGCCACAGCTGTGTCTGCTGAGCCCAACCTGAGTGTTTTTCCCCATTCCATAGGCTTTCCTTCCAGCGCCAGTGTCGACTCCCCTCCCCGGGCCAGCACCAAGCAGCTCCTCAGCAATCCCAGGACCCTGCCAGAGCCCCTGGTGTCCAGCCTGAACCCTGAAGGTGAGTATGGACAGTGGGCCCTGGGAATGCAAGCTGCTCTGGAGTGGATGCGCGGGAAGCGGGAGAGGCTTCTGCTGCCCAAAACAAGCTGCAGAGAGCGAGCGTGTGCTGGGAGTGGGAGGCCAGAGCTATTTATAGATGCCATTAGGAAGAGCAAAGCTGACACCCCAGCAGCCTCTGCTCTGCTGCCAGGGGCTCAGAGCTGGTGGACTGGCTCTGCTCTGCTGGGAGCTGCAGAGGATGTTCATCCCCTTTTCTGCTGCCACACATCCCTGAGGTTAAGACCTTGCGGAGATTAAGACAAGAGGATATCATAGAATGGTTTGAGTTGGAAGGGACCTTCAAGATCATATAGTCCCTTGCCATGGGCAGGGACACCTTCCACTATAGCAGGTTGCTCAGAGCCCCAAACAACCTGAGCTGGAATGGTTCCAGGGATGGGACATCAGCCACCTCTCTGGCCTACCTGGGCCACTGTCTCACCACTCTCACAGGGAAGAATTTCTTCCTTATATCTAATCTCAATCTACACTCCTTTAGTTTAAAACCCTCACGCCTTGTCCTATCACTGTGCTCCTGGATAAAAGTCTGCCCCAGCTTACTGATAGGCCCTTTAAGTACTGAAAGGCTGCAAGAAGGTCTCCCTGGAGCCTTTTCTTCTCCAGGCTGAACAACCCCAAGTCTCTCAGCCTGTCCTCACAGCAGAGGGCTTCCAGCCCTCAGATCATCTTTGTGGCCTCCTCTGGATCTGCTTGAGCAGGTCCACATCTGTCTTATGCTGAGAGTACCATTTGGCTCCCATCTTTTACAGTAGTCACTTTTGCTCTGTCTTGCTGGCCAGTCACCCAAACCCCTTTCCACCTCCTGTGAACCTTTTTCCACCACATTTTCAGGTGCAGCAAAAGCAAGCTGTGATGTCCCTTGTCCACCATGGCAATGCTGCCTGTATCCCAGCATCCCATTCCCAGCCACACTGCCATCACCTCACAGCCCCAAACATCCATCCCCATTTTACCAGATGCTGCAGTGTTTGCACATCCATCTCCTAGCCCAGGCTCTGCACTCACAAATGTCCCATTCTCTGTTGCCCTTTTCATGAGCACACACCCACCATGATGAGGTCACTCAGGTTGTGTCTGTGTTGTCTTGCAGTCCTATCAACCAGGCAGAGCATCTGGAGGTAGAAGAGCTGGGCCAGCTGAGGAGCAATTGCCTTGCAAGTGTAACTGTATAAACAAATCATATTATATATATATATATATTTTATTTTTTACTGCTTTCTATCGTGGATGGATGTGGATGGCCAGACAGAGTATTTTTACAGACTGTAAAACAAAACCAGCAACCGATGACACAGAGCAACCCTCATCCCCTGCAGATGGATGCGACCCACTTCTCCTATTTTTTTAAGTGCTTTCTATACTGGACAGAAAAACAGCAGCACTCCTGCTCTACATATCCTTCTCAGAAGACCCATCATGCGTTCAGAGAAGTCCTTGCTCCAGTGGAGACCAGCCTGGATGGAGCAAGCTTACAGCACCTCACTGCAGCGTGCAGGACTGGGACAACTAACCTCATCACTGCCCACCCAGGAGGCACAAGAGCAGCTTTAAGACAAATTCCTGCCCTCCTCTTTTTTTATTACAAGAAACCTCTAGTAGGTCCTCCTTTTCCAAGGTGCTGCAGACCAGGCTTCAAGGCAGCAGGAAACTTGCAGCAGGGGCTTGTTTTCTTAAATCCACTTTTTTTTTTCAACTTTTTAAGGTAAAAAAAACCCAAATCTCAGAAGGAGGTGGCAGCATGGATGGGGAGCAGGACCCAAATGCTCCTGGTGACATTTCACTGATGTTTTTTTTTTTACTTGATGGCCAGTAGTTGCTCTCAGTTTGTGTTCATCTGTCCCAGTGGGTTGCCTTGTATTTTAATTGCAAAACCAAAGTGGTTTGGGGAGGGGATGGGTTTGTCTGGGGGGGGTCCTGAGCCTGTTTTCAACGTGTTGTATGCAAAAGCTGTGACCAGGGCTGGGTGACTGCTGTCAGACCCTGCTTCTCCCTACCGAGGGGACCTCTGTGCCACGGTTTCAATTTTCAATAAATCTTTGGGGAAGGATTTGAGCAGAGTGAGTGTCAGTGTGCTGGTGTGGCCCCAGGCGAGCTGCTCCCACCAGCAGCTGCTCCAGTGCCCAAGGGGCATGTCCCAGTGGTTTGCACACCCTGCAGCCACCTCTTCACTTCCCAGCCAACTCTTTCCATTTGCTGAATTAAAGCTGTAAGTATTTTGTGACCAAATGCAGCTTATGCACATGCTACTTTATTTTGGTTCTTTTCTTCTTCTTCTTAAATCACCAAGTGCTTTACCACCAGTGGATGAAGCCTCTCTCCAGTGAGAGGCTGGCTGTCTCCAGGATGAAACATGCCAGTGTTTTAATAATGCACAGCAGCAGCTCGGAGCATTTTAGGACAGGAGGTGAGTGAAGGAAGTGGTGCTGGGCTGCAGCTCAGAGCAGGTAAGAGAGATGGGCAGAGGAACCTGATGAAGTTCAAGAAAGGCAAGTGTAGGGTCCTTTCCTTGGGGAGGAATAACCCCATGGATCAGCTGGCCTGCTGGAAAGCAGCTCTGCAGAGAAGGACCTGGGAGTGCTGGTGGACAAGTTCACCACAAGCCAGCAATGGGATCAAGCAGGCAAATGGTCTCCTGGGCTGTATTAAGAAGAGTGTGGCAAATAGGTCAAGGGAGGTTCTCCCCTCCTCTATTCTGCCCTAGTGAGGCCACATCTGGAGTACTGGGTCCAGTTCTGGGCTCCCCAGTTCAAGAGAGACAGGGAACTACTGGAGAGAGTCCAGCAGAGGCTAGGAAGATGCTGAGGGGACTTGGAGCATCTCTGGGAGGAGGAAAGGCTGAGAGCCCTGGGGCTGCTTAGCCTGGAGAAGAGCAGAGCCAGAGGGTTTTTTCCTGATTTTTTTTTGTTTTGTTTGGGTTTTCTTTTTCCTCCTCCTTAAATCACATATCTTGAGGAAAATGAGTTTAAAATGTTTGTTCCATGCAGCTGTGTTAAGGAGTTTCTCCCCTGCTTGATTACTTTCTGAGCTGCTTGCACTCATTTCTTTTTTTTTGGACTCTCCTGCTTTTAAAATGAGACTTCACCTTCTTAAGAGAAGTGGAGGGTGATGGAGGTTGTAAAGAGCATTTCAGTGTTGCTTTGAGGGGAAAAAACACCTGAAAAGCAGGTTCAGAAAACCCACTTGCCTTGGGCAAGGCCAGATTGGAGGATGTTACATGAAGTCCTCTGTGAAAAACTGACCTCTGCAGGTTAAAAACTAGATCTTTTGGGTTTGGAACTACAATTGTAGCTTTGCCTTCTGCAAAAGAAATGGAAATAAAAAGGAAAAAAAAAGGTTTTCACTTATGGTACCTTCCACCAGGAAAAACAGGGCAGAAAACTATTTTTTTTCTGCCCTGTACTTCTGCTTATGTATTATTTGATTGTTATTTTGGGGAGGTTAGTTCTGTTCAGTCATGATCTGCCAGGCCCAACCAGCATTGATCTTTCATGGAAGGGGGGGAAGGTTAAATGTATA
>VWZO01020935.1:1374-50238 GCA_013396975.1 Bucco capensis
TACAGCCCTGGGGAGGGGGAATTCCTTTGACACCCAAACTCTGCTCCAAACTAGGGGACAATGGTGTCCTCACCCTGTCCCTGCCACCCCTCACACCACAGGGAAGAGGCAGGGCAGGGAAGAGCCTGAGGCCAGCACACAGAGCCAGGCTGGATCGCTGGCTTGGCTGTGACTGTGCTCTTGCTTGCAGCTTGTTCAGCTCTTTTTTATTTAAGACAATATTTTGCATTGTGGAGGGAAAAAAGGGGAAGGAAAAGAAATTGAAGTGGAGACAAAGAGATGAGTTACCTTCTTGTGAATGGTGAGCAGAGGTGAGGAACCAAATGAAAAGGAGGGGAAGAGAACAGAAAGAAAAGAGTCAGCAAAACCCATTCCAAAAGCTTCTGAATGTGAAAGAACTTGGAAAAATATAGAGGGAGTGATGGTGGGGAAGGCCAAGAGATTTCCTCCTCTGGATGTTTCAATCTCCTCACTGAACTGGGCTCTGCTGTGAAAACCTTGTAGTTTCCAGGCTTCAAAGCCCAGTGCTTATACCCCATGTCAGGGTGTAACAAGACACAAAAATTACTTTTTAGGGGGGATTTTGTAAACCAGGGCTGGCTGTGGAACTGCCAGGAATGGCTCTTGGCATGCTGCTGTTTCCTGGAGGGAAGCAACTCCAGCTGTGGCTTCAGCTGGAAGAAGCTCATATGGTGGGAGGAGAAGAGGACTCTGGCAACAGGGAGCATGTTAGATGCTGTACTTAGTAACTTGGTGTAGTGTCATGGTGGTGAGAAGTTGATGGTTGGACTTGGTGGTCTGAGAGGTCTTTTCCAACCTTAATGATTCTCTGATTCTGTATAGGGGCATGGGGCTGTGACCAGCACTGCTTCCAGCAGCTGAGGGACCCCAGCGTGGGGTGGATGAGGAACACAGGGGATCTTGTGTCCAGGACTGGGAGATGGAGCACTGCTGGCTGCTTCTGAGGGATGAGGTGAGGTCTGGGCTTGGAGCAGGAGAGGCTGCTGGGTTTGCCCTGAGATAGATCTGTATGGTTTGTGTGTTAGAGGAAATACTGGCATGGAGTGTAAGGAGACATCTCTTTACCTTGGCTTATCTGTAGTCCATGGATAAGCAGAGCACAGGAAAGCAAGAATTGAGAGAGACATATGTGCAGGTTAATAGAGTGAGGACATTTCAACTAATATCTCTTAATGCTCAGGTGTTTTTCTGGAAAGAGGAATGTTGGGATGGGTGGCAGCCAAGGTGACAGAGTCACCACACTGGTCCAAGACAGAGGGTGACTGCTGAAGCAGGAGCATGGAGGCAGCTCCATCAGTGATGCTTCTAGCAGTTCCCCTCTGAACTGGGACTGCCTGTCCCTCTGCTGCCTTTCAGCAGCATGCCAGGCTCTACTCACCATCCGCAGGCTTCGGGTGCATCAGGATGACAGGCAGCTCCACACCCACGTCACTGCAAGGCACAGCACTGCCCTCAGCAAACCACCCAGCAGCACACCATGCTCAGCCCTGCAGGAGCCTCCCCTCTTACCTGGATGTGAGATCCCCCAGGATGCTGTGGCAGTGGGACAGAAGGGACAGAAATCAGCCAATGCAGAGGAGAAGAGGTGTTAGACTTTGCTTTATGATGAGGTAGAAGGTTATTTATAACAGGGTTGAAGATGGTGGGGACAAAGGGGTGGGAGCTGGAGAGTGTGGATCCATGGCAGGAGCCCAGCACTTGGCTGCCCCATGGTCCAGGGGAACAAGGCAGGGATGAGAGGATCCATGGAGTGAGTCCCTTCATCATCTTCCCCTTGGGACAAGATCCCACAGCATGACCCAAGAGGATGGTCCCTGCCCCCTGTACCCACAGAGCCTCACCCTCCTCGAGACACCATCAGGTTGACCTTCACTTTGTAGGACACGAGGATGCCCAGCACCTCCTTGTCCATGCCAGGTCTCAGGCTAGGAGAAAGGTAGAGTGGAGCAATGAGGTTTGGAGTGCTGTGCATGGGCCACTGCAGTCCCCATCTGCTCCCCCCATGGCAGCTCCTGGGGGTGTCTCTGTGCCCCACTTCAGGTGGGGTGCACTGGGATTTAATAGAATCATAGAATCATAGAACAGTTCCAGCTGGAAGAGACCTTGAAGATCATCAAGTCCAGCCTTTTTCCTAGCCCTATCACCCCACTAAATGATGCTCCCCAACACAACATCCAGCCGTCTCTTAAACACCTCCAGGGACAGTGACTCCAGCTCCTCCCTGGGCAGCCTGTTCCAATGGCTCACAACCCTTGCAGCAAAGAAATTCCAACCACACCACTCCTAATTTAGTGGGAGAGAACAACACAACATGGCAGTAAAAGAGAGGGGAAAGCAGATCACTTGGCTTAAGCCACAGAACAGTTTCTGGAGGCCACCTAAGCTGCATGAGCTGGGATTTACTCTCAGTAGGAGACTTGATTCAGCTCTGCAGAGAGATCCAGGGCCTTTGGATTGGGAGGTTACATCTCTCCTGGGAAATGGAGAGGTGGATCTGTGGCCAAGTCACAAACTCCCTTACATTTTCCAGCTGGGCTCAGACCCAGGAGGTTTTGGGGACCCTTGGTGGGAGCCCAAAGCATCCAGAGCAGCGGGAGGCTGCTGGAGAGGGTGGAGGGCATGGGTCAGGCTGTGGTGGGCAGCATGGGGAGATCTCCTGGCTCTTACACAGTGGTGGAGGCCAAGTTAGTGTCCTCATGCTTGAGCTTGCCATCAAGAGCGAGGCCTCTCTTCTCGCGGTTGTTCGAGAGCATGGGGGTGACCGAGTAGGTTTTGGAGAAGGTGGAGTTGGCTGCCACATTCTCACTGGAAGAGGTGGGAGAGGAGAGCTAAGAGCCAGCACCAGCAGACTGCTGGGTGCTCAGCACTCACAGGAGATGCTCAGCATTATGCCAAGCACCTGGGCAGAGTCAGCCCCCCCTTGCCCTGCTCTCCCCATGCAGCTGCCTGGCTCTGTTTCCTCCTTTCTTTCCCTCCTGCAACCACTTCTTTTTTCTAGCTCTCGCCTTTGCTGCTGCCGTCCTGCGTCTCAGGGGTGCAGAGGCTGAGGCTGCCCTCAGAGATGTGAAGCAAGGAGAGGAAGCAGCCAGGGCCAGCTGCACACATTCCCCCAGGGACCCCCCCAACCACACCAGCTTCTGCTAGGGGTATGATGTCCACAGACTTCCCTCACCTCTGCTTCCTCCACATCTGCTCTTCTAATCATTTTGCTCCCTGAGGTAAAATCATCTTCCCCTTCTCCTCCTCCTCCTCTCTCTTCCTGTCTCAGGTCATGATGGTCACCACCCCCAGCCCTTCTTACTTACGTTATCTCCTCGGTGCACACAGTTTTTGTGTATTTATCCAGCGAGTAGAGGACCACGTCTGTGATCTGATCAACTGAGGAGAGGCAAGAGGGAGAGGTGCTGGTGACACAGGAGAGGCACACGCATGTGGTCCCCATCTCCATCAGGGAGGTCAGGTTGTGGTGGGTGCTGGGCCATGCCCCTCCTGCCCCCTCTCACCTGAGATCTTAATTTTCTTCACAATCTTGTTGGTGTTGTTGTTGATGTTGACGTTCACCTTCATGGGCTCGCCGTGGTAGTAGATCTGCAGTGGGAAGAGGCTTGGTTATGTGACCAGGCATCCCTGTCCCCATCCCCGGGGGATGTATACATGGTGGCATGAACCAGGGGACAGCCTCCCATACTGACTTCCTTCTCCAGGGAGGCTTCAAGGTGCAGGGGCTTGTCAGACATCATGAACTGCCGGATGGTCTCTGCCTTCGGGGGTGTCCCCATCTTCAGGGGTGCAAACTGGATCTTGCGGATGATGAGGCGCACTGAGTTCCTGCAGAGTGAGAAGAGGTCACCTCTGGGCCCCCCCAGCAGGGAGCTGTCAACATGGCCTTCCAGGGGAGCACCTTGGCTGCCTTCAGGGACATCACAGTGTCTCTAGCTAAAGGATGCAAGCTGCAGCCTGCTCTTAGGAGGTGGTGGGCTCTGACATGGGGAACACTGCCCCTTCTTGGGTCAAAGTACCAGATTCAAGCATGGCACAGGCTGACAGCAGGTCCTCAGCCTGACCTTGGAGCTGGTGACTCCAAAGCCATCTGCTTACATTTTTTTAGGGCTGCAGAGAAGGGAAGGGATTCCCCTCAAGTACCTCTTGTGAATTTTCTCCTCCAGATTTTCAGCACAAAATCCTTTGACCTCAAAGTCCACGCCGCAGGGCTGGGGGAACACATACAGTCAATAAGCAGGAGGGGGTCAGAGCTACCTGAGGTTTAGGCTCATTCCCCTCCTTCCTTCATTGCATCCCCAGAGATTCTGGTCCCATCCTTCCTCCCCAACCTCCACCCACAGGCTATGTCTCCATGAAAGAGAAGCAGCTCTCTGTTTTTGGTACTCCACAACTTAACCCTCTGCCAGGGGGAAAGAGTCCAGGGGACAGGGGTCAGGGAGAGCAGCTCACCTTTCCCACATCTTCTGGTCCTGGCTGGAGGGTGACTGAGCAGGGCAGGTTGGTGGCAATCTGGGCAGAGGAAGGAAAGAGAGATAAAAGTAACTAAAGAATGTTAAAGAGATGAGCCCCGGTGCACACCGCCGAGGTGTGTGGTCAGGAAGGGTTGAGCAGCCCCTGCCTCAAAGGTGAAGGGGTAGGCATTCTCCCCAAGCTTCTTCATCAGCTTCTCCTGCAAACAAGTGAGGGTTTTGGGTGTCTGGTCTGGCACCGGCGGGAAGATTTGGGCGGTGAGGACATAGATGTCCTTGCGGAAGGTCAGGCCAATAACATCGAGGTCATCTCGGCCGTAGCGGAACGCGCAGGTCAGCGTCACGTACACTGGAGCCAGGTGGCAAGGGAGAGGAGTGGGGTTAGGGGAAGGGTGAGAGAAAGGAGAGGCACAGGGTTGAGAGAAGAAAGAAAAACTGCTTTAATAATGCCTTAGCAGAAACATGACCTTGTCTTCAGGAGCCAGACCTCAAAGAGCAAGTGAACAACATTGGTCCCATTTTGCTGTGTGCTTCAATCTGGTGCCCCAGGCAGAACAGAGGAGAAGACAGAGACAGCTCTCCTCCTGGCTCAGCCACCCCCATGCATGACAAGCTATAGACTACCCATTGCAGGTTGAGTCTGCCTACAGTCCCAGGTTGCTGGCGAGCTTGGTTTCCATCCCTTTAAGCCCTTACATCATGAAGTTGTCTGTCTTAATACCTTTTCTGTCCTTAAGGTACTCCGGGTCGATCAGGCAGACACCATCTGCAAACAGACAGAGAAGGTGGTTTCAAGCAATTCAAGCTCCTCAGGTGGGCAGGGGAGCCAGGGGAGCTGCTGCTCAGGAGCACTGAGATGTCTCCACAATCAACACCAGCATGCTGGTGTTTGGCAAGGTTGTGTTGTAAATGGACTTTCTCCCTTTCCCCACCATTTTTTGGTAAGGGTATTTGCAGGAAAACAAGATGTTTGCTCCTCTGGAGCTGCTCTTGCTCCTCCTGCTCTGGTGGGAAGAGAGGTGAGGAGCGACCAGCCAGGGACCAGTCCCCTGGACCACTTGCTGTCATGTGCTTCCTCCTCCCTGGCAGGCATGGCTCCACTCACCTACAATGTCCACCCTGTCCACATGATCCACAAAATCTCTCTTCCCCAGGTAGATGGATAGCTGGAGGCAGCACATGGCAAAAGGAAAGAAGGAAATGGATTGTTGAAGAGCTGGTGAAGGGTGCAGAGCACAAATGTTGTGAGGAGCAGCTGAGGGAACTGGGGTTGGCTAGTCTGGAGAAGAAGAGGCTCAAGGGGGGACTTTATCATTCTCTACAACTCCCTGGAAATGAGGTTGGAGCAAGGAGGATGTTAGCCTCTTCTCCCAAGGAACAAATGATAGGTCAAAAGGAAACAGCCTCAAGTTGTGCCAGGGAAGGTTTAAGTTGGATATTAGGAAGAATTTCTTCCCTGAGAGGGTTCTCAGGCATTGGCCCAGGCTGCCCAGGGAGCTGGTGGAATCACTGTCCCTGGAAGTGATCTAAACACATGGTGGTGTGGTGCTTGTGGACCTGGTTCAGTGTTGGGTGGATGGTTGGACTCTGTGATCTCTGAGGGCTTTTCCAACCATAAGGATTCTATTATTCTACAATTTTGTTCTAGTGTTTGCCACTGAATTAGCCAAATTTTTCAAGCTGAGTCATATCCTGGGGCTTGTTAGCTCTGCCATTAGTGTGTCAGAGCAGGCACCACCTCTCAGGGTCCAGAGAGGGTGATTTTTGATGTCTGTGTTGGAAAGCAAGCCCTGGGGTGACATGGTGGCAGGTAGAGCAGGAGACAATTGGGAGGTTTCAAAAGGAAAGGAAATCCAGCCTGCATCCCATGCTGTGGCAGAGCCACCCCAGAGGAGCTCCAAGGCTGCCCCTTGGGCTGACCCACAGCCAGGAGCAGGGCACACAGACCTGTCTCTGCCTGCATGGACTCACTCACCTTGCTGTTGGGGCTGGTCTTCTTGAACACCCTGTGAAGGAAACACAGACAGGTGGGTTGGGAACACCCTGGATGAGGCTGAATGCAGTGCAGGGCAGGGGTGGTCACTCATGTCCCTGGGGCAAGTAGGTGAGAGCTTCCCTGTAAGCATGCTGCATCTCCAAGAGCTACACCAGAGCATGCATGGGATGCTCTGGCCTGAGGGAATTTGGTGTCCTGCAAATGTAGAGCCCCAAACCACCCTGTCTAGCTACCCTAGAGGATGTGGAACAGGCTGCCCAGGGCAGTGGTGGAGTCCCCATCCCTGGAGGGCTTGAAAAGCTGTGGAGATGTGGTGCTGAGAGACATGGTGACCTGGCACTGCTGGTTGGACTCAATGATCTTAAAGGTCTTCTACAACCTAAGCAATTCCATGATTCCATGTCATGCTCCTGAGCTCAGGGTGTGCTCGTGGTGGAGGAGGTGCATTAGCTGGCTGTGTCTGAAGGGCAAGGAAGGAAGCACCGATGTGCAGGAGAAGAGAAGGAGCTTTGCTGGCCCTGTGCTGGTGAGCTCACCGTGCCTGCAGGCAGGGGCACCAGGTGGGGAGAGCTGGGAAGCTTTCTCCCTCTGCCTCTGCCCCACAACACCCTGCTCCATCCCAGTTCAATTGAGAAGAAGAGGAAAAGAGACACTTACTTGGCTCCGTCTCCCATTTTAGGTCAGTGACCACACAGGGGAGGATCTGCAGGGAGAGAGAGAGCTGGTGGGGAAGGGGCAGCCCCTGGCCACCCCCCACCAGCAGCACCAAACCATTCACCTCCCAAGCAACTGCAGAGCCCTTGGGCTACAGCACTGCTGGGCCAGTGACCTTCTCAGAGCTGGGATGCTCAGGCTTCAGCTGGGGGCGGAGACCCTGTGGGGCAAGCAAGGCCAGCAAACCCCTTGCCTGTGGCTGGAAAGGTGGGGGAAGAGGAAAGGGGGAGCCACGATGCCTCAGGGAGGCAGGCTTCCCAAAAGAGGAAGCACAGGAATGACTCTGTCATGAGTGAGTTCAAGGCTGGGAAAGGCAAGAAAATGAACAGAAGGGCTTATGGGGTTTCAATTTGATGACTTTTTCTCCTCTGCAGGAAATTGGCTGTGGTGGCTTAATGGCAGGGATTTTTCTCCCATCCCTCACAGGAAACCATAGGCAGAAGGGTTGAGAGCAGCCTAACCACCCCGTGGGCAGGAGGATCTTGGGGTGCATGACCCTGAGCCACATCTCCCCCCCTCTCCATCCCTGGCTGGCAGCAGCAGGAGCCTGGCAGGGGCTGCTCAAGCCTGCCCAGCTGCACTGGTTGAGTTTTGCTTGCTGAAGCCTGGCCTCCAGAACTACACCCTAAATATCACCCTGATCACCAGCTGGGAGATTAGATGGGATGAGCTCAGCTTCTTAAAGTTAGGCAGCTCTGACATTAGCAGAGCTTAAGGCCAGGCAGGATTTGTAGCCCCAGGGGCACGTGGGCAGAGCTGCTGCTTTATGCAACCGTGGGGCTGCTGGGGAGAAAGAAGACCTTGCTATGGGGGGGAGGAAATGATCTTCTTCCCCACAGGGAAACAAGGGATTAGTCCCAAAGATAGGATCTTTGGTGTCCTCAGGTGCTGCAGGACATGCAGCTTGGGCATCCTCAGCTGCAGACTTTCTTGGGCAGCAGCAAGAGAAAGTGCAAAGGGAGCAGGAGCAGAGCAGTGCTGTGGGCTTGGCTCTCTCCAGAGCCCAGGAATTAGGGATGAGGCAAGGAAGGCTGGAGGACAGAAGATCTGAACTGCTTCTCTGTATCTCCCAAGCCCCAGAGAGGGGGTTTGGGCCCCTCCTGGCTTGGCTAAGCTCTCCCAAAATGCTACCCATGCCCTCTGGCTCAGCCACGCTGAAGTCCTTTTGGCCACATATTTCCTCTTCCAGCCCCAAACCACCCTCCTGCCAGTCACCATCTGGCACCAACATCCTTGTTCCCAAGTGTTTTACCCAAGAGTCAAATCCATGCCCCAAAGCCCTGGCAGGCCCAGGCAGAAAAGCAGGCAGCACTCACCTGGCTGGTGTTTGGGCAGACAGACAGACACCTTCTTCCTCTCGCAGCACGTCCCACTGCCACCCAGTCACTACACGCTGCTCCCAGTCCTGCTGCTTCTTATACCCTCCCAGTGGTCCCTCCCCTGGCATCTGATCCCCCCACTTGGCTCTGGCTGGAGGTGTGTAGAGAGTGTGTGTGCACTGTGGGAGAGGTGCTTTGGGGATGAATCCAATTAGTTTATTAATTGGAGAGACGCTTCATGAGTAAGAGTGGGCTATAGATAGGAACTGCTGCTGGAGCCTTCAGAAAGCAGCTTAGGGAGATTGGCAAAGAGGGCTTAGGAGCAAGGTGATGGTAATTGAGGTGGAAGCTCTGCTCCTGGTGGCCAAGGGTGCAGGCAGGGGCCGAGGCTTGGATTCCCATGGGAGCTCTTTACAACTGCTCCCATGGCAAGTGGAGCTGAGCCAGGCCTGGGCATGAGGATGGACTGGGGGTTGGTCTCTTCTCCAGGGTTAACAGGGAGAGGATGAGAGGAAATGGCCTCAAGTTGCAGCAGGGGAGGTTTAGATTGGATATAAGGAGGAATTTCTTCCCTGCAAGGGTTGTTAAGTCTTGTCCCAGGCTGCCCAGGGAGGTGCTGGAGTCACCATCCCTGCAGGGGTTGAAGAAACATCTAGCTGCTCTCCTTAGGGCCATGGGTTAGTGGCATGGGAGTGCTAGGCATGGTTGGAGTTGATGAGCTTAGAGGTCTCTTCCAACCTTTGTGATTCTGTGGATGGAGATGGCAGAAGGGCAGGAGGGGCCTGCTGGGCTTTATCCCTCTCTTATGCTCTTTGCTGGTTGGCTAACAGATGGACAAGAGGCCCAGGCAACCTCTTGCGTGGCCAACGTGCCCGGAGGTGACCTGCTGTGGCCCAGGGCACAAAGGGACACCTCTGCCAGAGGGATGTTGGTGTGTAAGATGATGGGGTAAAGGCAGACACAGGGCTTGGGGCTGCAGCAGCAGCTCCCACACCAGGCCTTGCTCCTCACAGAGCAGCAGAGCATCAGAGAGTCATGGAAGCATGGAATGATTTGGGTGGAAAGGGACCTTTAAAGATCATCTAGCCCAAACCCCTGCACTTGAGCAGGGACACCCTCAACTAGAGCAGATTGCTCAGAGCCCCAAACAACCTGACCTGGAATGGTTCCAGGGATGGGACATCTACCATGAGAGGGCCAGCCAACTCCTGATGGTGGGACATGGACCTGCCACTGTCCCCAGTGCTGCTGGGCAATCTGTCCAGCCCCATGTCATTTCATAACACCACAGGCTGGCCTTGCCTGAGCTGATTAGCACATCATTAATTCATTGTTTCCTGCTGCAAATAGAAGATGGTTGGAAGGCACGGTGTAGATTTGTCTTACAGCCATCCAGGAGAGCAGTGCTCACCAGTACCAGCCTTCCTCAGCTGCAGCCAGCACACAGCATCCCTCTTCTGCAGAGGTGGTGGCTGCAGGATGGATATTCATGTGGACACTGCCCCTGGGCACAAGGCACAGAGCCAAGAGCAGCCTTGAGCAGCCTGCAAGCTGCTCCATCAAGGCCTTACTCATCTTCCTCACCTCCATCAATCAAACTTTTGCTTGCTCAGTTAGACTCTTTGCTTATGCACTTTGTTCTGGCTCAGTCCCCACAAGTGAGCACCAAAGTCACAATGTCCCTGCTGCACTTCACAGTATCACAGTATCCCAGTATGTCAGGGGTTGGAAGGGCCCTAGAAAGATCATCTAGTGCAACCCCCCTGCCAGAGCAGGAGCACCTAGACCAGCTCACACAGCAATGTGTCCAGGCAGCTCTGCAATGGCTCCAGACAAGGAGACTCCACAGGCTCCTGGGCAGCCTGGGCCAGTGCTCTGGCACCTGCACTGCAAACAAGTTCCTCCTCGTGTTAATACTAAACCTCCTGTGGTCCAACTTGCTCCCATTCCCTCTTGTCCTACCATTGGATGCCATTGAGCAGAGCCTGGCTCCCTCCTCCTGACACTCACCCTTAACTAACACTCACTTCCATCCCAGAGCTACCAGCAACCTTCTCCCAGCACCCTGGATCAGCCCAACAACATTTACCAGCTGGCTACCAACCCCTCCCAAATGCAGCCCACCTATGCCCCAGCACTGGGAGCCAGCAAGGCACAGCCCTGCTGCCCAGGGCTTTAGCTGTCAGCACACATTGCCCTGGGCTGGGACTTGTGATCTCTTTAACTGCACACAGGAGAGCTGCTTAGAGTGCAGATTAGTGGCTGCTATTTCTGCCAAGGTCAGGGGGCACATGTGAACTGTGACCTTCCCTGGCTGGAAGAGGAGGAGGAGGCAGTCCCACCTGGACACCCACTGCCCAGCCTGGGGGTGGACAATGGAGTGGCCAGCCCCAGCAGCTGCCTGGGGCACCTCAGCCTGAGCTTTCTCTTTGTGGCTCTTTGTTAGGCTCTTCATAAGAGTGCTGGCTGTAAGGTCTGCGGAGCATGCAGGGGATGGAGAGCAGATGTCACTACAGGCAGCTGGGTTGAATCCTGACTGGGTGGATTCAGCCAGGGAGACCTTGCCCAAGTTGGGGGATAGATCTTTCCCCTCCCCAAGACAGCGACGAGACGCTCAGCCCACATCCCTTCCTGCACTCAGCCGTGCTCAGAACCTAGCGCAGAGGAAGGAAGGAAGCTGGGGGATGCAGCACTGTGTGCACAATAATAGGGAAATGAGAGAGGGCTTCTTCCTTTTCCTGTTGAATACAAGGCCAAAGGCTCCTCTCATCTCCCTCATCCCACCCATCCATCCAGGTCCATGCGCTGTGGGAAGCACAGCTCCAGCAGGGCAGGACACTGGTGAACGTGGAGCTGGCAGAGCACATGGGGACTCCCAGAAAGAGTGATCAGACACTGGAACAGGCTGCCCAGGGAGGTGCTTCAGTCACCATCCCTGCATGTGTCTAAGGGTCCTTTAGATGAGCTGTTGGGGGATATGGTTTAGGGATGAACTTTGTAGAGTAGGGTTAGTGATTGGACTCATGATCCCAAGGGTCTTTTCCAACCTGAAGGATTCTATGATTCCATGACCTGGTTTCACCCCTGGATGATGATGGAAAGCATCCTGCCTTCCTGGGGGAACAGCTGTAGAGCTTCCCTCCTGCTTCAGTGCCCTCACCTGCAGGCTCTGCCCTCCAAAGGGAGCCCAAGTGCAGAGGAAGCCACTCAGCAAGCTGGCACCTGTGACCCCACCTTGCCTTCCAAAATCCAACAGATTTGCTGGCAGAGCTCCCTGGTGCTGGTGCATCCGGTACCGTCTGGGCTCAGCCTCCAGCACCACAGCCACCTTACATAAACAGCCACAGCACTGCTGCTGATTTCCCAAAGCCCCTCAGAGCTCCAGATCCTCCTCCCCTGATCCGGATTAAGTGGTGTGGAGGCCATTAATCCGAAGCCAGGCGGCTGCAGGGAATTATTGCCCCGCTGTTAAGTAATGGGAGGGAGCAGCGCCAGCAGGAGCAGGGCTCCAGCAGGATGGGGCATCTCCCTGCAGAGCATTGGGTGTCCCCATGGTGGGCACTGGAGAGAGATGTGGCCTGAAGCCATCAGCCCAAACTCAAGGGAGCTGCTTGACTTCTTGATGGCTCTGGCCACAGGTTCCTCTTGAGGCTAGGAGCCCAGGTGGGAGCTTCAGCAGGGACTTTTGGTGTGTGTGCTCAAGCTAGCTTGGGCAGATGGTGGTGGTGGATGGTCCCTGTGCGCTGGGCTTGTGGCTGCAGGGGTTGATCCATGATGCCAAAGGTGGCAGACAGCCAGGAGTGTGGCTTGGCACAGCACTCCATCCTTATCCTTATCCTCATCCTCGTGTCATCCTCATCCTCCAGCAGGAACCCACTGTCCCATCTCTGCCCTGGAGCAGCCCTGGTGCTCCTGGGCACCTTGGCAGCAGAGGGTGGCTGCTGGTCATCTGTAATTAACTGGTGCTAATCACCCTAGTGCAGCTTGAGCAGCAGCAAAACCTCTGGGTTTGCACCTAGGAGCTGTGGGGAACCTTGGTGCTGTTTGCAGCCCCATCCCACTGGGAAAAGCCTCCCTTCTTCCTGACCCCTTCTTGGGAACCGCTACAGCCCATTTCTTTTTCTTTATTTCTTTAGGGTGGTTTGGGTTGGAAGGGACCATAAAGAACACCTAGCTCCAACCCCCCTGCATGGGCAGGGATGTCACCCACCAGACCAGTTGTCCTGGGCCTCATCCAGCCTGACCTACAACACTTCCAGGGATGGAGCATCCACAGCTTCTCTGGGCAACCTGTGCCAGTGCCTCACCACCCTCTGAGTATAGAATTTGTTCCTAACCTCTAGTCTAAATCTCCTCTCTTTCAGTTTAAAACTGTTCCCTCTTGACCTAGCACTTGTTAGCATAAAAAGTCTCTCTCCCTCTTTTTTTATAAGCTCCTTTTAAATATTGGAAGGCCACAATAAGGTCTCCCTGGAGCCTTCTCTTCCCTTCTGGACAAGGCACACAGAAGGGTGAATGAATGCCATTGTGGGCTCCTGGCTTGCCCATCTCCATCTCCATCTCCATCTCCATCTCCTTGCAGCCCTCAGCAAACAGCAGAGCCCAGCCCCAAGGCAGGCAGCATGGTGCCCAGGAGTGGGCAGCTCAGGCACCACCACCCCAAACACACTTCAGGGGCCTTGCTGCTCTCCCACATCCCTGGCAGTCCTTCTCCCGGGGGCCTGCTGGAGGGATGAGGCTCTCCCCTCTCCATCACCAGGGAAGATGAGTACTGGGGAGCAGGGCAGAGGCAGATCTCCTGCTCCAGGACTGCTGCTGCCCGCATCCCACCACGCTGAGCCCCTGATGGCTTCTGGCTTCCCTCGGTATTGGGGCCGGGGCGGGAGGAGGAGCGAGGAGGCTGGTCCCGGCAGAGAAGGAAGGAAGAGAGTGGTGAGCGCCGCGGTGCCGAGCGAGCGGAACGGGGCAGCGAGCGCTGGGCCTGGCTGGTAGCCCCAGGGAGTGAGGACATCAGGGTGGGTGCTGCCTGACCTCACGCTGCCACCTCGACGGGCACAGCTGCCAGCCCAGCCCAGCGTGGCCGGTGCGGTGTCACAGCTGCACTCCTGCTTGGCTGCACCCCAAAAGCTCAGCTTGCACCCCACAGGAGCTGCGGGAGCCCCACGGCACGTCTGCGAGGGACAGTGAGTGTGCCAGGTGAGGTCTGGGCCCCCCCTGTGCTGTTGGATGCCAGCATGGCCTGTCTTTGCCGTGCAGCGGGGCGGGACAGTGGCCTCAGGGATGGGGTGGCAGCACGGGGTGGTTCTCCCACGGGAAAGGTCTGTTTGCTGATCTACCTCTCTCTGCTCCTGTGCACCCCACAGGCTGGAATCCCCCCCAATGAGGAGCATCTAGATCCCCAGCCTCCCCCAGCTGCCCCCCAGGTCCTGTTCCTACCACGCTGCCTGGCCACAGGGTACCTCATCCCTGTGAGCATCACCCACCAGGACCTCCAGCCAGCAACTCGGATACCAAGGGACTGGTGCCCCAACACCAGCCCTACCTTCACCAAGCAGCCACCAGTGAGCCCCAATGCGGGGCTGGGACGGGGACACAGTGCAGTCAGTGTCCCAGCACCTTGGAGGATGGCAGCAGCAAGCTGGTATCACCGGGACATCAGCAGGGTGGTGGCAGAGGAGCTGCTGGCCAAGGCTGGCCGGGATGGCTGCTTCCTGGTGCGGGACAGCGAGTCAGTCTCAGGGGCATATGCCCTCTGCCTCCTGTGAGTCACCACCACCTGCCAGGCTTCTGCTTGTGGCTTCTCTCTCTTGTCCTTTGCTGGGGTCCTTCTGTCCCTGTGTCTGCTCTGGGCTCCAGCCACAGCAAGCCTGGCACTGCCTCTGGGGCTGGCACCACCAAAACCTTTGGAATAAGCCTTTTGCAGGGATGCCAATGTGGCCTGCAGGGTGCCAACTCACTAGCATGGGGGTTTTCTGGTGATCCTCAGGTCAGAGCAGTGGAGAACCCAAAATCCAGGAGAGGCCACACCATTTTGGGCTGCTTGCCACCCTGGCCCCATGCGTGGGAGCAGGAGAGGCTGCCTCACATCACCCTCCTGCTTTGAAAGCAAACATCCCTGCTGCCTCCAACCCCCAAGGCAGCCACATCCGGACCCTCACACCCACTCTGAACATCTCAGATGCTGGGGCTTGGGAGCTGCAATCCCTTCCATCTATGGGGCCCCACACCATCCCCATGCCTGGAACCACACAGCTGCTGGGGCTGCCCTACACCTTCCTGCTCTCTGCACACCTTCCTGCTGCCTGCATCCTTCCTGCACCCCTTCCTCCTCCTTCCACACTTCCTGCTCCCTGAACTCTTCCTACTCTTTGCACCCTTGTGTGCTGCCTGCACCTTTCCTTGCCCCCTGCACTCCTTCTTTGCTGCCTGCACCCTTCCTGCTGCTTGCACCCTTCCTTGCTGCCTGCACGCTTCCTTGCTGCCTGCACCCTTTCTGCCGCTGGCTGACAGGTCTGCAGCAGGGTGGAGGTTTGCAGGATGCCATCTCCTTCTCCTAGGGCTGGCCTGATCCTGTGCACAGGATAAATGACAGGCACATGGTGCCAAGGAGCATGGAGGGGTGCATGACACACCGGGGTTCAGCAGCAGCTGCCCCAGCTCTGCCAGCATCCTGGCACCAAGTCAGATGTGTGCTGAACAGGCTGGTGCCATGGGCTGAGCCTCCAGTGTGCTGTGGCCGTGCTGTGCCTGTCCCTGCTGCAGGCAGGTCACTGCTCATCCTCCCCTGCTAACAGGCACAGACCTACAGCTGGGTGATGCTTTTCTTTCCAGACCTGAGAGCTCAGTTCCTCTTAGCAGAGGGGATGGGGTGTTTGTACCAGGGCTGGGTGCTGGGCAGCCCCCAACACAGCCAGGGTGTTGTGAGGGGAGGGTGATGTGGGCCCCTCCTCCACTCTCTCCCAGGTTCCAGCGGCATGTTCACACCTACCGCATCCTCCCCAACGACGAGGGGCTGCTCTCTGTCCAGGTGGGTGCAGCCATGGGTGCCCCTCGGGGTGTTCTTTTTCCTCACCAGCCCTCACCCAGCACCATGAGCTGTGGTGGCTCCCTGCCCTTGTCAGCATTGTGGTTTGCTTTTGGTATCCAGCAGCTCAGGATGTGAGAGCTCCGTGGCCACCCCTTGGGCACAGGGCTGCCTCCCCATCAGCACTGCCATCAGCTTGCCCACGATGGCACAGCAACATGCTTGTTCCCCTCCTGCTGCCAGCACCTGCTCCCAGTCTGGCCACACAGCCCCGATCCCCATGACAGCTGTCCTAGCCCCGGGCTTAGGCTTGCTTCCCCTCTTTGGTGTCACTTCATGGTTTCTCCTCCTACCCAGCTCCCTGTAGCCACCCTCTTTATCCTCCTAAAAAGACCATGCTGAGGAAGCATCCCTGTCTGCGGCATGAGGTAGGTGTCTCTATGCTCCTCTCCTTGCTCTGCTGCTCTGCCAGGAGCCAGGAGGAGCTCCCCATGGAGCCAGCATCCAGCTAGCACTTCCAGCTCACCACGGGCACATTTTAGGGGCAAATCTTCTCAACATGACAGGCTGAACCACTGCTGGGGCACATGGAGCTTTTGGAGAGGGAGACATAGAATCATAGAGTCATCATGGTTGGAAAAGACCGCTGAGATCATCAAGTCCAGCTGTTCATCCCACACTTACCATGCTCACCACATGACGGTGCTTCTCCTCCTCTGCCTCTCCCCAGACCATCCAGGGCATCCAGGCCAAGTGCTTCCGCACCCTCCCCGACCTGATTGGTGCCTACCAGCAGCCCAACAACGGGCTAGTGACACCCCTGCTCTACCCCGTGCTGCGGGCCGGCCCCGCAGCCGATGAGGACTCGGGTGAGCTGGGGAGGGGGCAGCGGGGGCCGTGCTGGGCGGGGAGTGAGGAGGGGGAGTCCCACTGAGCTGGTTGTCCTCTGC
The DNA here is from genome assembly GCA_013396975.1 of Bucco capensis. Lineage (NCBI taxonomy): Eukaryota > Metazoa > Chordata > Aves > Piciformes > Bucconidae > Bucco > Bucco capensis. Next base: position 17,871 of record VWZO01020935.1, read on the forward strand.
CTGCAGATGGGGAGGATGCTCGAGGTGGAGGGCAGGTAGCCAACGTGGTGCCAGCGGGGGTAGCTGTGGGGGGCACATGGCTCAGCACTCCCATCACCGGCCGGAGCCCCATCTCCCAGCAGCTGCACCAGAGGCTGCAGGAGCAGGTCCACAGCAGGTAAGGTGTTTCTGGCCACCCTGGGCTGATGGAGGCCATGAGGTTGGCATGGCCTGAGGGAGGCTCTATCCAAAAGATGTCCACCTCCCCACCCTTGCAGCCCAGCCAGTGACTTCATGGGCTTCATGGCTGAGTACCTGAACCACCACGTGCAGCTGGACCTGGAGGCTCTGCGCCATGGGCACCCTCAGCTGCGGCATCTCAGCACCGCGCTTGTCACCGCTTGCCGAGCACTGCACAGGCGAGTGGACCAGGAGTGATGGTGCTGCAAGGGGGAAACTCCCCCCTCAGGGCCACCCACCTCATCCCCATCCCCTTCATGGTGGCTGAGCATCACCACTGAGGTTTGGGAGATGCCCGTGCTGGCTCTCACCCACTTCTCTCCTCTGCAGTGAGATTGACTTCACACTGGCAGGGCTGGAGACGCTGGCCAGGGTGTTTGACCCCCCCGTGTCCCCTCGCAGCCCAAACAGGGAGCAGGTGAGCACCCCCTGGGTCACCACAGCCCCCAGCCACCTGCAGGTGCCTTGTCATGGGTGGCTGGGTGCAGTTAGTCTGCAGGGGAGGCAGTGGGGTGGTTTCAGTGTGTGTTGGCACCTAAAGGTGCTGCACGCCCCACGGCATCGCATGCTGCTGCTGCTCCCTGGGTGCTGTGTGTGCCAGGCTCCCTGCAGCTGGCAGAAGAGATCTGGCTCCCTGTAGCCTGGGGACAAGAGGGGACTAGTTTCTGTGCACAGTGGAGGGGAGAGCTGCTTCCCCTGCCAGACCTCAGGTACCCCTAGGGGAAGGAACCCACCAGTCCAGTGCCACCACGCTGCTCCTAAAGTGTCTGTCCTTACCCTCAGAGTCTCCTGACTAGCGATCCAGACCTTGAGCTGCTCCTTAACAAGATATCTACAGTCAACCATCTCCTCTCTTCACTGGAGAAGAAGGTGCCTCCCCCCCACCCCACGATGCCAGGCTGGGGAAACCTGGCTGGGTGCAGGGGGAGGCATGAAAACTGCTAACCACAGCTGCTGCCCAGCTCTGCTGGCACTCCAGGGCTGGGGACCCTCACTCTGCTCCAGCAAACCCCTCACCTAAATTAAACCCTCTGGCAAAGCAAGCTGCCTCTGGTGGCACTGCTTCAGTGTGCCCCCTGGGGCAGCATGGGCTGGCACAGGGTGCCCAGAGCTCCCAGTTAGCCCAGTGCCCCCAGACTGGTGCCCATCTCTCCGGCAGGTGCTGAAGTCGCTGCAGGAGACGGTGTCAAGGCATAACCTGGTGCTGCCCAGCGTGGCAGCAGCTCCTCCACCAGCTGCCAAGCCCCTGGCTGTGCAGAGCTTTGAGGTGAGGGTGGGGGCAGGCTGGGATCCCAGCAGTGCTGCTGCCCAGGCTAGGAGAAGGCTGTGAGCTGAGCCAGGAACCATGTCCTCACCTGCAGGTGAAGGTGGGCAAGTCACAGCGGGCAACCCTGAGGGTGGACGTGGAGGCAGGCACGGTGGCCATCAGCAAGAGGGGCAGCAGCTCCCCGGAGGAGACCATCCCACAGGACAAAAGTAAGGGGCTGCTGATCCCCTGCTGCCTGCTAATGGGGGGCTATAGGACTCCCTGCTATGGGCTCGATACCAGGGTGATGGGCTCTACACCAAGCACCTCTCCCCTCACACCTGCTGTTCAGTCCTGCAGCTGATCAAATACCAGAGCATGCAGAGCAAGGTGAGGCTGGTGTATGACCGGGAGCCCCAGAAGAAGCTCAGCAGAGACTTTGTCTTCTCCAGCGCTCGGGTAAGTGGCCCTGGTGGTGCTCACTTGGTGTCCTGGGGGCATACAGAGCCCTTGGGTAGCATGCAGCAAATGAGTAGTCTCAGGGTTGAGACCAGACGTGCAAGCTGGCTCCATCACCTAGGGATGATCTTACAACCATAGAATAGTTTAGGTTGGAAAGGACCTCTCAAGATCATCTAGTTCAACCCTCTCCATAATGAGCAGGGACATCAACTAGAGCAGGTTACTCACAGCCCCAAACAACTTGACCTTGACAACACCTAGGGGTGGGACAACTAACCACCTCTCTGAGCAACCTGTTCCAGTGTTTCACCACCCTAGGGATGATGTCCCTCATGCCTCCACTTGTACCTTCTGTGGTGCTGTGGCTCCCAGCTCCGCTTTGGGACCCTAAGAGACTCATATTGCCCTGCAGAAGAGAGAGGCTTTTTGCCAGCTGCTGCAGCTGATGAAGATCCAGCACTCCAACCTGGATGAGCCTGACCTCATCTCAGTGTTCATCGGGACATGGAACATGGGTAAGGGGCCAGGAGAAGGTCGCATTGTCCTGGGAGGCTGTCATGGCTCATCATGAGCCTGGGTGGGTTTGGAGAGGTGAGGGCTGCAGGAAACTGAGCCAGGAAACCTGAGAGCCGAGCCAGTCCTTGGTGGGAGGAGGAGGCTGGAGAAAACCCCAACCTGACCACTTTCAGGTTTTTCTGTCTTGTCATGCTCCACTTGCCTGGTGGCTGTCAGGAGCTGGAGTACCAGAAGGGTTTTGGGTGGTAGCAGTAGATCCCAGCATCATTTTGTGATGGCCATGGGTGAACCATGTGGTTGGCATGATGCTTCCTGTCCCTGGTGGCTCCTGGAGACAAACAGGGGCTAGGGCTGAAGAGGAGCTCGAGGAGCCTGGCATGCTGTCCCCTGCCTACAGGTAGCACACCACCACCTCGTTCCCTTGCTTCCTGGCTGACCTCGAGGGGCTTGGGGCGCACGCAGGACGAGACCACCGCCAGCATCCCCCATGACATCTATGTCATCGGCACCCAGGAGAACTCCCTGGGCGACCGCGAGTGGGTCGAGTTCCTCCGTGCCTCTCTGAAGACACTCATGGCCATCGACTACCGAGTGGTAAGGGCAGGACACAGGCAGCATCCCTGGGGAGGCAGCCAGTGCTGAGCAGGCTAAAGACATCCCTCAGCAGGCTCAGGGAGCTGGTTACCAGCAGCCATCACCCCACAGCTCTTACCTCCAAAGGCAGAGTCTTCTCCCACCTCAAATGCAGCCCAGGGAACCTCCTCCGTCCAGGGAGTGCTCTCCCCAGGAGCCACCTTGGAGGGATGGGTTAGCTGACCTTGCTGCTTCTTCATCCCCACTGTGCTTGGCTGTGGGGCAGAGATCAGGCAGACTCATCCCTTGCCCTCCTGCAGGTCGCTCTGCAGTGCCTCTGGAGCATCAAGATTGTGGTGCTGGTGAGGCCCGAGCACGAGCGACGCATCAGCCACGTCCACACCTCCAGCGTCAAAACCGGCATCGCCAACACGCTGGGTAGGGATGGGGATGGGGTGGGGATGTCCCAGAGCGAGGGGACAGCCTGGGAGCCATCCCACAACCTCCAGGATCCCTAGAGCTCAGGGACTGGCTCATCCCTGCAGGGAACAAGGGAGCTGTGGGTGTCTCCTTTCTCTTTAATGGGACCTCCTTCGGCTTTGTCAACTGCCACCTGGCATCTGGCAGTGAGAAGACCCACAGGTGACGGAGGGGCCTGGGGGGGGACAGAGCTGCTCCGGGGCAGGAGGGTGCTGGAGGAGCCCTGAGGGGCTGCCCCCTCCCGTCCCCAGCTGGCAGGCGTAGGATGAGGTGTCCCCAGAGTAGTTCACAGGGAGCTGCCATCCCTCCCCCAGACGTAACCAGAACTACAGTGACATCCTGCGTTCCCTGGTCCTGGGTGACAAGTGTCTTGGGGCCTTTGACCTCACCCTGCGCTTCACCCACCTCTTCTGGTTTGGGGACCTCAACTACCGCCTGGACATGGACGTGCAGGTGGGACCTTGACAGCACCATCCCTAGGGATGGTTGGCGTGCTGGTGGCAGCAGTGATGTAGCCACAGGGGTGAGGAGCTGAAGCTCAGCACATCTTCCTCCCCTGGTACAGGACATCCTTGCCCATATAACCAAGAAGGAGTTTGATGCCCTCCTAGCTGTCGACCAACTCAACCTGGAGCGGGAGAAGAACAAGGTGTTCCTGCGATTCAGTGAGTGTGACGGGAAGGGCACTGCCCCCCCAAACCAACACAGCAGCTCCACAGGTCCCCACAGACCTCTCCCTGTGCCACCTCCAGCTGTGCCCTACCCTGGCACAGCCCTGTGCCAAAACCTCGGAGGGGGACACCTTGATGTGCCATCCCCACCAGGGAAGGTCTCTCAGCTCTGCATCCCAAAAGTGTGCAAGCGGAGGGACAGGCACAGGTGACCAGATGTGCCAGCCATCACTGTGGGCCTCATGATGGGGACCATAGCACCCCATGGCTGTGGGGACAGGCAGAGACCCTGACCCCTATGCCACCTCCATCTCTTGGTTGCCAGGTGAGGGTGACATCTCCTTCCCACCCACGTACCGGTACGAGCGAGGCTCCAGGGACAGTTACATGTGGCAGAAGTTCAAGCCCACAGGGGTGAGTTCCCAGCACCTCATGCCAAGCTGCAGGACTTCATGGGGACAGTTGGCTTGGACGGTGCCAGAGGAGGCTGTGTGGTGATTCTCAGCCCTCACACCTCCATTAGCCTGTTCTTTCTCCCACGGGGATCCAGGTGGGATGGAGCTGACTTTCTGGGGTGCTTTTCTGGGTCTTTCTCCACTTTTAGGTGAGGATCAATGTCCCCTCGTGGTGTGACCGCATCCTGTGGAAGTCACACCCGGAGACCCACGTGGTCTGTAACTCCTATGGTGAGTGAGACCCCGGGGCTTGGGGACCACCCCAGGGTGGCCAGCACTACCCACGGCCCCAGGACTTGGGGACAACCACCCAGCTGTCCCCCTCCCACCATCCAGGCTGCACCGATGACATTGTGACCAGTGACCATTCACCTGTCTTTGCCACCTTCGAGGTGGGAGTGACGTCGCAGTTTGTGCCCAAGAATGGTAAGGAGTTGGGGGTCTCTCACCCCCTGTTCCCAGTTTGGGGTGAGCCCCACCTGGGAGTGCTCAGCTGGCCATGAACACTGACTCACCAGTACCTCCCCGCAGCTCCTGGATCCGGATCTGGCCCCGAGCCCCTGGCCTGCATTGAGTGGGAGAGCATCGAGGTGATCATCAAAACCACCAGCCGCAGCAAGTGCTACATTGAGTTCCACTCCTACTGCCTGGAGGGTGAGGTGGCCCCAGGAGACCAGGGGTGTGCCCTGGGGGGTCAGCCAGCCCTGGCTAGAGCTGTGCCCTCCTGTTTTCCCCCTGTAGAGGCCCAGCGGAGCGGGGAGAACACCTCCCAGAGCTGTGACATCCCTGGCTTCCTCAAGTTGGGCTGGTCTGCAAAGCATCTGCCTGTGGTATGGCCACCCCAGCCCTCCAACATCCTTCTCTCTCTTCCCCATCCCTCCTGCTGGCTCTGCATCCTGAGCCCCAAGAGGTGCCAGGGGATGTCACCATCCTCCCTCAGGGACAGAGCCACCACTGTGCCACCCTACCCTGTGGCAGCCCCCCTCCCCAAAAACCCCATCTCTGTGTGCAGCTGAACCCCATCCTGCCAGACCTGGAGTACTTGGGGGACCAGCACCTGCTCCTCAGCATCAAGGGGGTGGAGAGCTGCGAGTCCTATGGTGCGTGCAGGGTGGTGGCAACTGCAGTGGCATGGGGGTTGCACGGGTGCCAAGCACAGCCCCCAGAGGGCCCAGGTGACAGGCTGTAAGGTTCTGCTCCCAGAGCTTGGCAGAAGGGAGCATTTGGAGTGCTGCTGCATAGGGAGTGGGCTCACTTGGTCCCTGAGCTGCACGTGCTGTACCTGCAGGTGAGTGTTGCATCGCCTTGAGGTCGATGATTGGCAGCATGGCCCAGCAGTTCGAGACATTCCTCTTCCACCGTGGCGAGGAGACAGGCTCCATCCGGGGCTGGATGAAGGTCCGGGTCCCCAAGGACAGGCGCAGCACCCGCGAGAGGCTCTATGGTAAAGGCAGATGCACACCAGCCCCTTCCTATCCCCCTGGGCCTGGCATGGCTGAAGGTTCTCTGTGCCCACACTGCCCTCCTGAGGTGCTGGAGCACATCCAGAGAAGGGCAATGAAGCTGGGGAAGGGTCTAGAGCACAAGTGTTGTGAGGAGCAGCTGAGGGAACTGGGCTTGGTTACTCTGCAGAAGAGGAGGCTCAGGGGAGACCTTCTCACTCTTTCCAACTCCCTGAAAGGAGCTTGGAGTGAGATGAGGGTTGGTCTCTTCTTCCGGATAACAAGTGACAGGACAAGAAGAAATGGCTTCAAGCTACATCAGGAGAGGTTTAAGTTGGATATTAGGAACAATTTCTTCCCCAAAAGGGTTATCAAGGCCTGGCCCAGGCTGCCCAGGGCAGTGGTGGTGTCAGCATCCCTGGAGGGATTCCAAAGCAATGTAGATGTGTTGCTGAGGGACGTGTGTTGGTGGTGACCTGGCAGTACTGGTTAACAGTTAGACTTGATGATCTTAAAGGTCTCTTTCACCCAAAATGCAGTTCTATGACCCCAGCCACAGGCAGGGGCCTTGTGGTTCCCAGTGGGGAGAGGCCAAACTTTGGTACCTTTGCAGAGTGGATCAGCTTTGAAGAGGAAGATGAGGATGCTGAGCCGGCAGCAGACACCCAGACGGGTCCCAAGCCACCCCTGCAGCACCTCAGGTACCCTGGCTGGGCTCAGCCCCACCACAAAGCCTGTCCCTGGGCTGATGCTGAGCCCTCTCCCACTGTGCTTGGCAGGAGCCGGCCCCGCAGCCTCCCGGAGCCTGCCGCCGGCTACACCAACCCAGCCTACTTCATCTTCGAGGGGGTCCCCAAGATGTGGGGGCCAGCCCCTGGGGACGAGCGCTCGGAGAGCCCTGCCAGGGGCCGGCGGCACCGCAGCCCCCTCGGAGCACGGGTCCCTTCTCCCTCAGAAGAAGAGCGGAGGGGTGGGCAGCCCTGCTGCGGGCCGGGGGTCCCATCCCCTGGATGCCCGCTCAGCCCCTCCAGCGTGGGCCAGCAGAGGAGACCCAAATCAGCCATCCTGACCAGGGACACCCTGGGGATGGGTGACTGCTCGCTGACAGCGCTGCACATGGCCACCTGCCTGAGCCAGCTGGACCGGCTGTCCCCAGAGCAGGGAGGGGACAGCCAGAAGACCCTGCTGGGCCAGCCCCACAGCACCCTGGAGCCACCCCCACGGCCCTACCGGGAGGTGCCCAGATGCCCATTGGATGCTCGCCAGCGTGGCCACCATGCAGAGGTACCACTGTGGTCCCCATGTGTCACTGGAGCTTAGCTGAGGGGGCTTGGGGAGCTCAGGGAGGAGAAGGGACCTGCTTTTGGCCACGGGGCCACCAGCAGGTGGGAGGTCTTGTCCCCATGGCAGTGCTCTACCTGATGGAGCCACCACAGTGTAGGCAGTGGGGTATGGTGGAAGGTGGAGGACCAGCAACATGACATGTTCATGTGGGGTGAGGACATGAAGGTGGGGGCTTCACGGTCCTGGTGTGACACTGCTGCTGTGTGTCCATGTTCTTCTTTCCCCAGCGGCCCTGTGACAGAGGCAAATGGTCCCACTGTGCTGGCACGTGCCTGGGCCACCTTGGCTTGCAGCAGGATGAGGAAGGGCTGCAGAAGCAAGGCCAGGAGCATCTGGAGATCTTCAGGTACCCCCAGGCCCTGGAGCTTGGAAAGGAGGGTGCTGTGCGAGCCAGCTCCTGTGGCCCTGAGATCCCTGGCAGAGCCTTGTGCCCTAGAGGGGAGGAGAGGTGAGTCTTGGGGTAGGGATGCAGCAGGGCAGGAGGATATCAAGTCTCCACATCTCCATGGATGCTCCAGGGCCATTCAAGCTCTCCATGCACACAGATGCCACAGAGCAGGGCCTGCTGGGTGCTCAGCCCCACCCATCCCCAGCTTGTGCACAGCAAGCTCAGCAAGGACACCTCAGTGAGCCTGCCACAGAGACCTGACCTTGGACCCTACACCTAGAGCATCCATCCCCACCCCAGCACCCATGTGTGCTCTCCTCTGTGGAGCCACCAGGGCAGGCAGAGAGCACCCAGGCACCCAGGGCTATTGTCTGGCCTCACCAGCAAGTGACTCAGCTGGAAAGTCTCAGGAAGCTCCTGTGGCCATCAGGATGAACACTTTGTGGGTCTCAATACCTGTCCTGTCCTCCCTCCCTGAATCAATGGAAGGACTATGCTGAGCCCCATCAGCAGGGAGGGATGGGGGATATGGGAGATGTTGAGGCTACCTGGGAAGTGGGGACCCCCTGGTGCTTTGGACCTTGAGGCTCAGCCTCTTCAGAGAGCCAGCTTAGAGCCTGCAAGGGCACAGTGGCACCTGTGGCCAGTCCAGCCCTGCTCACCCTCGTGCCTTCAGCCTCACCAGCTGCTCCCTCCTCCCTGGGCTCAGTCCTGGTGGGATGGTGTTCCCAGAGGACTTCTACAGCAGCCACTCTGGTGGCTGTGGCACCGGTTCCTTGCTGTCCCCACCCAGAATAAAGTCTCAGGGACACTGAGGGGGGTGTGTGTGTGCAATGCCTGGGTCTATGCAGGCACGAGGAGGGAATGTGCCAAGCAAAGCCAAGTAGGGAGAGCACCTGGTGCCCTGACCTCTCCAAGAACATTGCTCCAAACTTGCCCCTTTTTAACTGGAGATCCTGAGTATCTTGGCCTTTGACTTTGACCTTCACCTGGTGTCCCAAGCAGGGCTGGGCTGGCTCTGACCTTGGTGGCACAGTTGTGGTGGCATGGGTCCACTCTGGCCCTGCCCACTCAGCCCTGACCATGCAAGGTCCCCTCTGTGGCCAAGCATCCCTGGGCTGTCCTCAAACGCAGACCCTCACACCTCTGCCCCCCCCAGTCCAGCCTGCTCCTGGCCACAGTCCCCTCCAGCCTGAGGTGCACCTGTTTGTCCCCAGCATGCCCAGTTCATCACGATGCTGAGATGTCTGCCCAGTGCCCACCCTTCACCCACCTGCACCCACCCTTCCCTCACCTGCACACTCACAAAGGAGCTAAATGCTCCACAGCAGCATGGACACCTGCTCCTGCCCAAAACATGAGGACACCCCAAGCTGGCAGAGCCCCAGCTGCTAGGACACTCAAGGTGGCCCCAGTTTTGGGGACATTATGCCCAGGCTGGCCTCAAGGTGGCAGTGGCTACCTTTGTCCCCAGGATTACCCCAGAGTGCAGGGGTGCCAGCAGGGCACCAAATTGGGGTGCAGGCACTGAGCAGACCTGCATGGTCCCAGTGGGGCAGGGAGGCTGCCTGGGGTGGGCCAGGGGCTGTGCCTCCCACAGGCAGGAGGATGTGGTCCCCATGGATGAGGAGTGATGGTCCTCACAGCTAAGGGAACGTGGTCCTCATGAGTGAGGGACTATGATCACCATGGGCGAGATGTGATGGCCCTCATGGCTGAGGGAATGTGGTCCCCAAGAGTGAGGGACCGTGTCCCCCAAGAGCAAGGGGCCATGGTCCCCACAGGCAGGGCTATGCAGTCGCCATGGATAAGGGACAATGGCCCTTCATGATTGAGTGGCCAGTCCCCATGGCCAAGGCTCCTTGGCCTCCATGGGGAAAGGGCTCTGACCCCGTGGGTGAAGCCAACAGCTCCCATGTCTAGGAAGCTGCTGCAGGGGCTGCAAATGGCCCAGAGCCTTCTGGGGCAATGAGTCCTGGTCAGGATGGGAGTGCTGTGGGGCTGAGCCCTGCGGGCAGCCCCTGGGGAGGGCAGGGACACTCGTGCCCCCGCCTCTGCCCGCCTCCAGCCCTGCCTCTCCTGGGCACTTTGCTCCCAGCGCTGGCAGAGCGGGAGCGGGCACACAGCTCGGCAGGGCACGGTGACGGGCAGCACACAGCCCCTCCAGCATGGCCCTCGGCCCCACGGGGTGCTCCCCAGGGGTACCCCACACCTAGAGCCACCCCACTGCAGGACTGCAGGTGAGCTAGGGAAGCCCATGCTTGGTGCAGAGCAGGAGCTGGGATGGCCTCACTAGGAACGCGCCATGGCTGTGCAAACCCAGTCAGGCTCTGAGGGGACCCGGTGGGGAGCAGCTTTGGCCTCTCAAGGGATGGAGGTGGGATCACCAGGGCTGGGTGGGTGTGGGGTGTGGGTCAACCGGTTCTTCCCATCCCTCCACCATCCCCAAATCTCCCTGTGCATTCTCCTCCCTAACACACTGCTGCCTTCCTGTCACTGAGGGCCTTCATCCTTCCCAACGTGGCCACCTCCTGTCCTTCACCTTCCCCTCCATCCATCCCCCAAAGTGCCATCTCCTGCCATGATGAAGCTGCCTTAGCCCAATGCTGCAGGCTCCTGCCCTTCCCTGGGGAGGGAGAGTGACAGGGACAGGCCCCACGGGTGAAAGGACAGTCTCACCTCCCACCCTGCTGAGCAAGGAGGTCACCTTGGAGCAGGGCAGCTCCAAGCCTGCAGCATCCCCAGGGAGGAGGCACCAGCGCCCAGGCAGAGCAGGCAGATCGTGCCTTGGCTGCTCTCACAGTCAGAGGGAAGGATCCACAAGAAATTGGGTCAGGCTCCCCTTGTGCTGGGGCTTGGGCTGCAGGAACCACGTGGCGATTAGGGACAAGGGTCCTTCTGCAGGCTGTTTTGCATAATTTCCCCTTGTTTTGCAATTGCCAAGAGCTTAGGCGAGAAGAAAAGCTCTCTTTTCCCTGTGCTCCAAGCAGCAGCTTGTCCCAGGCTCACCCAGCCTCGTGTCCCTCGGTGGCACCCCTCTGGAATCTGCTCTCACATCCCTTCTCCAGAGCTCCTGCCTTCTACAGCACGATCCCTGACCCTCCAGCCCGTCCTGCAGTGGGCAGGACTTTGGCTCCAGGGCAGAGTCTGCCTTTGGTGCTGCCCCATTCATTCATTCATTTCATTGGTGTTTCCCCAGAAATCTCCAGCTCTGGAAGCATTGGCCTCCTGCTGGGACAGCCCTGGCTGGGGCTGCCCACCAGCTCCCACCGGCTTTGAAGCAGCCCCAGGCTCTAAGGATGGGTTCAGGGCTGGGCATGGCCACAGGGCTGGGAGCCAGGGCAGAGCTTCTGTTCCTGCAGCAAAGGACCAAGGGCAGGAGGTGCCACTAGACACATGGTCCCATGGTTGCCCCTTTCTGCCGGTGGCTGGCCACACAGGTCCACTTGCTGCTTCCCAGGGCATGTGTGAGGTCCAGCCTGCAGGCACCATCCCAGGGGGATGCACCTGCCATGAGCAAGGGATTCCCCAGCACCACATCCCTTCTGCATCCACAAAACAGGCAGGGTAGGAGTGGGCATCACCTCCCCCATTCCACATCCTTCCCCTGGAGTGCCTTCCACCTCCTGTTCTGGCAGTGAGCCCAAATGCTTATGTCAGACCTCACCAGGGCTGCAGTCAGTCCCTGCTTGAGAAGTCGAGGCTGGAGAGGCTGTGGCCAGGGAGAGCCAATGCTGGGGACATCAGCAAGGAGTACAAGAGGCCTGGTGGTGACGTGTCCTCAGGGTGGAGTGATGGCAATCAGGAATTTAACGCAGAGATTTTGACCGTGGCCAAGGAGAGGAAGCAGGAAACCTGTTGAGATAAAGCTTGCCAAATGTCACCTCCTTTCACATTTTCCTTTGTGGATGGTTGTACCTTTAGGGAAGCTTAGGAATGGTTAAGTCACTGCTATCCATGCTTGGGCTCTATCAGCTGTGAGTATGCCTGTACCTGCTCTTTCCTAGGAGCAGCCTAGCCCCACACAGCTGCTCTGGCTTCCTCCTTACGCACTCCTCACACCAGAGGATTATAGAGTGCTATTATTTATTGGCTACTTCCTATGTGAGCTGTTTGCTGGCTTATCTCATGGCCATTGGCTTTGGTCACTGAACCGTGCAGCATCTCTGGTGCACTCGGGCTCATGGCTTAGTGCTCGTTATGATTTGTACTCAGAGGATGGAACAGGAGAACAAATCTCCTGGTGCTTCACGTCCTCAGCAGCATTGTGGCTTGGGGAGATGCAGCTGCTGGACTGGGAGCAGTGTGATGATCAGAGCACCCCATGGAACCACCCTTGGAGGCTCAGGAGCTCCTACCAGATGGTTTTCCCTCCTGGTTCTGGGAAAAGAGAGCGAGTTCTTCTCACTGTTAATGTTTGATCAAGACCTGCCTGTTGCTCTCTGGACTTATCCCTGTAATAAATGCAGGCTGCTGCCTGCTCCAGCTGTGGTGGAGAAGACACTGCAAGGTGGCTGATGTGAGCCCAAAGCTGTGGTCCAGCCCACAACTCAAACAGACAGTGTGGAGGTGTGGAGGAGCTGGTCTCATGGCCACCTGCCTGCTGATTCATTTATGATCATCTCTGTAAAGCCAGGGATGTCTGTCCAGGCGTGGCTCTGCAGGGAGGAGATGGATGGCATCTCAGCTGGCCCCATGGTTCCACCCCGTGGGATGTTCCTGCCAATGCTTGCCATGAGAAGCCATCAGGCTGCACACCTCCATGGTGAAGCCAAAGGGCAAACAGGAAGAGGGAGCCAAGCGATGAAGGAACCTGAGAGGCCTCCCACCTTGTACCACCACCACTGTCATCCTGCTAATGTGCATCATCTCCATGAGTCCTTCATCCTGGTGCCCATCACCTCCTGGGTGAGCTTTGGACCAACAGGAATTGGAGCTCTCCCTCCATCAGATATGGTTTTGGCTACACCCTTGTCTCTGCTGGCAGCATGGCAGCTCCTGCTCCCAGGTTACTCCTCTGAGCATCCATCCTCAGCTAGCAGAAGTGGTTGCTCTAAAATCACTTGCCCAGGGACAGTGGTGGGCATGGAGGGGCCAAAGCACAGGCAGCCTTCAGCAGTCCTTCTGCCAGACACCATGATGGTGGCAGAAGCTCCTTCTTCCCTCTGGAGAAGCGGGCTCTGAACTCGGGACATCCCAAGAGGTGAACACAACCCTCTCTTGTAGCTCTCCCTCGTGCCTCAGCCCTGGGGCCCCATTTGCCAGAACGATGCAGATCCCAGGCTTTGATCGTAACCCTGTGTAAGGGAAGATGTCCTGTCTGCCTTGAGAACTTGCCCTGTCTTCAGCTGGGGCTTGGCTCTGGCACAGCTCCCCTCCACAGGACTTAGCTCATCCCTCTCCTATGGAGAATACCCAGCAGCTGGAGGCCCCTCACCATCCAGGGATGCTCTCTCCCAAAGGCTTCTTTAACAGCTCCCCAAGGATTTCTCTAGGCCTTAATATTCCCCTAGACAAGCCTTTCTTCTCCTCTCGCCTTTCTTCTGTCTGAGGAGCCCTCTGGGACCAGCAGCATTGTCAGGATGGTGCCAATTAGGCTGAGGCAGCTTCCAAGAGGCTGGGCCAGCCCCGGCCGGGAGCTGCTGTTCCTCATCAAGGTCTCATTGTTCGGCTCGCCGTGGGGCTGCTGGCCGGCGGGGCCGGCGCGGTCCTCTGTCCCCAGCATGCTTCCCAGCTCCACGCGGAGCCGGTGTCGCCGGGCGCTCCTCAAAGGGATGATGAATGGGTGTCACCGCGGGGGCTGCGGAGGGGAGGCCTTGCCAAGGCTCCCTCGGCTCCCTGCGAGGCCCCACCGCACCAGCTGACAAAAACCAGAGGACCATCAAAGTGGCCGGAGCTCCTGGAGGGGGGGAAAGATCTGGCATCTTTGGCTCCCTTCCATGCTTTGTGCCTGACAATAGTTGGGATCTAACGACTAATGAGCTTTTATTGACTGCCCCCCCNTGAGGACGTTCCTGGTTAGCTCGTGGACACTGACGCCAGCTCCCTGGCCAGGAGGAAACACCACTGCGGCGGCAGAGGCAAAGTGCGTCTTCAACGAGGAGTTCAAGTTCATCCTGCTGCCTGTCTCCTATAGCATTGTTTTCGTGGTGGGGCTGTCCCTCAACTCCTGGGCCCTGTGGATGTTCATCTCCAGGTTGAGGCCCTGGAATGCCACCACCACCTACATGTTCAACCTGGCCGTCTCTGACACGCTCTATGTCCTCTCCCTCCCCACCCTGGTCTACTACTATGCTGACCGCAACAACTGGCCCTTTGGGAAGTGGCTCTGCAAGATCGTTCGCTTCCTCTTCTATGCCAACCTCTACAGCAGCATCCTCTTCCTCACCTGCATCAGTGTCCACCGCTACATGGGCATCTGCCACCCCATCCGCTCCCTGAAGTGGGTGAAGACCAAGCAAGCCCGCATCATCTGCGTGGGTGTCTGGCTCGTCGTCACCATCTGCCTCATCCCCAACCTCGTCTTCGTCACCATCAGCTCCAAGGACAACCACACCCTGTGTCATGACACCACCAAGCCCGAGGAGTTTGACCATTACGTGCACTACAGCTCCTCCATCATGGCCCTGCTCTTCGGGGTCCCCTTCCTGGTGATCGTCCTGTGCTACTGCCTGATGGCCAAGAGACTCTGCAAGTCCAGCTTCTCCAGCCCCAGCCCCCGAATGCCCTCCTACAAGAAACGCTCCATCAAGATGATCGTGGTGGTGCTCACCGTCTTCGCCGTCTGCTTCGTGCCCTTCCACATCACCCGAACCATCTACTACACCTCCCGCTACATCCAAGCCGACTGCCGCACCCTCAACATCATCAACTTCACCTACAAGATCACTCGGCCCCTGGCCAGCATCAACAGCTGTCTCGACCCTATCCTGTACTTCATGGTTGGGGACAAGTTCCGGGGACGGCTGCGCCGAGGCCCAGCCCAGCGCCTGCGCCCCGTGCCCAGGAGTGACCTTTCCCTGGTGTCCCCCTCTGTGGACAACATCACCAGCGGCAGCCACGCTGCCAGTGACATCCAAGGGACAGCGCAGCGCGGACACATGTGCTGAGGGACCTAAAGGGGTTCCAGGAACCTCATCCCTGGTTCCCCATGAGTTGTAGCCCCTCCAAGCTCCACATGGGCACCCTGGCACCCTCAGGTCCCCAAACCTGACCTGGCCCTGCCCAGCCTCTGTAGGGCAGAGAGCACAGGGCTGAGAGCTGTTGGGCTTGTCCCAGCTTGGCATCAGTGGGAAGAGGCTGATGGTGGCACTCATAGCCACCATGCATCCATGGGAATGGGCAGGCAGGCTGGTGTCCCATCCTAGGACCTTCCCGGGGACACGCAGGGGACTGAGAGGTCACTACAGAGAAGGGACGCTGGTGCCTCCCTGGGCACATGCAACCCTTCCAGTGTGCTTGACAGCAATGTGCAGGGACCAGACTGAACTCAGGGATGAAGCCAGCATGCCTGGCAGAGATTCTTAGAGGTGTCCCTGTCACACTGCTGGCCTTGGGAGAAGTGGGGAGGAGCATGGCATGGGGCACTTGCTGCCCCCCCCTCCCCAATAAAGCTGCTTCCCCTTTCTCTACACTTGGCCTGGCTTCTTCTCAGAGCAGAAGGAAGAGGGAGGAGATGGCCACCCTCACTCCAGAAAGCATCTGGAGGCAGCCAAAATCCACCTGCCACCTTAACCCTGGTACTGGGGCCAGGAGCTGGAGTGGTGACACCCACAGGGATGGGAAAGTCCTTGGGAATCTGCCTTTATGGGTGTTTGCTGCCCAAATGTTTACCCAACCCTTTTGTTTGAGCAAGTGCCTGCGCAGAGAGGAGCAGAACAGAGATGGTTATCAGCAGAGGTGGGACAGGGCAGTCCCCACCCCACAGAGCCCTGGCAGGGGCTGACTCCCATAGTCCTGCAAAGAGATGCCTAGGGAAGGGATTGCCCAGAGCATCACTGGAGTGTCATCCCCACAGCCATGGGACCAGCCACATCCCACCAACAGCTCCCCAGGTCACCCAGGGAAGGAGAGGGCTCCAGGTACAAAATCACAGAACCCTTAGAGTTGGAAAAACCCTCTGAGATCACTAAGTCCAACCATCCACCCAACAGCACCACGCTCACCACTGAACCATGTGCCCAGGCACCACATCTACACAGTTTTGAACACTTCCAGGGATAGTGATTCCACCAGCTCCCTGGGCAGCCTGGGCCAGTGCCTGAGAACCCTCTGGGTGAAGAAATTCTTCCTCATGTCCAACCTAAACCTCCCCTGGCACAACTTGAGGCTGTTTCCTCTCATGCTATTGCTTGTTCCTTGGGAGCAGAGGGGACCCAGGTGGGTGGGATGTGCACCCACATGGGGACTGCAGGAGCATGGCCACAGTGGCACCCACCCTGTTCCCCCCATTAGACACAGGCAGTGGCAGGGGGTTGAAAACCTGTATTGGGTACAGAGGTGGTGGAAAAGGCTCATCTAGGGCCAGAGCAGCACCTGCCCCTTGCCTAGGGCCACATGGCCCTGGCTGAGGGCACTTCCAAGGATCCCCAAGTCCAGCAGTGTTCCCGTCCACCCCAGGGAGTGATGTCTCCTCAGCCTGGTCTCACTCACCAGTGAGATGCTACCTCAAAGAACCCATCTGGTTCCCTCTCCCCAAGACACCCTTCCCTCAGCTCGTGGTGCCCTGGTCACTTTGGGGGGACCATGCCCATTGCTGGCCTCCAGCCCTCCCCACATCCTCAGGGAACAGCTGTGTCACCCACAGCCCCTCCAAACCCCTTTCAAGGGCAACCCTTCCCCAGCCTCCCCTTCCCCTTGCTTCCTCCTCTCCACATGGGATTGTTGGCCAGAGGAGCAGAGGGTGGGAGTAGGGAGTGTCCCCTGCGTGTCCCTCGTGCCAGGTTGGCTGAAATCCCCACCCACAAGAGGCAGCAGCCCTCCCTTGTGAGGCAGGACCTGGCTGCCGGCCCCGGCCACGCTCAGAGGATGTGCAGCTCGTCCGTCTCAGCCATGCCATACTTGGTCTTGTTCTCATTGAAGAGCTTGAGCAGGGAGTGGATGTACATCTCATGGTACATGTCCACCACCTCACGGCTCGGGTTCTCCATCCTGGGCACCATCACTGGTTCCCCCACTGCCAGGAGAGGAGGAAGGTCAGCCTGGTTGCACAGGGACATCCTCTGCTTGTCGGGGAGACGAGCTGAGTGTCACCTTCCAATGCTACCCATCACAGGCTGCCCTCCTCCTGCCCTGCCCCTCAGCCTTCTAGAGGTCCCCTCCCTGCTGGTGGGATGATGCTCACCCACAGTGGTGATGGGTCTGGCGTAGGGGAGGAAGCCTCGGGACTGGACAGAGGTGAGGCCCCGGCCGTAGAAGACGCAGGGAGCAAAGCCCATCATCTTCTGGAAGCGCTGCTGGATGCTCCTCATCCAGCTGCCTTCCTCAAAGACCACCTGGCGGAAGAGGTCGTTCTCCCCGAAGGAGAAGGAGGGGACGAGGTGGGCCCTGTGGAGGTGACACGGTGGCTGGTGACAGGGCACTGGGGCTCCCAAACTCCCATGATGATGATGATGGTGGTGGCCGTGACCCACCCGTGCTGCAGGGCCATGCGGACGAAGCCCTTGCGGTTCTTCAGGATGAGGGTGGTGACCCCAGGCCGGCAGGAGAGCGACTCGGCCGCCCCGCCGATGACGATGGCCACTGCGTTACCAGTGCCGTTCTTGGACAGCAGGTAGCTGATGGCACGGCGTGTCACCGGGCACAGGCCTGCAAGGGAACCGACCAGCAGAGCTGGGGCACAGCCTGACCCCTGCACCCTGCCAGGGAGCCCATAAGGGACCACAGCTGGTGCAGTCATGGTGAGACCGTGTAAGGGGCAGTGAGAGCTCCCAGGGAGGGCAGGGTGCTCTGGGCTACAAGCCCCATGGACAGGGTGCTGGCAAGGTGAGGGCAGGGTGTTAGGCAGGGTGTGGTCGAGGTGTGGTCAGGGTGTGACAAGGGTAGAGGCAAGGTATGGTCAGGGTGCTGGCAAGGTGGGGTCAGGGTGAGGGTGAAGTTCAGGCAGGATGCAGGCAGAGCATCATCACCCCTGCCCCTGCCTGCCCCTGGGCTGCACAGAGCTTGTCAGTCTCAGGTTTCCCACAGATGGGACCAAGGACATCCTGGAGCACCTCTGCCCATGGGCATTGCCCCTTCTGGGGCAGCAGGCAGAGGTGTGTAGGAGCAGGGCAGGCAGAGGTGGGCCTCAGGGCACCCACTCAACTGAAGCAGCCATGCCTGCAGGGCTCCCCCTCAGGACAGAGGGAGGCTCACCCCCACTCATCAGGTACTCCCTGAAGATGGGCAGGCGGAAGTTGCCAGCCAGGGTGGTGAGGAAGGGCCGGATGCCCGGGAACATCTCCCCAAAGCCCGTGGAGCCGGTGATGAAGTTGCAGAAGGCACCGACGCAGAGGATGCCATGGGGGTGGGAGCCAATGATGTAGTTGTGGCTGGGGGACAGGTCATGTGTCTTCACTAGCTGTGGGGACAAAAGGGTGCCATGTCCTTTTGGGTGGTACCACCAGCAGCAGCACCTGCAGGGCCATCCCATCCAGCACTCCAGCTCCCCATGCTGTACCTTGATGGGGAAGTAATCCCGGAAGTGCCTCCACACAGCCCACCGCCGCAGGCATGGCAGCCTCCTGCCACCTGCAAACCAGGAGGGACAGCAGGAGATGGCAGGGGACAGCAGGACCCGCCACATCCCTCTTCCCACCGTGATGATGAGAAAGAGAAGCTAGGATGTGGTGCACCCCATTGGCCACACTGGGATGGAGCCAGAGAAAAGGCAGGACCCTGCACCCCACCTCCTGTTGCATAGCTGGAGGAAGAGGAGGCTCTGCCCATCCCCACCTTGCTCTGGCGTGTCCCAGTCGAAGATGATCCAGGCCAGGTAGAGGGCAGAGATGGGCCAGAAGCTGGTGAACAGCAGGTAGATGAGGACCAGCAGGCTGACGGTTCCTGTGGGAGCCAGGGAGGGGGTGAGCAGGTGCCTGCCCACCCTGCTGAGACCCCTTGCAGCCCCCTACTCACCTAGCAGCAGGAAGCTGAGCACCCACTGCAGGACAGAGAGGAGCTGGAGCCAGGAGCGGATGTCGCGCTGCGAGGGCCAGGGTGCAGCGAGCAGGGTGCGCAGGGCACTCTGGATGCTGCCACGGCTGCCTGCATGGAGGGACATGGCACCCAGCCTGGAAGCACCACTGTCCCACAAAGCCTCAGCTGGCTCCCAGTTTGGTGGTACCCGTGGCTGCCAGGCTTGGGGTATGGGGGCAAGGAGGGACGTAGGATGGGAAGGATCATAGAATCGTAGCACCATTTTGGTTGGAGGAGACTTTGAAAGATCACAGAATCAATAAGGTTGGAAGAGACCTCTAAGCTCATCCAGTCCAACCATCCCTACCACTCCCATGCCACTAACCCATGGCCCTAAGGAGAGCAGCTAGATGTTTCTTAAACCCCTGCAGGGATGGTGACTCCAGCACCTCCCTGGGCAGCCTGGGCCAAGACTTAACAACCCTGTCATCAAGCCCAACCATTGAAACAGCATTGCCATGATGAAGCAGGACAAGGATGGGGGATGCTTATCCCCAGGAGAGCTCTGGACCATGCCAGGAGGTGGCCCTGGGCAACCCAAGGCCTGACCAGTCAGCTGATCCCTACAGAGCTCTGGACCATGCCAGGAGGTGGCCCTGGGCAACCCAAGGCCAGCACTGCTCTGAGCAGGGGGCAGCTGGCAGGCTAGGCAACCAGGCATGCACCGGGCTGAGCACTTTGGCACATCCTTCCCCATGCTGAGCTCCTAGAAGGCCAGGCCCTTTCCCATGCCATCTTCAGCAAGTTCAAGGTCAGGGAGCTTCCTCAGCCAGTGCAGCAGGGAGGTGTGGGGCAGCAACCACACCCTGGCAAGCGCCAAGGCCAGCAGCTAGGGGCTGAGCCAGGGTGGCTGTCCCCATGGAGCCTTTGCTCCCACAAGGGACAGACAGTCCAGCAGCCCACAGCTGCTCCACTCCCCCACCACCCCCTTCCCTCCTGCTGACCTTAGTGAACCATTAACCACCCCAGGCTGGCTGCCAGGATCCAAACTCCAGGCACAGCCCCATCCCTCCTCCTCCTCCTCCCTGAAGTGGGCCCAAGGTGCTGGTCCTGCCAGTACACAGCTCCTGGCCAAAGGTCTGCCGTGGCCGAGACCACCCTGCAGGGCCAGCACCCTGACCACAGTGAGCTGTGTCAGCTCTTGTGTCAGCTCTAGTGTCACAAGAGCCTTATTTTCTTGGGAAAGCAACTCCAAATCAGCACACTGGCTACATAAAGAGATGCTCAGGGTGAGGCAGGAGCAGGCCTGTTCCCATCACTCCCTGGGATGAGGACCCTAAGGTTGGAGGAGAAGTACCAAACCCTCTTTGAGTGGTGAGTGGAGGTTCAACTCCTCCCAGCTCAATCCAAAGCATGAATGGGACAACTGTGATGAATGAAACCCTGGAGCCATCACCGCACAGAGGTGTTCTCCCTCTCCCCCTGGAAGCATGCTGTGCTCCAAGTGATCCTGCACACCCAGCCAGGCAGCCCCCCCAGAGCCAGCATTCCCCTCGGCCCTGCCCCTGTCCACTTCCCAAAGCCCTTGGGTTTGTTTCAGGAAGGACTCAAGAGCTCTGCTTGGCAAATCTGTGCCTCCCAAAGGCTTGCTTTTTTCAGTTCCTTTTCTAGCTCCCCTCCAGCACTCCATGAACATCTAGAGCACAGACAGAGAATGGAGAAGCCCCAAGGGCCAGAGCCATCTATGGCCACGCGAGCTTTTCTAACCCAGAAATCAGGACTCCACAGCCTGGGGTAGTGAGGAAAGACCAAGGAGGATTTGCAGCACCCAGGAGCATCTTACAGGCGAAATGTTCCCAAACACATTGTGAGAAACTTCAATCCTGTTGAGCAACTGTCATGTTTTCTTCTGGTGCTGCTAACCCCACACTGCTCCAAACACCTCCCTTTCCCCTGAGCTGTCTACAGCAAACAGACAATAGTGACAACAAACCCTAACAGCCTGCCCAGCTCCTCAGCAGAGCACCAGAAACCCTCCAAAAGACCCTTTGGAAAGAGCTTACCACTCAGATTTTGGGAACAGGCTGCAATGATGGTTTTCATGGTGGCAGCAGAGTTCCCTGGTGCAGCAGGTTAAAAGGCCAGTTTGGAAATAGCAGGGAGGGATTGCTTGTGTACCCTGCTGCTCTGACCAGCTGACCCAAGGTAAGCTGTCCCGCTGCACAGGGGAGCGGAGCCGCTCCAGCCTCACTGGCAGAGCAACGGGAAGAGCACCTGGTGGTCCTGGGGAGAAGTCCTGCTGAGCACTGAGGAGCTGCTGCCCCAAGAGAAGCTACTGCTCCTCAAGAGAAGGAACCACTGGAAGCAGCAGTGGTGGCTGGGTGGGAGCTGCCTTCCCCCAGGAATGGTACCGTCCACGCTTTGGGTTATGTCACAAGCCCCACCAGAGCCACCCAAAACGCCATCCCAACGCTGCTGCTCCGCACGACAGGAATGCAGCTCCCCAGACAGACCCTGCCTGCCAACCCCTGTGGCAGCACCACACAATCACCAAGGGTGGAAAAGACCTCCAAGATCATTGAGTCCAACCATGAACCAGCACTGCCAGGTCACCACTAACCCATGTCCCTCAGCAACACATCTACACCATTTTGCAATCCCTCAAGGGATCACCGGTGACTCCAGCGCTGCCCTGGGCAGCCTAGAACAGGGCTTGACAACCCTTTTGGGGAAGAAATTGTTCCTCATGACAAACCAAAACCTCCCCTGGTGCAACTTGTGGCTGTTTCCTCTCATTCTATTGCTTGTTCCTTGGGAGAATAGACCAACCCCCACCTGGCTCCAAGCTCCTTTCAGGGAGTTGTAGAGAGTGAGAAGGTCTCCCCTGAGCCTCCTCTTCTCCACACTAACCAACCCCAGTTCCCTCAGCTGCTCCTCACACACTTGTGCTCTAGATTCTTCCCCAGCTTCTTTGCCCTTCTCTGGACACACTCCAGCACCTCAGTGTCCTTCTTGGAGTGAGGGACCCAAAACTGAGCCCAGGATTCGAGGTGCAGCCTCCCCAGTGCCCAATACACAGGTGCTTCAGCTGTAGTAAGAGCCCATCTGACATTGCCTATTTCCCACTCCCTTGGCTGCTGTCAACCAGCCTTATGGACTTGCTTTGGGAGAGTCTAGGACGAAGAGGGAGGGACTTCAACAGCAAGAATTAGGCAGCACAAGAAATTTTATGTTGCTTAAAAGATAGAGGAAAAAAAATAAATACATCCACCCACAATACAAAGAGCAGTTTCCAAATTCACGTACTTTTCTTTCAAGGACTTCCTCTGCCTGGGAGAGCAGAAGCAGCCTGCCCCCTTGGAAAGAGCTCCACCTGACAGGAGGGAGCTCTGGGCCATCCCTGTACATGACCAGTGCACTCAGTCTGACATTTCATGTAAACCAAAGCCAACTGTCATGTTTACCCCTCTGACTCTGGTGCCTCCCAGAGAAGCCTACACATATATACAGTGTATTTACTCTCCTATCTCCAGGACACAAACAACTCTTACAGCATTTTCCAGGCCCTGCTCCCTTTGCAGCAGGAGCATCAGCCCATATTCTGCCGGTTGCCATAGCCTCTCGGGTGTGTATCTTTCCAGTCATCCCAGTCCCGAGCTTTTTGCAGAGCTTCCTCATCATCCTCCTCCTCTTTTTTCTCCTGCTGCTGCTTCTGCAACTCTTCATCATTTATACCTGCTGGAAGTCAAGAACAGGAGTGAGGGGCAGGAATTTCTCAGCACAGGAGCCAACGCAGACAAAAAGCAGGACTTGCCAAGGAGCAGCACAGAACCCAGGCATTCCCACAGCCTAACCAAGCCAGCTCCTGCCCTTCCTCAGTCAGGAGGTGCTTTACACCCTGAACACATCCCCATTCCCAGGCACAGTCTGACAATCCCTTGTGGTCTCCTGTGGCCCCTGGTGCCATAACTGTGCCCACAGCAGAGGGAGCATTAAACTCATTGCCCACGGGAAAGTGTGGGCAGTGATACCCATGTTCCTAGAATCCTTGGATGGGTAGGATGAGCTCATTAGCCTTCTGGCAGTCATCCTAGGAGAAGGACAACTCTGATTCCAAACCCGGGCAGATGGAGCTCCTTTAGCCCTGTAAGGCCTTCCAGCTAAGAGGTTAAACCTCTGTCCTAAGGACTTGGCTGCCAGCATCCAAGCTTGCTAGGCCCTGGCAGATGAACCTTAGGACTAAAGGGTGGGTCCAGCTCTGCACATGCTGTGTCTCACCTAAAAAAATCCATAGCACAGGGCTGGAGGGTGCTATCTGCTATCCTCTTTTTATCAGTGCACTTGGAAAAGGCGCTGAGGAGGAGCATGGATGGAGCCCTCCCTGGAGCTTCGTTCGCAAAGCCGAGCCATACATACATCCCCATTCACCCTGCCCCTGCAGGGCTGTTC
The DNA here is from genome assembly GCA_013396975.1 of Bucco capensis. Taxonomy (NCBI): domain Eukaryota; kingdom Metazoa; phylum Chordata; class Aves; order Piciformes; family Bucconidae; genus Bucco; species Bucco capensis. Next base: position 41,228 of record VWZO01020935.1, read on the forward strand.
CAAATGCTCCACTGCAGCCTGCCCTGGCACTCCATACCTGGTGCTCTCGGAGGAGCGCTCTGAGCGGCTGCAGCTCCTTGCCTGGCGCGCTGCTCGTACCAGTCATCCACAGTCATGGTGGGCACGCTGGGGTAGCCAGCTCCAAACACCCTGCGGGCACACAGCAACAGCACGAGGGATCAGCACAACCCCAGACAACCCTCTGCAACCCAACCTCTTCTAAGGAGAGCTGGGAAACAAAGCTAGTTCTGCAGCCTGGGCCTTCAGCAACAGAGCTCCCAGTGAAGTGGCCCTCATGGCAGTTAAAGCTTGGAGAGGAGAGACTCTTCTAGTCCAAACACCTTCAAGCATTTCTCCAGCCCAAAGGAGAATGCTCCATGCTAGCACAGCTTTCCAAGGAGGCCCCTGGGATCTGCATTAGGCACAGCTTGGCTGAAGAGATCTATGGAAGGCTCAAGGCAAATAATGTCAAAAGCATGGTAAGAATCCCAGAATCCCAGCATACTGAGTGACCTCTGGGGATCATCCAGTCCAACCCCCCTGCTCCAGCAGGCTCACCCCCAGCAGCTTGCCCAGCATCACCTCCAGATGCCTTTGCAATCTCTGCACACAAGGAGACTCCCCAAGCTCTCTGGGCAGCCTGGGCCAGGGCTCTGCACCCTCACAACAAACAACTTTCTCCTCCTGCTCACATGGAACCTGCTGGCTTCCAGTGTGTGCCCATTGCCCCTTGGCCTGGCCCTGGGCACCACTGAGCAGAGTGTGGCCCCAGCCTCTTGCCCCCTGCACCCTTGAGCTCTTGCTCAGCATGGAGCAGCTCCCCTCTGGCTCTGCTCTGCTCCAGGCTCAGCAGCCCCAGGGCTCTCAGCCTTTCCTCCTGCCACACATGCTCCAGTCCCTGAACCATCTTTGTAGTGCTTTACTGGATCCTCTGCAGTAGTTCTTTGTCTCTCTTGAACTGGAGAGCCCAGAACTGGACCCAAGACTCCAGATTTGGCCTCATTAAGGCAGAAGAAAGGGGAGGAGAACCTCCCTTGACCTGCTGGTCTTGATGTGTCAGGCTGCCTGATGGTCATGACTAGATTTCTGCACTGGAAAGAGTAATTTAGGCTTGTCCTGAGAACAGAGCCCAGCCTCCCCCTGGAGCCCAGCAGACAACATACTTAGCCTGAGCAGCATTCCGGGTGAGGATGAAAGGCTTCAGGGGAGTCCTGCCTGGCCGAGATGGACCATGGGCTGCTGCTGGAGGCTGAGGATGCAAACAACAGTCACAAGAGAATCATGGAGATGAGAATTCCCTTCTCTGCTTCCCACCCCAAACAAGTTATTCAAGGCTTTTAGATGAGAAATGCCTCTGCTGTCAGAGCAACATCCCAAGATGGACAATCAGGCCTTAACCCAGTTTAAATCATCAACTCCAGCTATGAGCTTCTATAAATCACTTTCCTCTGTGCCTGTTACACCTTCTCTGATCAAAGAGTAAAGCTCACAGAGTTAAACCACATCAGCTCAGATCAAAGGATGAAATATAGAGCTTATTTTCCCCAGGGATCCAGTGCAGTAGAGCTCCTCATTCCTGATGCCATCAGCCAGGGCACTCTAGAAGAGCAGGGATTTGCCACACCAGTAACCACCCAAACTAGCCATGCCAAACAAGCTGGACTGTGCCAGCACATGAGGAGGTTTTAGTTCTAGACAGTCATTTTAGGTGACTAATAAAGCCCAGAGACACTGCTCTACTCAGGATCTGAAAGACCATTCAGCATGGGCACTTCTTTCTGTAGCATCTGGACATGCTGTAGACCAGAAGTTTAGGTCTGAAAGAAATCACAAGGAACTTATTTGAATTGGCAGAAGTACTTATTCCTTTAGAGTTAAGGCTCTGGCAGAACTCAGCAAAGTGGTTCAGCTCTGACATTCATTGCTCTAGCACTTCAAAAGCCATGGCTGTCTAGAACATGTGGCAGCAGTAAAGAGTGACTAATCCGAAAACCAGATCCCTGCCCACTCAGAATAAAACCAAACCTCAGCTGTTTGGGCTGTGATTGAGCTCAATTTCAATGGAGAATGCCCAGAATAAATCTGAGGTCACTCTGCCCCTGACCTTCTCTGCAGCAGAGCCCCCAGGAGCTGCAGCTCAACAGAGCTTCCATACCAGCTTGGCTGTGCCTCTGCTCCTCAAAATGACCATCTCCTGGTCAATGCTCTCCACTTCCTCCAGGCTGCTCATGATCCATTTCTGGATTTCTAGGCTGTAGAATTCCCGTATCTGATCCTCATCTGCCTGCCCACTCTCCACTGAGGGTCTCAGAGAGGCCAGTCTGTTCTCCAGTTCCTTCTTCTGATTATGTCTGCCTCAAAGAGAAGAAAAGGAGATCATGACACAGGGCTTTCGACAATAAACTCTGTCCTATTGCTTGAAATTCTGTCCAATGTACTTAGGGAGCTACCTCCTTCCCCAGGCTCCTCTGAACTGCTCCCACAGAGGTGCCAGTTGCTGACCAGTGCTTGTTGGTTACATAAATCCCAGAATCCATCACGGTGAGGGTTGGCAGGGACCTCTGGGGATCATCCAGTCCAACCTCCCTGCTCCAGCAGGCTCACCCCCAGCAGCTTGAATACAATCCCCTCCAGGTGCCTTAGCAATCTCTGCACACAAGGAGACTCCCCAAGCTCTCTGGGCAGCCTGGGCCAGGGCTCTGCACCCTCACAACAAACAACTTTCTCCTCCTGCTCACATGGAACCTGCTGGCTTCCAGTGTGTGCCCATTGCCCCTTGGGCTGGCCCTGGGCACCACTGAGCAGAGTGTGGCCCCAGCCTCTTGCCCCCTGCACCCTTGAGCTCTTGCTCAGCATGGAGCAGCTCCCCTCTGGCTCTGCTCTTCTCCAGGCTCAGCAGCCCCAGGGCTCTCAGCCTTTCCTCCTGCCAAAGATGCTCCAGTGCCCTCAGCATCTTGGGAGCCTCTGCTGGACTCTCTGCAGTTGCTCCCTGTCTCTCTTGAACTGTTTGTCTTTGAACAGAAGGAGTCACAGTACAGGCAAACACAAGTCCTCAGCCACAGAAGAGTTCACCACAAACCAAAGCTCCACCTGCAGCACTGACCAAACCTTCTCAGCTCTTGGGAGGTGATGCACAGGGTGTTGACATGCAGCCTGTGCAGAAATGGCTTTGCTGTGCTGACCCCAAAGATCCTGATGTGTTCAACTCTCCCAAACCCATCTCAGTTAGGTTACTCTCTAGAATATAAGTCATATTTTTATATTCATACAACTTAAAACAGCTCTGCAGCCCAGCTTGGCCCTGTAAGTGCTACCACAATAAGCAACAACTTGATTGGAAGGCTGTGGATTCTCCTTCTCTGGAGAGATTCCAAACCCACCCACAGGTGATGCTGGGCAAGCTGCTGTGGGTGACCCTGCTTCAGCAGGGGGATTGGACTAGATGATCTCCAGAGGTCCCTTCCAACCCCTACCATGCTGGTGTTCTGGGATTGAGAAAATCCCCAATTAGAGCACGGCAGAGGCATCAGCCTCCTCTTCAACTAATCATCAGGACTTTTGTACAGTTATTCCTCAAAGACTAAAGAAGAGAGAAATTCACCTCTCTAATTTCGGCACAATCCAACACCATTCAATAATACATAGTGCAGGTCTTAAAATGAATGTGTCATGATCAAAGCATTCCAGTATCAAGGGAATCAGTTCTTTCCTGAGAGTCCTTGTCTGCACAGTCTCACACTGCTTGAGTCACACCACAAAGCAAGAGCCTACCTTTCAATCTTGGCTTGTCTACTCAAGGCCATGGTCACCAGGCTAGGCTGGGCAGCAGCAGGACCCCTCGGGGATGGGCTCCCAGCATCTTCCTCTCCCGAGGTGCTGGTGGTGGCAGGGGGCAGCTGGAATTTGCCCAGCCCGTAGCTCCTGCAGAGCTTGAGGAAGCGCCAGAAGTGAGCCCGAGCACTCTCCAGGTGCTCCAACCTCCTGCTCAGGTCGACCTGCTTCAGTATCATGGCCCCCAGCAAGGCAGGCAGCAGCAGGTACTTCAGGTCGGCTGAGGCAATCTCCTCCAGCTCCTCGTTCTCACTGCAAGGGAAGAGATGAGCCTTCCCAGTCTTGCTCCACTCCACCTGGGCCCCCTCCTAGGCCCCTCTGGTTCCCCCTAGGCCCCTCTGGGTCTCCTCAGTCCATTCTGGGTCTCCTCAGTCCATTTTGGGTCTCTTCAGTCCATTTTGCCCCAAACAATCTGACCTTGGGTTCCCCTAGGCCCCTCCCTCCCCTCCGCTCACCTGAACAGGTCCAGCTGCGCCACCATGGCTGTCGCTCGCTGCAGCGCGTCCAGTCCTTGCCGAACCTTCTCTTGCACGGCCGGAGCCCCCGTTGAGGGCTCGGCGCCGTTTTCTACCTCATCCAAGAGCCGCCGGCCCACCGCCAACAGCTCGGCCAGCCGCTGCCCCGCTGCGGCGCCCTCCGCCATGACGGGCCGGGAAGGAGGAAGCGCTGCGCCGCTGCCGCTTCCGCTTCCGCCACCCCCGCCCGGCCGCCATCTTGTGAGGGGCGGAGACCGCGACCGCCATCTTGTGAGGGGGAGAGAGGGCGGTCGCCATCTTGCGAGGGGCGGGCCGGAGGCTGGGCTCGGCTCCGGGCTCGGCCGTCTGCTGCGCGCGGGATGCCTGTCCGGTGCTCCCAAAGTTTGTCCTGTGGTTCCTGCCTGATGCCGGCACAGAGCCTGCCAGGTTGACACTGGGCAAGGTAATGTGATCCACAAAGATGATTGGGGGACTGGAGAACCTNGTCCAATAAACAAGAAAAAACAAGGGTGCTGAGTGAATTGACGGCCAGTGTGGCTTGTCCCACTCTGAAAAGGGCAGTGAGGGGTGAGGAGCAGGTATGCAGCCATAAGCTGTCAGTACAGCCTGAGCATCACAGAATCACAGCATGGGTTGGGTTGGAAGGGACAGTTAAAAGTCATGTAGGCCAACCCCTATGCTCTGAGATCTAGACAACATCTGCAGCTAGAGCAGGTTGCTCCCAGCCCCAAACAATCTGACCTGGGATGGTTCCAGGGATGGGACATTACCACCTTTCTGGGCAAACTGGGCCAGGCTCTCACCACCCTCAGTGTAAAACATTTCTTCTCTCTAGTCTAAATCTCCTCTTTTAGTTTCAAACCATCACCTCTTGTCCTGTCCCAACAGGCCCTGCTCAAAAGTCTCTCCCCATCTTTATTCTAGGCTCCTTTAAGTGCCAAAACGCCACAATAAGATCTCCCTGGAGCCTTCTCTGCTCCAGGCTGAACAAGCCCAACTCTCTCAGCCTGGCCTCACAGCAGAGAGCTTCCACCCTCAGATCATTTCTGTGTCCTCCTGTGTCCCTGCTCCCCCAGCTCCATGTCTCTGCTGTGCTGAGCACTCCAGAGCTGCCCCAGCACTGCAGGTGAGCTCTGCCCAGAGCAGAGCAGAGGCACAATCCCCTCCCTGCTCTGCTGCTGGGGATGAGCCCAGGACATGGTTAGTTTCTGGGCTATGAGCTCACATTGCCAGCTCATGTCCAGCTTTTCACCCAGCAGTGCCCTGACAAGCCTATCTAAGCTTGTCAACTAAGGAGCTGCTCTGCTCTGTGTCCTCCTCTGCTCTTGGGAGAACCTAGATGACATGGAACCTGAGGACAGCACTGGGTTCAGTATGGGCTTTGCTGTGCAGGGTGCTTGCTGCATAGCCTGGGGCCTAAATCTGACTGATGATCCCAGCAGCATGCAGTGCAGAGCAGGAATGTCAGAGTGCTACATTTTATTTCCTTAGGCACAGCACCTTCCATTTCTTCTCTCTGTATTCCTTTCATAACAAAAGTGAGGTGAGCAGCCTTTCTCACTTCATTTTTATTTAGCTCTGCAGTCCCTTCTTACAATAACTCTGAAATTTAAACAGGCATAAGGCAGGTAAGGGTTAAAGCTGAGCTTTTAGGGACTGAGGCTGGTCCCTTAGAAACACAAGTAATTGACCCAGCTGTGAGAGATGTACATGGTGTAATAATCATTCAGGGCCTGCTGGAAGCACTCACCCTCCAGGAATGAGTCAGTTTACTATTGACTCTGTTTGTTTTATTCATACCTGCAGGAGATGGCTCGATAAAAAGTTACTGATAAAACCCAGAAGAGCTGTGGGTTTAGGTTCCTGCTCACTGTGCCCCGAGCCCCCCCAGTGGTGTCCCCTCCTGTCCCCCTCCCTCCCTGTGACCATTGTGCTTAGGCTGCAAAGGCAGGGACAGGTAGAGAGGTATGGCAGGAGGTGCCTCTGTCATGCTGTGGTGTTCCTGCACACCAGGCAGGAGGTGAAGAAAGGGAAAACTAATTAGTATAATGATTGGGAGTGGAATGAGGCTGAGAATCTACAGCCATTTGTTTGTCACCAGCAGAAGATGCTTTGGCATCTCCAACAAGTACAACCAGTTCACTTCCATGGGAGCAATACCTCTGTGAGTGCAGCACCTTCCTCCTGTCTTAGTCCAAAGCTGCAGCCAACTGATCACATCACCACCACCCTGTAACCACGAGGATTCACCAGCTCAGCAGCACTCCTAAGGATCAGAGCAAAAGCAGACACTGCCAGGGTGAACTCCTCCAGGGCACTATCCTTTGTGTTCCCCAGAGAGTCTCTGAGGAGTTCACAGAACAGGCTAGCTCTGTTTAATCTTTAACAAACCCCTCCTCTGGCAGTTCTTGGAGGCCTTCAGCCCTCAGAGCAAGCCAGCCAGGGCCAGAGGCTTGTTCTCCAACTAATTGGAAATGGGCTGATGATGGAGCTTGAGCTCCTTAAAACCCGGGGGCATGAGAGGGGCAGCTTTGACCCAGAGTGTCAGGGGCAGCACTTGAGCATCACATTAGCCCAGCTCACCATGCAAGCTAGCCCCAGAGAGCAGGAAATGCATGGGAGGCTCAGTTTCCTTTGGGATGGAGAAGGCTTTGCCTCTAAAGCCCAAGCTCTTTAAACTCCTTGCTAAAAGTTTATCAGCCCTGGCTTTAATTTTCTATCCTATAGAGGTGTGAAATCAGTAAGGGTTAGTGAGGAGAATCATGCCTGCTCTTCAGCCTCCATGTAGCAAACTGCATGTCCCTGCCCATGTTCTTCTCCTCCTGCCTGAGGTCTGCCTGGCAGGACATGGGGTTTTGAGCTGCCCTTTCTGATTACAGAGCTAAGGTTCTCAGGATAAGGGAAAAAAAGGAGGGTAGTCTTTGGAAGCCCTAATTACCCAGCAAGTCCTTGTTCACACCACAATGAGCCTCAAGCTGGAGACTGCAGGAATAGGAGCTGTGACTAATCCCACTGCAAGGCAGAAGGAGCACTTCCTGGAGTCTTGACAAGCCAAGGGCTGGGCTCTCCTGCTCCACACTCTGCCAGGTGTCTCCATGCAGTAGCTTTTCAGCATGAAGTCACTGTCTATGGATGAGCCTCAGCTTCTGGAGGTTTTCCATTTCCAGATGTGAACCATACCAATGTGATTTCCATCATCTGGGTAGTAAAAGCTCCTGACATGGGGTATTGTACTTAACATGTGTGTAGAACATCTAGCCAGGCACATCCAGAAGGGCTCTCTGTGTGCTTGGGTCACAATAACCCATGCAATGCTCTAGGCTTGGGGCACAGTGGTTGCATTGGTGCCTGGCACAGAAGGAGCTGGGGCTGCTGGCTGAGAGTTGACTGAAGCTGAGGCAGCAGAGTGCCCAGGTGCCCAAGCAAGCTAACAGCATCTGGGCCTGGAGCAGAACTAGTGTGAGCAGGAGGAGCAGAGCAGTGATCATCCTCCTGTCCTCAGCACTGGGGAGGCCACAACTAGAGTGCTGGGCTCAGTTTTGGGCTCCTCAGGACAAGAAGGACCCAGAGGCACTGGAATGTGTGCAGAGAAGGGCAAGGAGGCTAGGCAGGGCTCTGGAGCACAAGTGTGCTGAGGAGCAGCTGAGGGCACTGGGGTTGGTTAGTGTGGAGAAGAGGAGGCTCAGGGCAGACCTTAGCTCTCTCTAAGAGAGCTAAGATGGAGTGAGCTGGGGGTAGGTCTCCTCTCCAGGGTTAGCAGTGAGTGGATGAGAGGAAATGGCCTCAAGTTGCACCAGGGGAGGTTTAGTTTGGATATAAGGGGAAATTTCTTCACTGAAAGGGAGGTGCTGGAGTCACCATCCCTGCAGGGGTTTAAGAAATATTTAGCTGCTCTCCTTAGGGCCATGGGTTAGTGGCATGGGAGTGCTAGGCATGGTTGGACTTGATGAGCTTAGAGGTCTCTTCCAACCTGAATGATTCTGTGATTCCTAGGAGCTCCAGCATGTTACATGTACATCCAGCCTTCCTGGAAGCTGTTAGAGCTTCTGCATGTCATCCTACAGCACACAAGTGCTGCTCCAGCCAGCCTGAAGCATGGCTGGGAATTCCTTGCTCCAGCACACAGCACATGCCTGGTGGGCACAGCTGACACATATGCAGGCAGAGAAAGTCCTCAAAATCTCTATGGCCCCAGTTCTGGGTTGGTGGCAGGATGTTCCTGGAAAAACCCAGAGTGGGTCATGGGCTCAGGTCAGCTTTTGTTGTAGAGAGGAGAGGTTTCTGCAGCTCCCACCCTGCTTTAACTCACTTTCTGCTGGACCTTGTGGGCAGTACCCCCAGGGAGGCCCAAAGGGAAGACAAGATGTGATTCAGCAAGGTGGCCATGGCACCTTCTGTGCCCTAGCAGAAAGGCAAGCCACCTCCATGCTGCTGCCTGCACTGAACATGGATGAGCTCAAGCAAGCAAGTGGGAGAACTCCGGGCTGGTGAAGGGAGACCAGGCTGCTTCCCTGCCACCCTGCTCCTCCTGGTCCTTGTGGAGCTGAGAGGGCTACCACAAACCTGTTGTATTTGGGACATTTCCACTCTGATTGAGCAACTTGCTGAAACTCAGGGTTCAGGGCTGGAAGGGATGCCAGCCTGCCCAGCCTAGGAGAAGGGATGGAGGTCTGCTTCCCCTTTGAACCTCACAGTATCACAGAA
>VWZO01020935.1:50610-75237 GCA_013396975.1 Bucco capensis
ACAGTCCTGGCCCCAGCACTGACCCCTGGGGCACACCCCTAGTCACAGGCCTCCAGTTAGACTCTGCTCCACCAACCACAACTCTCTGGGTTCTGTCCTTCAGCCAGTTCCCAATCCATCTCACAGCACAGTCTCCCAATCCACACTTCTGAAGTATGGCAATGAGGATACCATGGGAGACAGTATTGAAAGCTTTGCTAAAGTCGAGAAAAACCACATCCACTGCCTTCCCCTCCTCTATCCACCTAGTTATGCTATCAGAAAAGGCTATCAGATTAGTCAAGCATGACTTCCCCTTACAGAATCCATGTTGACTACTTGTGATAAGCCTCCTCTCCTCCAAATGCTTGGAGATGGTGGCAAGTACAAACTGTTCCATCACCTTTCCAGGGATGGAGGTGAGGCTGACTGGCCTAGAGTTACTGGGGCTATCACCACAACTCTCCTTCAAGCTATGCCCCAGGGCCCTAGCTCTGCAGCCTAGTTCCTCCTCTGGTCTTATGGCTCTTACTCACCTATGTTGATCTGTCCCTGTCCCTAAGCTAAAGATCCCCTTAAGGACAATCCCTATTCTTGTTTGTCACCCTTAGGGCATTATGATGTTGCTGAACACCCCAGCACTAAAGGAGAACAGAGATGCAAGGGTTTTTCCTTCCATACAAGCCTTTACTCATGCTTGTGTCTCACAGAGTGATAGTGTAGGCACCAACCATCCCAAAGGTCACAGCAACATACTCCAAATATTTATAGCAGTGCAGATGTTGACCAACAGCTGAGCCCCAGTCAGTGGCCCCATTCAGGCTCAGTTTTCTTTGGGAAGAGCACAAGGAAAAAGCAGGTGGAGGTCCTGACCCAGGCTCCAGTCTGAGCTGCACTCCAGGGCTGGAGGGAGGAAACATCCCAACATGTTTTTGAACACAGAGGCATTCTTCCTCCCAAATGCTTACTTGATTACCAACAGCTTTGCTGAGATTATCCTCCTGGAATGAGTTATGCAGCATTTCTCAATGAATAAAGACATAAAAGGGGGAAGGGGGGGGAAATCAGTGCTTTAGCAACAAAGTCAAAAGAGTCCATGAAAATGCCTCTCCTTGCTCTAGCCTTCATTGTCTGCACAAGTCTCAGCAGAAGGCAATGATCACATCCATAGCAGTATTCTCCTTTCAAACCCCAATTAAAAGTCAAGCAGTAACCCAGAGGAGGCTTTTCAGAGCAAGCCCTTGGCCTGCTTCTCACCACATTTCATGCAGAGGGATGGTTTCCTCCTATGCACAGGCCATTTTCAGAGCCATCAGAGCCATGTCAGTTCACAGCACCAGAGAGCAAAAGACTTCTGTCATGGAGAATGCAGCTCTGGGGAGGCTCATTTCCAGAGAGACAGAAACAAAAAGCCACAAGGCATTGGGGAAAATGGCTAATGACAGGGAAGTCAAAGAGGTAGATCCATCACATTAGCAGCAAGCCCAGAGAGGGTTCTGGAGCAGAAGGGAATGACAGCAGCCTACCACAGTCTGGAGAGGACCAGTTGGGAAAGTGGGGCAGAAGAAATGTGGGAGGAAGTGCCTGAAGGGCTGCAAAGCCACCATGGTTACAGAGAAACTGCTCAGGGATGCTGCTAGCCATCCTTGCCCAAGCTTATTCAGGTCCTGAAGGGCTGGCTGCCAGAGCTGGAGATGTTTGGAGTGGAAGCAAAGGCCTAGAGGGTTAGAGAAAAGCCTTCTTGTACCCGTTTCTCTTACTAGTCCTGGAGGGTGAGACCAGAGCCTGGATTTGCCCATCTTTTACTTCAGAGGGTGCTTGTGCTTAGCCTGGGCTAGGGAAAGGGGCTCCATGTTCTCCTGGCACCTTCCTGCTGGCTTTTCTGTCCAAGCAGGGTTAGAGAGAGAGAAAATCCAGTCAGAAGGATCCCCTCAACCCCTGGAGCCAAACACAGGTTTTATTCCCTCTGGATCCATCTTCTGATGCCACATGCCTGGCTCTGACTCTGGGTCCTTAGGAGACTCTTCCAGCCCAGCAGGTCTCACAAGCCTGCTAAGTCCAGGTGGTGGCTCAGATGTCACCAGCTGCCACTCAGAGCATTGTCCCTTTGCTGTCACCTCCCCACCATCACCCCTCACACCCTTCCATTAATTGCAGTGCCTTCCGATTGCCCGCAGGACAAAGGGAGCCCGAGTTCCTCCTGGCTGCTGGATGACCTCTCTGGGCCTTTCCCAGCTCTTCCCTGCGGGACTTGCAGTCAGGATGCAAGGAGGGAGAGGACTCTGCATATTCAGCACTTGACCCTGCCTCTTCCCAGGCAGAAATTCAAATGGCACCTCTCTGGGAGGACATGTCCCCAGGGCATTCCTAGCTATTGTGGCTCCTCTCCTCTACCCCAGGCGATGTGTGTTTGTAGTTACCCAATGCAAATCACATTTCCCACCCTCCTGGCTGCATCTCTCACTCCCCAAGATCCTTCCCCTGTGCTTTTTGTATGGTTTTGTTGTGTTTTTTCCTCTCACCAGCTGGTTTTGCAATGCTCTGTGGAGTTCCCAGCCCCTGGTGGTTTCACCTCTCTGATGTGGCCATGCACAGGAGGGGGCTAGAGGGAAGCTAGTTAAGCAATCCTCCTAATTAAGTACCTGCATCACCTCTGCACACACAAACTGCAGCTGAAGACTCTCTTTTCTGAGGAATGCTGGGGACTAACCCCTAATTGCATTTTAAAAGGAAAACCTGAGGTGGCTTTTTGGCCTTGGGCAGCTGTGGCATCCCTGTCATGGGGAAGGCTGGATGTCAGCAGCCACATCGAGTCAGTGGCACATTAACAACTGAGAGTGGAAGTTAACTCATCTGGTTAATTCCATGAGCAGAAGCTTCATCCCTGAGCATTTCAACTTCCAGCTCCCAGCCTTGTCTCAAGCCACATTTGACTGGCAGCTCCTACTCCCTGCTAAGCAAGAAACCTGGAGCACATGAAGTGGAGAGGATAGTTTGCAAGAAAAGCTCATGAATGGATTCCATGAGCCAGCAGAGGCTATTCCAAATGATGGAATGGCTATGGAAATGCCTACTGGTACAGCTGGACGTGGGCGGTTTCATTCAATGTAGACCATAGCCCAAAGGGCACACAAAGCCTCCCCAAGCTCTCTCCACAATGTGTGAGCTGTGGGAAACTGCCCAAGGATCTCCCATCACATTTACCTGTCCTCCTCATGCTGTGGGTTCTCCTCAGCTCCTGTGTGTTCTCTCTCCAAAGGCTGCACCAGCAGGAATCTCCTATCCTGTCAGGCAAGCGCTTGGCTAGATTGACGTGAGGGGAAGTGGGAGGCCAGCAGAGCCCCAGCCCTGGCTCCCAGCTCCTTGCTGTTCACACACACCCTTGGCTACTCCAGCTTCCATCCACAGGGATCAGAAAATAATCTTGGACTGCCTTGGCTGGATCTCAGGAAGGCAGATTCCTTGCTGGCTGCTCAGAGACCTGAGGAAGCAGGCACTAGAAACCTTCCAACAGGCTTTCCATCTGTCCAGGGTAGCTGAGGCTGGAAGGTATCTGTAATTAAAGACAAACCTGGGCCCAGGAGCAGCAGAAAGAGTTAACACTGAGCTGATCTCCAGAGGTCCCTTCCAACCCCTGACATGGAAGGCTCTGGACACAGGGCTTTAGGCTCTCCTTCCAGCCTTGCTGTCTCTGTGGCCAGCTGAGGAGATGGAGGAGGTTGTCCTAGGAAACATCTCACAGAAAGGTATGATAGAATACATTTATTTAAAGAATACACATCAGAATCTCACTGGCATTAATTCATTAATTAAAAAGGTTCATTCTTATGTCCCCAGGACCCTGGAGTTGTGCCCTCTCTCCAGGCCACAGGGCCTGGGACTCAGGGGGTGGAAGAAGTGGGCTGAAGATCTTAATGGTCTGAAAGAAGGAGCAGGAAGGACAAGCCATGAGTATGATGTTGAGTGGGCTTCCACCTCCAACACAGGCACAGAGAGCAGAAGCTCCAAGGCTGCTTGCTGTAGTTTTACCATGCTGCTCTGCTTTGGCAGCCTCCAGGACCACTCCTGCCCCTCCATCTCTGTCATTGTCCATCAGAGACAAAGGCTCATCACTGTGAGAGCAGCAGCAATCTCCATGCAGGTTAGGGGGAGGATTGCTGAGTTCTGTCTCCTGGAGCAATATCTGGTCCTGCTTGTGTCCAAGCCTGGTCTTCATTTCAGATGCTGTAAAGGGCACTGACCAGTATTTGCCCCTGAGGAGGAGCTCGATGGTGTTGGGTGAGCCAACAGCAGAAAGCTGTTCCCAAAGGAGCTGCCCATGATCTCCTCGCCCAAAGCAGCTTTCTTCCCTTGCAACCTTCTCCCACTGGACACCTCTCTACCCCACTTCCCATCCATCACTCCTGCCTTTCAGGCCACTGTCAGAAACCTCCTGCAAGGAGACAATGGCAGCCTAGGGTTCCTGTTCATCCCTGAAGAAAAGGGTCTGTGCATGCAGAGTGATAAATAGCTTGTTCCCAGCTGGAGACAGAGGGCTGGAGGCTCCTGGTCAGCTGCAGGAGGGCAGTTCTTTGTCATGGTCTGGAGAGCTGGAGCAGAGGTCAGCCTCTGGTCTTGGGCTTCCTGGCATCTCTCAGTTTGAGGTCTTCCACGGCAGTGCCAGAGTCCAGGCTCCCTGTGTAGCTCCTTCCTTGACTTAGCTGAGAGCATCCCCCACCACGGGTGCTAGGCCTCCAGCTGTGTCCTGGAGTGCCCCAGGGCAAGAGCCTTCCCAGCTGCCCTTATTTACAGACATATCTCTCCACCTTGCTGTGACACCTCTTGCAAAGCACGTAGCAGCACCAGTGGTACTTGCAGTGACACCTCTCCTCCACCTCCTCCGTGTAGGTGTTGTAGCCACGGCCACAGCACAGCAGCTTGCAGCTGTCACTGCCCACCGAGCTCTTGTTGCACTGCCTGTCAAGAGGAGGATGCACAAGCAGGAGCTGAGGGAACAGCCCTGGCCAGCCCCGGGGCTGCTGAGCACAGCTCTCTGCCCTGGCCTCCTCCCACTCTTTAGGTGCCCACCCAGAGCAGGAGGCAGCCAGGCCATGCTCTGCTCGCAGACTGGGGCTGCTGTCAGCTGCTCTTACTGGGACAGTGTTTGAGCAGCTGGGGCTGAGCTTGGCAAGCTCACTCTGTATCATGCTGCGGGCAGGAACTTCCCATGGCTAGGACCAGGGGCTTCTGCTACTGCTAAATCCCACAGGGATTGCAAGCCACAGCCCTGAGGCAGCCCTGGCCCAGCCTTCAGAAGAGGCTTCCCCACCTCTCTAAAAACTTCCCCTCACTCTTTGAAGACATCTGGGAAGCACCACAGCCTCCAAGGGCTGCTGAACTGCTCTGGTTACCAGCAGCCAGCACCCAAAGGCTTGCAGGGAGAGATGCTGTTTCCCTTTCTGACTCACACAATCCCAGACTGTTAGGGGTTGGAAGGGACCTCTGGAGATCATCTAGNTCTCAAACTCCTAACTAGGTGGATCCTGTCCTGGAGAGTGGAGCTGATGGGCTCCCAGGTGAGGGCTCTCCCTTGCCTTTACACCTGCATAGCTCTGTAAGAACATCATCTGCCTTCCTGCCCTCCTTGAGACCTCAAGGTGCACAGATTTGGCAGCAGTCCCCACATCTAACAGGGGACTGTCCACCTACACCAGCTTCCCAGAGCCTGCTCTCACACCCAGTGCTACAGACACTCAGGAAACTGGAAGCTGGGTTAGAGCCTGTTTGCAGCAGTTTCTTACCTGTCCTGTGTCCCCAGTGACCCCAGGTGGAGATTTGGTGTGCAGTAGTCTGGAGAGTTGATGAGATAAACCAGATCTGTCTCCTGGACTGGCCTAATGTCCATTTCTTTGGCTATCAGCTGCTTCCTGGGCCCCGCGAGCCGGTGGCTCACCTTGATGGCTGCCAGGTACTTGGACTTGAGATCAGAGGCAATTGCATCCAGGTTTGGCAGTCCCTTCCAACAGGTCTTCACTGAACAGGAGCCTGAAACACCATGGCATTTACACTTGGTATCCAGGGAGTCACTCACCACCTGCAGAGGACAGGAGGAAAAGGGATGCATTTGGTTCTGCTTTCTCCTGGTAGCCACCCTAGGGACTGATTTGCAAAAGCATCCCTGGGAAGTTCCAAAGGATGAAAGAGCTCAGCTGCTCCCTGCCACCTTGACATGAATAGAATGGGGCAATCAAGGACTCAGCCTTGCTTCATTCCTCTTCTCTTCGTGATAAGAGCCTAACCCTTGGGCAACTCCCAGCTGGAGCTTGCAGTGGGGCTGGTGGTGGCTTCCCTGCCCACCGTGGGTGCAGGATGACATGAAAGCATGACCTGGTTAGGAAGACATCTGAGGAGCAGGCACAGCAGGAATGAGAGATGCACCTGAACAAGCATGGGATGCAACTCAGCAGAAATCTGCTGGAGTTGGGTGACACAAGAGAGAAGAAAATGGGACCACTGAGAGTGCTTAATTGGCTCTGCAGTCATCAAAGATAATTACTGCTGTGAAGTGGCCAATATCTTGTGCTGGTTGTGGAAAGGGTGTAGAGATGTTTGAGGAGGGGGGCAGCAGTGGGTGATGTCTCTGCAAACACATGTTTTAACCCTTGAGTTGCCTCCTGCCAGCACCCCAGCAGCCTGGCTGGAGCCTCCTCTCCCTTCCCTTAGGCCCCTGTGCCCCCCAGGATTCTGTCAGCTGTCAGCAAGCCCTGCTGCTGGGCACCATACCCACCTGCCTGCCCACGGCGTTGTTGTGCAGATTCATGGCCCGGAGGCCTTGCGTCCCCAGCTTGCTGGATTTTAAGGGGCTGTCAGCAAAAGCAGCCCCAAGCTGGAGCCCGTAGGCCAGGTTGTCCCCGCAGCCACCCCATCTGAAGCCTGGGCCGGGGGCCTCGGCAGGGCTGGAGGCACAGGAGCAGAGGGGCAGCTCTCCGGAGGTGCAGGCTCGGGCGATGGTGTGGCTGACAGCAGCAGCAGCCAAGGCGGAGACAAAGGCCGATTCCCGGGTTCCTGGCGAGGAGAAGAGGGGGAGAGGTCCTTCCTCCCTGCCCAGCCAAACACTCCTCTCTCAGAGCTCATAAGGCAAAGGAGGTGCCCAGGGAGGTGCTGGAGTCTCCATGTCTGGAGAGATTCCAAAGTCACCTGGACATATCCTGTGCAAGCTGCTCTAGGTTCTCCTGCTCTGGCAGCGGGGTTGGGCTAGATGATCTCCAGAGGTCCCCTCCAGCCCCTAACCCTCTGGGATTCTGCGATCCCTGCCCATGGCAGGGGGCTGGATCTCAATGATGTTTAAGGTCCCTTCCAACCCAAACCAGTCTATGATTCTATGAGCACCAGTTCATAGCAGCAAGTTTTCTCCAGAATATATAAATAAAAGGCAAAAATAAACCCCTTCAGCTGAACAGCAGCAGTGTGTATTAAAGCCTGGGGAGCCACAGGGGGCAGAAAGAGGAGCAGGAACACAGTGAATGGAGCATCACAGAATCACAGAATCATTAAGGCTCGAAGAGACCTCCAAGATCATCAAGTCCAACCATACCTATCACTCCCATACCAGTAAACTATGTCCCTAAGAAGAGCATCCAAATGTTTCTTGAACACCTCCAGGGATGGTGACTCCACCACCTCCCTGGCATCCTTTACCTTTCAGTAGGTCAGCGACAAAAGCTGGGGAGAGGGTGGCAGAAAGAGGAGCAAGGACACAGTGGATGGATGCTCCCATCCTTTACCTTTCAGCAGGTCAGGGCCAAAGCTGGGGGCACGTTGGATGGAGGAGCAGTTCCACCTCATGTCTGCAAAGGTCTTCTGGCAGATGCTCTTGGTGTGGTGGGCAGCCCTGACGATGCTGTGCATGAGCTCCAGGTTCCTGCGGCACATCTGGAGCTGGTCCGGCAGCAGCCCGGCCAGCAGCCGGCAGTGCTGGCTTTCATTCCAGGCCACCCTGCTCTCCGTCAGCCCACTGTGGGGACACGATGGGGTCAGCCAGGGGCACCCCCAGGCACCCCAAAGGGGATCCAGCTGGAGAGGGGGAGCCCCCAAAGGGGTAGCGAGGATGGGGGTGCATCCCACCCCCTAGGAGCACTACTCACAGCCACTGGATGGCTGCAGAGAGCCCAAGCTGGCAAAGCAGGGTGACAGCAACAGCTGGGTGACCCATGGCCAGGGCTAGCACCAGGACTGGGGCTAGGACAGGCCACCACCCCCTTTTATAGCCTCAGGCAGCTCTCCTCCTCCCCCTTCACCCCCCGGGGAGGGGAACAAAGGCGTTTCGGTGCCATTCACAGCGGGTTAGGGCCGTGGAGGGGATGGGGGGGGTGGTAAGGATGTTATTAGCAGCAACCATCCCCAAAACAGCACCTGGGAAGGGATTGAGACGTGATGGGGGACATCAGGTTTGGTGTGTTACCCCAGTGGGTGCTCAGCTGCAGTGTACCCCTTTGTGTCCCCACAAGGGGCTGGACACCAGGGACCTCCCAGGGGCTGGAGCCACAGGAGCAGAGTGTTCTCCAGGAGAGTTGTGGGATCACAAAGCAAATCCATGTGTCTTTGCTCAGCATGGACAAACTCATCCCTGAAGCTGGCTGGCAGGAACCAGACAGGGAGGACACTGGTGAAGGCCAGAAGGAGTTGGCCCAGGCTGACAGTAATTTCTGCCTTTCTTCTTATTTTCTTTGCAAGAAGCTTTTAAAAAACCTACATTTCCCCTGACCCATGAAGAGTGAAAGTGCCAGCTGTCTGCTTCCACAGCCCCTGAGGACAGCCAGCATTCTGCAACAAGCCACATTCCAGATGAACATGTGTCAGTCAAGGGTGTGGACATGGATCTCACCAGCCTGGAGAGGACTCAGCTAAAAGCTGCACTGGGCCTGAAGCTGCTTGAAGATGGGGCAATTCTGTCCCAAGGCACCAATCTCAGAGCTTCAGCCCCTTCCAGACAAACCATGTTCAGTCAGAGCATCAGCAGCTGCTCAGGGGTTTCCTACCTGCAGAGAAAGAGGATGAGCAGAAGGGGACATGTGGAAAGGCTCTTGGTATGCAGCCCACATGCACATATCAAAGTCATGAGGTTGAAGCAACCTCTCCCTGCTGGAGGAAGGTGCTGGGCTCCATCCCCAACCCCTGCTCTATAGCCATGCCCATACAAACTTGAGAAACAGCCCTAAAACTGAGTGTGCCCATTAGAGGAGGTGGTCAGAGCAGGATCTAGCTCAGCAAGGGCTTGGCTTTAGCTTGTCAGAGCTGCATACCCAAGTCTGTAGTTGGCTTTGGGCTTTCTGTTGCCTTCAGCACTCCAGACTACATGGAGGGGCAGCTAAAGGGCTTGACTTTAACTCTGTCACTAGGCTTTCTGGATCAGAACTGCTGTTTTGATGTGTTCTGCTAATTCCAGGCTCCTGAAAACAGCACAAGCAGCTTCCACAGCAATTTGCCTCTCCAGTGTCCTGGTTTGGGCTGGAGCAGAATTAATTCTGCTAAGATGGTATTGCTTCTAGCCAGGGTTCTTTTAAAAGTGACTGTATTCCTCTGAAAGCTGGCAGTATGTTTTCAAAACACATTATCANCCCTCAGCTGTCTCACAGAGAGCCCAGAGGGGAGTTTGCCAGCTGCTGTGGGCAAACTGAGGTGTGCAGGTCCATGAGCCAACACTGGGCAAGGCTATTAGCTGGAGAAAGCCCTGGTTCATTGCAGCTGGAGAAACAGTCCCTGCTTGGGCACGAACTGGCTTGCTGTGACCTTTGCATGGCTTGCACATGCTGTCACAAGGTGTTTTTCTCTGAACCTTTTCCTTCTGTGAGTAGAAACCCAAAGCTGCTGCTGTGAAGACCTTCAGGAAGCAGGGAGGCTGGTGTTTCCCCAGGGTGGGAGGTGACATTAGAGAGAAGTCCAGCTGACACCAGCTTCTTTTGGAAAGAGCCATGGCTTGAAGAGCTCTACCTCAGGCTTCCACTTTCTCCCTCGCTGTGCAACTTCCCCTCTCCCTGGAGGGTGCTTTCCCTCTCCAGGCCATGACTGGCAGGTTGGTTTCTCTCCCCCCATGACCTCCCTCTGACTTGCTGTCATGTGCACCAGAGCTAGGACACACAGCTGGAATGGCTGACCTTCCCAAAGTCCTCCCTTGGGTTGAAAAGGCCAAGGTGCATTGTGCCAGAGCAATGGCCCATAAGGAAGGGTCCTGCTAGGTCACTCCCAAATCCCAAGCAGAGTTACAAGAGGCTTAATTAAAGGACAGAGAGAAAAGAAAGAGACACTGTGCTCAGTGTCCCTGGAACTGGCTGGTTCTGATCCCATTAACCTTCCTCTCCCTGATGCCTGTGGACTGACACCAAAAGGGCTCCAAAGGCACAGCAAGCTCTTGTCAGCTGAGGAATGTTTTTTTCCAGCAGGAGCAGGAAAGATACAGGATAAAAGCAAATTTGCTGAGCTGCTTGTCAGGGCACACAGTTGGGATGTCTCTGCAGAGGGCACATGGAGGCCAGCAGCCAACCATCCATGGAATTCTGCTTGGGAGTGATCTGAGCAGTCAGGCCCAGAAAGGAGAGAGGATGTTGCCACCTCCTGGCCAGTGGTTTTCCTTTGGAGGGCCATCCTCTCCCCTTTGGGTCCCTGGAGAACTTGCTTTCACCATGCTCCTGCCTGGCCTGGTGGTGCTGGCAGCTTTCACCTTGCAGCAAGGCACTTTTTGACCCTATCAACCACATGGCTTTGAGGCAAACCCTCAAGGTGTGGATGCTGTCTGCTGTTGGGACCTGGACCATCTCCAATGGGTTGCCATAGCCAGGACATGCTGAGGTTGGGTGGCAGCTGGGTTCCCAGGAGAAGCCAGGAGCAACAGTCAGGAAAGGCTGCTGGAGAGCAGGAAAGCTTGAGAGGACATGGGTGAGGATGGTGGAAGCATCTCATAGCTTGGCAAGTGCTGGGAGCTGTGGGCAGTGCTGGGGCAGAGAGGCTTAGTAGCAGCCTGTCCCCATCCTTTGGGATGTGAGGTCAATGTGGGAGCTGGGCAAGGGCAGGAGAAGCTAGTGGCAGCAGAGGGAAGAGTGTCCAGTGATTTCTGGCACCAGTCTCCTACTGCCTCCTACCAAAGATGATTTTGACCAATCTCTCTCCACAGAAGAGTTTTGCAATGACTCTCTAGCAGGAAGAAAAAAAACCCAAAAGGCTTCCCCTAAAAGCAAAAGCAAGCCAATTCCTCTTCTTAGCTCAATCCTTGACACACCCATAGGGTAAGTGCTAAAAATAGTCCTTCCTCTTCCATGTCAGGCTCTCTCTTGGGGAAGGAGGTGGACAGAAGGGGCTTCCCAGCCCAGGAGAAAGGCTTCCTATCCCCTCCACGGGGAGAAGGTGCAACCACACTGCTGGGGTTTCATCTGCACGTGCTGAGCAGAGGGAAAGACCAGAGGGGAGCAGGGAGGAAGGCTGGGAAACCTCACCCTCCACCTGCCTGCCTGCCCTGGGGACACAGCCAGGAGGGGAAAGCTCAAGGAGGAGCTCACAGGAAGGCAAGGAGAAAACCTACTACTGGGTCAAGGCTTGCCTGCACAGAGAGCTTCCTCCTGGGATAAGGAAAAACTTGTTTGGTGTGAGGATGCAGAGCCCTGGCCCAGGCTGCCCAGAGAGCTTGGGGAGTCTCCTTGTGTGCAGAGATCCCAAAGGCACCTGGAGGTGATGCTGGGCAAGCTGCTGGGGGTGAGCCTGCTGAAGCAGGGGAGGGTGGACTGGATGATCCCCAGAGTTCCCTTCCAACCCTAACTATGCTGGGATTTAGCTGAGTAGTGGAGGAATGTCAAAATAATTGTCCTGGATGGCCAAAGGTTCATGTCCCCCTCTGCTGGGATTTGGATAGGGAGCAAAGCAAAGCCTCAGGAATGGTTTGGGACACATGTGAGCACCCAAGGGCCCCTCCCCATCTACCCTCCCAGCCTTGTGGCTTCCAGGCTCAGCAGAAGCAGCTTTGTGTGAGGACATTGCAGGGTTTCCCCTGCCTTCCTCATGTCCCCTCCAGCCCCTGATGACCTCAGTGCTTGCCCACCCCACACCCACCTACCGGCTGCCCCGGGAGGAGCCACCTCCTGTGGCCTGGAGGCTGTGCTGACGCCGGTGCTGCTGCTGGTGGCACTCTGGCATGTGGCACTGAGCTAGGTGCTGGCAAGGAGGCAGCTTGTGCTCCCTGCTTGTGCTCCCTGGCCAGCTCCAGTGACATCCCAGCAGTTATGGATGAGATCCCTGCTGTAGGTGGGTGCCTGGCAGCATCCCATCTCCTCCAAAGGCTGAAGATGCTGCTGAGGGTCACCCTGGGTGCCAGGTGACTGTCCTGCTGCAGAAGGCTGCTTTCCTTCAGTGAAACTCTCCTCCTTCCTCTTTCTGGTGTAGTGGTGGAGTCAGTGACCTCACTTCAGGATGGATACAGAGAAGTAGGCCAGGGGTGGTGGGGACTTGTTCCTGCCAGCTGATCTCCTCCAGAGCTGCTTATGGATGATGCTGCCTTCCAGCTCCACCTGCCCCCATGGCCTTCCAGTGTCCCAAAGCTGGGAGCAGGGACCATGGCTCGTGGGTTCGACCTGCAAGGAGACAAAGCACCTGGTGACACTTCATGTGTTGCTGTGACCAAAGCTGCCCACAGGCATGGCAAGGTCCCAGCACAGGCAGCACACCCCCAGGCAGGCTCAGTGGCCCCACCACAGTTGGGCTGAGGGCATCCAGCTGCAGAACATCTGTTGGCATCTGCACTTGCCCAGGGACAGCCAAGCAAGCGATGCTGCAGAAGGCAGTACAGGACATTGCAAGGCAAGGGAGATGTGAAACTCTGGCCCAGGTTGCCCAGAGAGGTGGGAGATGCCTCATCCCTGGAACCATTCCAGCTCAGGTTGTTTGGAGCTCTGAGCAACCTGCTCTAGTTGCAGATGTCCCTGCTGACTGCAAGGGAGTTGGACTAGATGCCCTTGGAAGGTCCCTTCCAGCCCAATGCAGTCCATGATTCTACACGGGAGCTGTGTTCACCATCCAGCCCCTGCCAGTCTCCTCTGGCTGGAGAGCTGGTGACAGGTCCTGGCCCAGCCTGGCCAGAGCCCCACCACAGAGGAAGAAAGTGTCATGAATATCATGCTTGACCTCACCAATCAGGCTGGAAATAGCTGCCAGGGGAGTTCTGTTGAGTCACCCAGAAGAGGCTGTGGCACTGAGTGATAATGGAAAACAGCAGTGGCACAGCCTTAGGAACAGGAGGGACCCACGGGCTGATGGCCCAGAGGTGACACATGGGGACAAGTCACTGCCACCAGCCTTCTGTCCCAGCCCAAAGCCACAGGGCAGATGCCACTTCAGTTAGAAGCACGTAAAGCACCCAGCCAGAGAGAACCAGGCTGTGGGAAGAGGAGAGTACTTGAGGAGATCAACCACCCTTGGGAGCACACATGGTGGCAAGATCAGCAACAAGGAGAAGAAACTTGACCTTCAGCATCTCTGGAGCATCTGTGGCAGGAGGAAAGGCTGAGAGCCCTGGGACTGCTGAGCCTGGAGCAGAGCAGAGCCAGAGGGGAGCTGCTCCATGCTGAGCAAGAGCTGAAGGGNGAGCTCATCCTACCCATCCAAGGATTCTAGGAACATGGGTATCACTCCCCACACTTTCCCGTGGGCAATGAGTTTAATGCTTCCTCTGCTGTGGGCACAGTTATGGCACCAGGGGCCACAGGAGACCACAAGGGATTGTCAGACTGTGCCTCACCTAGAGGTGATGCTGGGCAAGCTGGTGGAGCAGGGGGGTTTGGACTGGATGATCCCCAGAGGTCCCTGCCAACCCCTGCCATGCTGGATTCTGGGATTCTGTATCCATTCTGCTGCTGCCTGTGCATGGAAGTTGACTCACCTGAGCACTTTGCTCAAGTAAGGCCTGGACCAGGAGCTGCTGGGCACAAAACAAGGTTCATTGCAAGGTCTGCCTCAGGTCCTCCAGCAGCCTCTAGCAGGTTATCTTGTGTTGTCTTATCACAGAGTGGGGGAAATCAGGACATCCAGAGCCAGCAGAGGAGGAGTGCTGCCTGCATGGGGCCAGCCAGAGGAGTGACGTGTGCCAGCCAGGGAGCAGGAGATGCTTCAGCTCTGGAAGCAGATGAAGCTCTGGTTGTCATCTCTAGGGAGAAAAAGGGGAAAAAAAAGTCAAGTGAGCTGCAGAGAAGGTAATTTCCACATGAGTTAGCAGAGCAGCTGGTTGGGAACTTTTGATAGCATCTATTTTTCTTTGAAAAGTACAGATCCAGGGAAATGTGAAGGCTTTCCACTGGAAAGAATGAGCTCTGCTGGATTTCTCAACTGCTTCTCTAGAACATGTCTTAAGGGTGACAGGATTTAAACCACCACTGCTGGGTTTCTTTGGGACCAAAATTTATACTCCTTGACATGACAACACAGTATTTTGGGGCATCATCCCTTTATTTATTTGGATTTCAATATTCTACAGATCTTTTACCCTCTTGTTGGATCAGGAAAAAACTTGAGATGTCAAGGCATTCCCAGGATAAGGACACTGTTACCCCTAAGCTGTGGGGAGCTCAGGCTGAGCAGCACTGAAGAACATGGCACATGATTTCCACTTGCCCTCGTGGGTAACTCCTGCTGCTTTCTGCTGACATGGATGTGCTTTGCAGGGTCTGGCCAGCTCCTTGTCCCCTGGGCCAGCTCATTGTCCCCTAGACCAGCTCCTGGCCAAGCTGGAGGAATATCACCTCTCCTGATGCTGGCAAGTGACATTGCCCTCAGTGCTGATGTGGACTCAGTTCCTGTAGCCCCCATGAGACCACAACCTGGAATCCTGTTTCCTCCTGTCTCTGGAAAGCACAAGGACATCCATAAAGATAAGAACCCTAGGTGCCCTTTCCCTGGCTCAGTTTCTGTACCTCCTCAATCCTTCCTTGGTCTCAGGGGTTCTCCAGGCTTTCCCCTCCTCTGTGTCCTGGTAGTCACCCTGTCCCTTGCCAAGGCCACCAGCTCTTCCATCCCTAAGCCTTTTGAGTCTTTGGAAGCCTTCCCTGCAGGGTAGAACCAGTACTAGGAGCCCATGTGCTTTAAGAGATGCTCTAATCCCAGGAGATAACTCCAGGCATCAGCAGCCCATTGTCCCCAAGTGCCACCACCCCCACACAGGCCACCCACCAGCTGCTGCTGGCCCACAAGGACATGACACTGGGTCAACAGTGCTGGATAACCAGAGTTTGGGAGTCTTTTGGGAGCCCAGGGCAGTGCCTGGCTCTGACCAGCAGAACACGGTGTCCCCAAGCACCTGGCAGTGTCACTCAGCTCTGTGTGGCCTTCAGGCTGCTGACAGGCCATCAGGATGGAAAGTCCAGCCTGGGAAGGGGTTGGCATGAGGGACAGAGGCCATACAAGGTGTCCCAGAAACACCCACCAAAGGTGACAGCAGAATTTTGGGCTGCAGCCAGGTGGTCCTGAAGAGCATCCCTGGGCCAGGCAAGGAGGCTGGCACGGCTGAAGGCAGGCTCAGCTCACCCAGCTGCCATCATGGTGAAGCATCTCCCTGCCCCAGGGAGCTCAGGTGCCACCCAGGGACAGGGCACCCTGCTGAGGAGAAGGGCAGAAGAGACCAAGGTGGCACAGCAGCTCCTGGCACACTGTGCTTCAAGGCCAGAGCCCAGCTGGCTGTGTGTAGGGGTAGAGCAGGGAATGGAGCTGGGAAGCACCAGGATGGCAGAGGACAAGGGGTGGTGGTAGTGGGAGGGTGGCTGGCACCTGTTGGGACTTCAGTGAGGGAGAGGAACATGGCAGCAGGAGCTGACAGAGGAAGGGTAGGTGTGGAAGCAGGACGTCCAGCAAACAGCTGTCCTCCAGCAGGAGGCTGGGTTTCCACCAGTAGCACGGTCCCAAAGGTCTCTGCAGGGTGGTGACAAGAGGTGCCAGGCTCCCTTGTGATGCCCTGGGCACCAGCATGGCTGCTGACTTGCCATGACAAGGCTCAGAGTGCCAGATCCAAGGGAAACTGAGGCAGGGATGGGCATATCCCCAAAGGGGGTCCCTCAGGAGGTGGATGCCCATCAAAGGGCAGGAAGCTGCAGCCCCAGAAGTGTGGGGACAGCAGATGTTCTACAGGAAAGCTGCCCTTTGCTCCACAGCAAAACCATGGGCAGCTCAAGAGGAAAAACCAAACATGGAGTAACTGGGAGTTTTCAGTGCCTTCCAAGGCCTTTTTGCTCCACAATCTCTAAGCCAACAGGTATGTAGATCCCCTCCAGGACATCTTGGAACCTTCAAGGTGGATCCAAAGAGATGTGAAGCACAAAAGGTTTCATTGCAGCCTTATTTTTACCCTTCCCTAGAAGTGCTGATGGTGAGGACCTGAGCACCACACCTCTGCCAGCACTTCCCCCTCCATCGCAAATGATGTGATGGAGACCAAGCTGCTTCTACCACTGCTGGCTCTGGAGTCCAGGCACTGAGGGTGGGAACGTCTTCAGCCCCTCAAAGAGCCCATGAGCCAGCATCAGCCATGGGCAGCATGAGATTGGCTTGCTCTCCTTCTTGCTGTCTCACTGGATGAGGACAGAGCAAGTTCCTGCACAGGACAGGGCAGGCTTCTGCACCCACAACAGTGCCTGAGGTTATCTGAAGCTGCACAAAAGAGGCCAAGGAGCCTCCCTGCCCCAGCACTGAGACCCACCACTGCCAGAACCACCCCCAGACACCATTCCCACTCCTTACTGGGCTGGGGAATGATTCTGGGAGCAGGAAATTAGCCATGAAACCTGCTGAGAAGGCAGAGAGTGACTGCTGGGCAAGCTGTGAAACACTCTGGTGGCACCAATGGAGACAATTCTCCTTCACAAACAGCACCTGATGGGTTCAGGAAGGGGAGATCAGTCAATCCAAGCAGCCCAGGCCTTGGTTTCTTCTCCTAGCTGGTGAGAACCTGCCATGGCATGGCAGAAAACCATCTACGAGTGCCTATTGAGTGTTCAACTTCTTACAGGGAACAGAGCAGGTGAACAGAACTTTCCTTCTCCACAAGAGGTTGGCCCAGAGGCCCCCCCTGCCCAGCCCAGGGCTTAGCACCCACCACACTCCCATTCTTGGGTTTGCAAAGCACACAGGCTGCTGGGGAGGGCAGGACGAGAAGGGCTGGAATACAACAATATTATTAATATTATGAATAACCCCCTGAGTTCTGGCTGATAGCTACAGCTCCTGCTCTCCAGGGCTGGGCTACACCTTGGTGACACTGTCTGCTGCCTTCCCCTCAGCTGCTTCCTCTCTTCTGGGGGGCTGGGGGAAGACTCCCACCCTGTTGCTCTGGAGTCCTGCACACCCTGCTGACTTCTGCCCTTGCTTCAGAAGGCAGCAAGCCCCAGAGCTGAGAAGGAAAAGGCTCATCACAGCCACGAGCAGAGCCAGAGAGCTACTGCCCTTGGGACTCGGACAAAGCCACCAAGGGCTGCTGGTTATCTTGGCTGAGAAGTTCCTGCTCTCATCTTGGTAGGTGCAGAGGGCTTCGTCCAGGTCCTGCACAGCCACCCTGGCTTCCTGCAGCAGGTCCAGCCAGGCCAGAGAGCAGCAGCTGAAGGGGTTTCCAGAGATGGAGATGTTCTTCAGCCTGTGGGCCCAGCTCAGGAGCTCTGGCTGCTCCAGCCTCAGCAGGTTGTTATTGCGAATGTCCAAGCTTTCCAGCGGGGAGCAGAGGAGACCTGTGGGCAAAAAGCTCCAGTTATTGCCTGAGAGGTCCAAGACCTTGAGAGTCTCCAGGCAGGGAAGCTCTCCCTTGCTGTCATCCATCTGGTTGTCCCTCAGAGACAGTTTCTGCAGGGACAACTCCAATCCCCCCAGGGCTTCCTTAGGCATGAACAAGTCCTTGTTCCCAGACAGGTCTAGGGAGAGCAGTGAGGTCTGGTTGAAGGCATAGAGGTGCAGCCTGGTAATGTTGTTCTCGGAAAGGCTCAGATGCTTCAGGTGAGGTATGTTGTAGAAGGGGGTGCAGGTGCCTCCTGGGGCCCCTTCCCAGTCTCTCCCCTGGCTCCCACAGGGCTGGAGGCTGTTGGAAGCCAGGTTGATAGCTTCCAGCTGAGGCAGAGAGCTGAAAAACCATGGGGGAAGCACGCGGATGGCATTGGCCTGGAGCTCCAGCCAGCGCACAGAGAGAGCTGCAGAGTGGCCACTGGGCTCCAGGGCCACCTCCTGGAGACAGTTGAGAGCCAGGCTGAGGCTGTGCAGGGAGCCCAGGCTGTGGAAGAAGGGCAATGGGAGCAGCTCCAGGCGGTTATGGCTGAGATCCAAGTCAGTGAGGTGGGACAGCCCAGTAGGAGTGTGCCAGGTCCTGTTCAACCTCAGCATCTCCTCATAGGGCAGGGCAAAGCCCCCTGGACGGTGTGAGCCTGGGAGCAGGGAAGCAATAAGGTTGTTGGAGAGGTTTAAGTGTGTGAGATGATGAGCTTTGGGGAGCTCTGGAAAAGAGAGGAGTCTGTTATGGCTCAAGTCGAGCACTTGAAGCAGGTAGAGCTCCACTCCCTCCTCCCAGAAGAAGAGCTCCAGGGCATTGTGGCTGAGGTTTAAAACTTGCAGCTGCCTGAGCCTGAAGCCAGACATACAGTGGAGAGAATTCAATGCCAAGTTCACCACCTCCAGCTCTTCCAGAGCCTCCAAAGTTCCCTCTTCGATTTCCATGATGTAGTTGTTGCTGAGGTTGAGCTCGCGCAGCCGCAGCGTGCTCCAGAAGAACTCTGCCGACAGCTTGGTCATCTTGTTCCTGGAGAGATCCAGTACCCTCAGCCTGGTGAGGCTGCTGATGTACCAGCCTGCCATGTGGCTCTCCAGGTTATTTGCTGACAGGTCCAGGACCTCTATGTTCCTGAGGAGATGAAGAGCTTGCCCGTTCACCAGGTAATTGTGGTCCAGGCGGTTCGATCCCAGGAGGAGCGAGTGCAGCTGGGGTAGCTGAGCCAAGGTGGTGGCTGACACAGCTTCCACCTGGTTGGAGCACATGTCCAGGTACTCAAGCTGCCCAAACCCTGCCATGGAGCTAGCAGACAGGTTTTGGATGAAGTTGTTGGAGAGCTCAAGGTACTTAACTCCTTGGCCAAGCTCCTGTGGCAAGTGGTGCAACCCAGCTCCTTTGCAGGACACCTTCATGGGGCTCTGCAGAGAGACACGACAAGGGGTCAGCATGAGAGGGCTCTACACACAGAGGCATGAGCAACGTGGACATGAGCTGTGCAACCTCTGCCCAAGCCTGGCATGGGAGGCAGGCAGGCTAAGCCACTGCTCAGAGACAAGCAGCTTGTCCCCAGCGTTAAGACAGGCTTTTGGAGACACTGCTGAGTTCTTTGATGGTGCAACGAGAAGGCTCAGCTTCTAGCCCTACAGGCTGTCCTGCCCTGAGTCCTAGCAAGCAAGGTGGGCAAAGCCAGCACAAGCACTGAAGATGCAGGAGGCTGGTGGGGCTAACCCAGCCTCTGAGGGCACTGGGACAACTCAGGGACAGATCCAGGGCATCCCTGTCCTGTGTGCACCATCCTGGTGGGGCTCCACCATCCTTCTCCCTCCAAACTGGTTTCCTTTGCCTGTTTGGAGTTAGGAGCCTGGACATGGAGCAACTGGTTTCTGTCCCCACCTTACCACATTTGTGGCAGGGACAAAACCCAGCTGCTCCACAGCCAGACTCCCAACTGCCTTCCTAACATCCCTGAGCACTGCTTGAAGCTCTGTGAGACCCTGCACTCCACCCTCCCTCTTAGTTCCAGCTGGGAACCCCAGGGCAGGGGCTTCTGGAAGGTGCCACCACCACAACAAGGACATGAAAGCAGCACAGTGGCTGGGACCAGCTAGTGGGAGACCAACTCAGAGACAGGAGAGCAGAGAGGAGCTCAGAGCTGGGAAGGTTGAAGAGATGGAGGCTGGAGGGAGCTGAAACTGTGGGGAGAAGATGATTCTTGTCCTCCAGAGCAGGATGGACCCAGGGATGCTGCTGGGGCCATCCCAGCCCAGGGGCTCCTCAGAAAGCAGCCTTACCTGCTGGCACAAGGTGGACCTGGAGCTCACCTCCTGGCTAGCCTGGGCTCTGAGGACAAAGGGGAGCAGCCAGAGCAGCAAGCATCCTCTCTCCACCAGCTGCAGCTCCAAGAGGAGCATGTTGGGCTGCAGGTGCTGTGCCAGCCCTGTCCAGCTCCTCCAGTGCCCTCGGGCAAGGCTAGGGAGGAGCCAGGCTCTGTATAAATAGGTCCCAGCATGGGATGGGGGAAGGAGATAGTGCCTGTGGGTGTTGGTGGCTACGGAAGTGGGAAAAGAAAGCCATAAGCTTGCAGAGGGGAAAAAACAGTGCGGAAAGCCACAAGGAAGGGAAAGAGAGAGATGGTGGGATGGGCAGGAGGCAGGTGACCTGCTGGAGCCAGGGCCAAAATGGATCCACCAGCAGAACAGAATGCCAGGAGGCAGGAATAGCCCTTGGGAAAGCAAAGGGGTTTGGGGGGGAGTTCCCCTGCGGGGATCTGCTCTTCCTCCAGCTTCCTCTGCCCTGTGCCCTGTGTTGGCCTCCCCCAGGGCAGCAGGAGCAGCTAGTGAGGTCTCCATGGCCATCCCCAGCTGAGGAGTAAGCTCCTGGCTCACCAAGGGACTCCCAACAGCTCTGGGGCTGCAGGGGACTTTGCCAGATGAAGGCAGACCAAATGTCCCTCCCTGTGCCACCACAGCCCAGCTGAGAGAACTCTCCCGTGGCACTTGCCATTCTTGGGGAACCCAAGGTTCTCCCAGGGTTTACCACTCATTCCCAGTGGGATGTACAGAGCTGGCTTCCTCCTCCTCTTTTCCCTCCCCATACTGCAAGTGCTGAGCTCCTTGCTGTTGTGTCCCTGTGGCCCAGCCAGGGCTGGAGGACAACTGCTAGGTCACCTCCTCAGCCAGAGCAGGAACCAGCCAGGGACCTTCCCTGTGGCATCTCCAGGTGGTATCAGGGTGCCCAGAGCTGCAGCCCACCCACAGGGATATGTCTGTGGTGACATCTCCGTGTCCCTGTGCCACCTAGTGCTGACCCCCTCCCCAAGGACATGCTCCTCACACCCTTCCTGGGGTGTTCTGCAAAACACATGCTTTTGGGGTTTTTTGGCTCCTTGTGGCCAATTTCCTTCCTATCCAAAGGAACACCTCCAGGCTGCTCCATGGTTGCCCAAGGATGCATTTGGCTGTAGAGCTGTTGCTCTTGTCCTAGATATGTCTGGCAGGAAAAACCCACCATATATATTTATCTCTATAAAATACATCAATATATATGAAATCTGTAAATACAGCTACACACAGAGAAACATCTGGAAGATGAAGCAGCTCTGCTGCTGTGGGCCCTGGCTCCTGCCAACCAGCACAGTGGGCAGCACTCGCTCACCTTCCAGGATGTGGTTTGGCCAATGCGGGCTCAGCCCCGAGGCCAGGGCAGGTGGCTTGATGTTCTGCTCACCGTGGTGGATCCTGCTCCAGGAGCAGCCAGGGCCAGCGATGAGCCAAGGGCCCCGAGGAGGACAGCACATGTGGGCAATGCTGCAGGCCCTGGCCAGGGCAAGGCTGACCTCTGGCTGAACCTTTGCCTCCTGCAGCCCCAGGCGGAGCCCTGAAAGAGGAAGGTGAGGTGGGGAGGAAGCGGGGCCCCAGCCCCCGGCACAGCCCCAGGCACCGGCCTGCCCTGGGGAACCCCTGGCCTCTCCCCTCCCGCAGCCCCAGCTGCTGGGCACGGGGCTGCAGAGCCGGCACGGCCCATGAAATCAGCTCAAAAGTCCCTGATTTGGATCAGGGACTTCTGTGGAGAATCCCTGGGCATTTGTACCCCAAGGCTGTGAACTCCCTTTCCAGGAGAGCCTGGCTGGGACCCAGTGCCAACCAAAGCACCCTGCAGGGACCAGGAGGCTCTTCATGGACCATGCTGAAGGCAGAGCAAACCACACACTTTGGCTAGAGAGGCCAGAGAGTTTCAAGCATAAAGCATAAGACAAGGAAAACCTCCAGTTTCTGTTGCACTTGGAGGGAAATATAGTTAGCAAAGATGAGGAGAAGGCTGAGGTACTTAACACCTACTTTGCCTCAGTTTTTACCAGTAAGACAGGTGGCCCTCAAGACAATTGGCCTCTGGAGCCGGTAGACAGAGAGAGGGAGCTGAATAGTCCTCCTGTATTCCAGGAGGAAATAATTAGTGACTTACTGAGCCAGCTGAATCCCAACAAGTCTATGGGGCCAGATGGGATCCACCCCAGGGTAATGAGGGAGCTGGCAAAAGAGCTTGCCAAACCGCTCTCCATCATCTTCCAACAGTCCTGGCTCTCTGGGGAGGTCCCAGATGATTGGAAGTTGGTGAATGTCACCCCCATTCACAAAAAGGGGTGCAAGGCTGACCCTGGCAACTATAGGCCTGTCAGTCTGACCTCCGTGCCTGGCAGGGTTATGGAGCAGATCATCCTGAGTGCAATCACACAGCACCTTCAGGATGGACAAGGGATTAGACCCAGCCAGCATGGGTTTAGGAGGGGCAGGTCCTGCCTGACCAACCTGATCTCTTTTTATGATCAGGTGACCCACCTAGTGGATGAGGGGAAGGCTGTGGATGTGGTCTATTTGGACTTCAGCAAGGCCTTTGACACTGTCTCCCATAATATACTCTTGGATAAGCTGGTAGCCTATGGCTTAGACAAGCGTACCCTCTTCTGGATTAGGAGCTGGCTGGAAGATCGGGCTCAGAGAGTGCTGGTGAACGGGGCTGTGTCCAGCTGGCGGCCGGTCACCAGTGGTGTTCCCCAGGGGTCTGTGTTGGGTCCAGTCCTGTTTAACATCTTTATTGATGATTTAGATGAGGGGATTGAGTCTATTATCAGCAAATTTGCTGATGACACCAAGTTGGGAGGGTGTGTCGACCTGCTGGAAGGCAGGAGGGCTCTGCAGAGGGATCTGGATAGACTTGAGAGATGGGCTGATTCCAATAGGATGAAGTTCAATAAGGCCAAGTGCCGGGTCCTGCACTTTGGCCACAATAACCCCATGCAGAGCTATAGGCTGGGCACAGAGTGGCTGGAGAGCAGCGAGGCGGAAAGGGACCTGGGGGTACTAATTGACAGGAAGCTCAACATGAGCCAACAGTGTGCCCAGGTGGCCAAGAAGGCCAATGGGATCCTGTCCTGTATCAAAAATAGTGTGGCTAGCAGGACCAGGGAAGTGATCCTTCCCCTGTACTCTGCGTTGGTGAGGCCGCACCTTGAGTATTGTGTTCAGTTCTGGGCCCCTCAGTTCAGGAAAGATATTGAGGTGCTGGAGCGGGTCCAGAGAAGAGCAACAAGGCTGGTGAAGGGACTGGAGCACAAGTCCTATGGGGAGAGGCTGAGGGAGCTGGGGTTGTTTAGCCTGGAGAAGAGGAGGCTCAGAGGAGACCTCATCGCTGTCTATAACTACCTGAAGGGAAGTTCTAGCCAGGTGGGAGCTGGTCTCTTCTCTCAGGCACCCAGCAATAGGACAAGGGGGCACGGGCTCAAGCTCTGCCGGGGGAAATTTAGGTTGGAGATCAGAAAAATGTTCTTTACAGAGAGGGTGATCAGGCATTGGAATGGCCTGCCTGGAGAGGTGGTGGATTCACCATTCCTGGAGATTTTTAAACGAAGATTGGATGTGGCACTGAGTGCCATGATCTAGTAAATGGATTTGAGTTGATGGAGGGTTGGACTTGATGATCTCGGAGGTCTTTCCAGCCCGATCGATTCTGTGATTCTGTGATTCTGTGACTCTGCATGGCCACTCCAGAACTGGTGATCCACCTGCTCATCCCAGGGATGAACATGGCTTTCTGTACCAAAGCCACCTGCAGCCAGGCATTCTTCAATGGGAAGAGATTTGCTCTTCTGGGACAGGATATCCCATGCTTCTAGCTGCTCCTGGCCTGCAGGCTGGCTCCCAGCTTTCCAGAGTGGTCTGTTAAAGTGAGATGTTCTCCCTGAGGCTTTCACCTGAGAGGTCTCCAAAGCACAGGAAGAAGTTGTTGCCCAGGAGGGTGCTGAGCCACGGTGCCAGGTTGCCCAGAGAGGTGGTGGCAGCCCCAGCCCTGGCAGTGTTGCAGGCCAGGCTGGCTGGGGCTGGGAGCTCTTGCTGCTGGGACATGGCAGCAAGGAGCACAGTCACTGCACTTCTCTCCTCTGCTTCTCTTGCAGCTGGAGGAGATGAGGAGACGCAGGAAGTTTCTGCCCTCCAAGAGGTTTGGGCAGGAGCAGCAAGCTCGTGCAGAGGCCTATCTAGCCAGGCACCCAGCGAGACCCAGGCAGGGACCTGTGCCACTGCCAGCCCAGTTTGGGACATCAGCGTGCTGGCGATGGGAATTAGCTCGGCGAGCAGGAGCTCTACCGCTGCCGATCTCCCGCAATCAACCTCCTGGCCCAGCAGCAATCTGTCTAGCTGCAAGCCATGGCAGAGGGCAAGCTGTCGATGCCCAAGGCAAAAGCTGCCCAACGCTTGCCCCATCTGCTTGGGGCACCCAGCACAGCCTGAAGAGGAGGCAGGTTGGGCAGCAGAAATACCCGAAGGAAAGGCAGGTCACCTGCAGGCAGCCTAGGCCACCAATAGCTCCCAGCATCTTCCTCTACGTGCCTCCTGAGCCAGCAGCAATCT
>VWZO01020935.1:75485-115125 GCA_013396975.1 Bucco capensis
ATTCTGTGAACTAGAGGAGCTTGAAGGTTCCTTCCAAGCCTGACAGTTCTGTGATTCTGTGACAGGAGGAATAAGCAGCAGGAGAGAGGCTTGGTACAAGATGGGATAAAGCCACTTGCCCAAGGTCACAGAAGTGACAGAGGCTTGGGCCTTGGGCCTTCAGGATGCAGAAAGGCATCTGCTTATCACCACATCCACATCTCTTTCCCAAGAAGAAATCCAACACTCCCTGAAGGATGCCTCCATCCAGCTGGGTCCCACCACATGTGCACACCCTCCCCAGAGAAGCTGCTGGTTTGGCTGGGCAAGGACATCCCACCTAGAACAGCAAGGTCAGGAAAAAGCTTTTATTTGCAAAGAAAAATATTGACAATTTACATAAACTTACATCCTAATTTATATACATTATGTATATTTTATATACAGAGAGTGACTGGAATGAAGCTGTGGAAGCACACAACAGCATCAGCCTAGGCCTGTGTGGCCCAGACAGCTCCTGGGGGGGAGCTGGGGCTCTCTTCCCAAGAAGTCTAAGAGGTTTCCCCACAGCCTGGGCATGAGGAACGTGGGGTGGGTGAGGTCAGGCTTGTTTGGGTGCATCCATGAAGCACAGTTCTTGTCCCTTTCCCCTCAAAGCCTGTGCCAGGACATCCTGGAGCCAAGGCAGGTGTCACCAGCCCACAGCACGTGGAAGGACTCCTCGTGCTTCACCTCTAATTAGGAAGAGAGGGAGAAACATGGATGAGCCAATGCTCTTGGCTCATCTCCTTCCCAGCACAGCTCAGGTGTCCTTCTCTAAGCACCTGATGATGTTTGTTCAGGGAAAGGATGATGCCAAGACTCCTGATGGGGATAGTGGGTGGCAGGGAGACCACAACCACTTACCTGGGTGAGGAAGGCACCAGAGAGGAGCCAAGGCCAGGAAGTTTCTGGTAGGAAGCCATGACCTAAAGCCTTTGCTGAAGGGAATCTCTGCCCTCCAAAGGGGCCCTGAACACAACAGCTGAGCTGGCTTCCCTGGGAATTGTCCCCATGGAGAGGAGCTTGGGAGGGAGAAGGGTTTGGGCTAGCTGCTCACTGGAGTCCAGCTGGCAGGTGGGCAGCAGAGCCAAGGTACATAGGGAAGAGCAGAAGCAGCAGGTACTGCTGCAGTGGAAGCCAGTGCTGACTGCTCTCCTGTCCACCATCTCAGACACACAGACATCTCTCTGGCAATGGAGCACTTCTCAACCAGAATAGAAACTGAGTTACCTCAAAATTCAAAGACATCAGAGGGGAAGACTGGACCAAGGCTCTAGCCCTGCTGGAGTTTCTTAAAATCTCCCATACACATCCTCCTCACACTCCTCTGAGCTGCTTCCAGGCCTTCAGTTAAGTGGAAGAGGCACCACAGATGGTGGGACACCACCTGGAGAAGCATCACACAGAAGCAGCTATTCTACAGCCTAGGCAACCTGCACTGTGATGCTTCATTCATGAGAGCTTGTTGCTAGTGAGGCCAAAGAGTTTCAAGCATGGCTGCTCCAGGGCTGGGGATCCACCTGCTCATCCCAGGGAGAAACATGGCTCTCAGTACCAAGGCCACCTGCAGCCAGGCATTCTCTGGTCTCCAGCTCCATGCCCAATTCCAACTCCACATCTCCAACTTGGCTATGCCAAGGTCACACTTGGGTGGAACACAAGCATCAGAAGAATGCCTGTGAACAGCTTGCATGGCAAGCTCTCCTCCTCCTGCTCTCCTCCTGCATCCCAGGCACTGACCAGAGAGGCAACTCAACCAAGCTTCTCCCTTTATCTCCTCCTGCTTGCAGCCACAGTCAGGAGCAAATCACAGAGCTACTGTGGGGGACAAGGAACAGCAAAGGAGAAGGAATGCAGAGGAGAAGGAAGACAGAGTAGAAGGAACACAAAGGACAAGGAATGCACACTCCATCCATCATCTCTCCCAAGGCATTGCGTTCCTGATGCTTGCCCCCAGGCCTTGCAGTCCAGGCTGGCCTCTATAAAGCAATCCTGCTAATGATTTGCCTCATGTTCTCCCTACACACAGCTCTCCCTATCCCTTCTTGTCAGAGGAACACGTCCCTCCTAATCCATTCGAAAGGAAAGAAACCACAAAGCCTAGCTCAGTGCCCCGAAGGCTCTGGCCAGCCCAACATGTTCAGGCTAGAAAGGAGGAGAGGCGACTGGAGAAGGGGGAGCAGGCTATTTCTCAGGCACTTATCCTACCAGCTGCATGCCTCCTGTGAATAGCAAGGCTGTGGCCAAAGCTGGTGCCCCCAAGAAATATTTATCTCCCAACAACTGCAACACTTGGCAAGTGGGATCACTCGCTGCAGATGGGGCAGAGCGAGGGAGCCAAGAATGCTTCAGCCCAGGGTGGACCCTTCTGTGGTCACAGCAGTCACTGGAGCTCAGTGCTGAGGCACATCTGCTCCCACACATCCCTGCAGGTGAGCACAAGCCAACCACCTCTGCTTGGAGGTGGAGGACATCACCAAGACATCAGCTTGGGGCTTTGTCCCATAGGCTGAAACTTCACTCCCCTCTTTGGCTTTTAAACAAAACACATGCTCTGAGAAGAAATCCAGCTAAAAAAAAACCCAACATCAACCAAGCAGAAGCCAAGGCATGACACAAAAGAGCAATTAGCACTTCAGCCTCTTCCTCAGCTCCAGCACATCTTAGAGCTTTAGGTCTCCCCAGTGGAGGGGAGGTAACGGGAGAGAGTTGCACAAGAAGCCAAGAGAAACAATAGTGTCTCAGCTCTTGAGTGAGCCACCAGAAATCGAGTTGTGACTAGACTCAGCAGGCCTCAGAGGCAAGAAAAAGTGGTGACTTCATGCTGGACCAGACTTCTTAAACACACATTTTTCATTTTTTTCCTTTTCCTAGAGACTCCATCACCACTTCTTAGAGTGTTTTAGGTAGCAGGGAGCCAAAAGGAGAGGGTGGGTGGTGGAAGGAAGGATGAAAACCACCTCTAAAAAGCAGGGCAGTTGCTATGAAAACAGAAAAAAATAAGTAATTAACATTTCCTGTTTGAATATTTTATTCTTAAACATGACAGACTGGACTTCAAGAGTGTTTTTCACAAGGACTTGTGTCTGCTCTAGGTGGCTTGGTGCAGCCCTGTAGAAATGTGTTCTGGTTTGCAAAATATTAATTAAAAAGACCAAAAAACCCCCCCATCCCCCCAAATGACCCCAAACCAAAGCCCTGACCCACCACAGATGGCTGGCACAGCAGCAGCACGTTAAGGGAGCCCTGGTCAGGGCAAGGTCTACCTCTGGGGGGAATGGCAGGAGCTGGAAGTAGCAGAGGTGCTGGTCATCAGCCTTTTCCTTGGGAAACTGGGATTCCTGGGATGTGGAGGCAGTTTCCTTGCCTGCTCTAGAAAGGATTCCTCTTTTCCTCTCACCCTCACTGCTTCCAAGCTCTAGGCAGAGGCACTGGGTCCTCTGTGCTCGCGCTCCTGAGGATGAATGTAAACACCACCGACCCTGTCTCAGCCACCACCTCCCCTGGCAGCCCCACAGCTCCACAGTTGGAACTGGGAAGGCAGAAAACCAGACCCTCCCCCCTCTTCTTGCTTTGGTTAGCGTGCAGAACAGAGCCAATTTGGACATCACAGTCTGTCCTCTCCTGTGACCGCCTGGGATGCTCTTGCTAGTGCAACATAAAAGCAGAGACCCACACCACCCCTCCAGAAGCCTCCTGTGAAGATCACAGAGCAGGGCATCAGTGCAGTAATACTTGAAATACTGAGACAAGGCAAGACACAACAGCCTTTCCTCCTCCTCGCCACGCTCCTTCAGCTAAGCTTCTCCACCCAGGCCTCCACGCCGAGTCACTGAAGACGATTGTGCTTCCTGCATTCACAGCTAGGAATAAATAGCTCTGGATCAGTTCTCCTCATGGCCGGATTACAGAACCCCCTGAAATACTGATAGGCTTATCAACAGCAGCACTGGGCAGTTCCCTGGGCACCCTTGGGCACACCAAGTTGCTCTAGGCCGCGGGCGCCTCGCCCAGGCGGATGGCCCCGAAGAAGGTGGTGTGCTTGCTCATGTTGATGGAGATGTCAGCGTGCACCATCTTGACGGCGATCTTCTGGCGTGCCTTGAGGAGGCACACGCCGGCCGTGTAGCACGTGTTGAAGTTGGTCTTGCCGGTCTCGATGCTGCGAGTGCACTGCAGGAAGGGTTTCTCATCCACCACCACCTCGTAGCTGGCGAAGTCGGTGAAGTTGATGTAGTATACCTGAGGGGAAGCAGGGAGAAGAGAAGGAAGGGTTAGGGAGCACACCTGGGACAAGCCCACCTTCCTTTCAGGGTGTCCGTAAAATGTTCCCTCCTCTAAGGAGGCTCCTTCCTTGGCCTCAAGAGACTGATACTCCTGGGACGTTGAGCTGGTTGAGGCAGAAAGAAGCCCAAGCCAACCAAACAGGAGGAAACTCTGTCCTCCACTTCATACCAATGCAAGCATGCAAGCAGCCATGAACCCATCCACGTGTCTCTGGCTGAGCTTCAGACCCTGCTTATCACAGGACCTGACCAGGTCTGGAGACAAACCCTACCTGCTACACACAGCTTCTCATCCAACCAACCAACAGAAATATTTCAGCTGAAGTTCCTCTTTCACTTACCTGGCCAGTCCTGCTTTCTGGGTCCCATGAGCTTCCTTTAGTGTTGCCATCAAAAATGCTCTAAGATGTACTGGGAGCTGCCACCTTTGTCATGGGACTTGTGCTTTCAAAGGCAGGAGCTATTACAGGGAAGACACTCTCCCAACCTCCACAGCCTGGAAGTGAATGACCTTCTCATGTTTGTACTGATTGAACTCTTAGATCTAGCACACCTAAGCCCTCATGACTCCACCACTCATTACTTAATCATCTCCTGCATGCTGCTTCTGAAGAACTCTGAGGTGAATGACAAAGATCTGCCCAAGGAGAAGTCAGTCCCAGGGAGCTGCTTCTTCCTGAGAGAAGAAAACCAGCTGCTCTGGACACATCTGCTAATTCTTCTTAGTCTACACCCTGCAACCACAGAAGCTACACAAGCCTGAGTGCCCTTTCTCCTTGATGGGCTACAAATGACAAAGGCTTCAGAGGCACAACAGGGTGACCAGCAGGTAGCATAAAGCACTTGGGAAACAATGACACTTTGGCCCATGTAGTGTTATTTTTCCTGTCCCCATCCAAATCAGGCAGGTAACCATGGAAGAACACATAAGGTGACATCCACAGCCCTCTTGGTGCAGTCCCAATGGGGCTGCCAACTGACCAGAGGCAACTCAGGGGTAGGAGGCAATAGTGATGGTGGTGAGACCCTGGTCCAGGTTGCCCAGAGAGGTGGGAGATGTCCCATCTCTGGAACCATCCCATGTGAGCTTGTCTGGGGTTCTGAGTCACTTGCTCTAGTTGCAGATGTCCCTGCTGACTGCAGGGAGGTTGCACTAGATGACCTTTAAAGGTCCCTTCCCACCCAAACCATTCTGTGATTCTATGACTAGAAGCCTGGAGCAAAGTGGAAGTTGGTTAGCTGTGGTTGTCACACAGAAACCCTCTTCTCTTGCTAAAATCTGCCCCAGAAGCTGGACAGCTTTTCAGTCCATGGGTGGCTGGACACCCTGCATGCTCTGGAAGGGCTCAGAGAGGTTCATAGCTCATGCTCCATACAGCTCAGCAACACTGGGAGCACTGGGTTAGGTGACAGTCCACCTCCTGCATTTCATTTGAATGGAGAGAGGAAATGATGTCTTAATTAGCTGTACACTAATCATAATGCAATCATTTATAACTTCATTTAGCCCTTTTTACAGAAGCAGGACTTTACATCCACCCTTGGTATCAGCTTAAAGCAGCTGAGCCACCTGCTACACAAGGAGGTGCCATCAGCCTGCCCTGAAGCTATACAAAGAAGGTGGAGGCAGAATGGAGTTCCCTGGGCTGAGAGCCATGGCTTCACAATGACCACGAGCTGGCAGGGCCCAGAGCATCCAGCTGGCTTCTGCACTGAGGTTTAGATAGGCTGGGGATGACTACACAGACTAGAGGAGGGGAGAGTTAGATTAGACATTAGGAAGTTGTTGCCCAGGAGGGTGCTGAGCCACTGTGCCAGGTTGCCCAGAGAGGTGGTGGCAGCCCCAGCCCTGGCAGTGTTGCAGGCCAGGCTGGCTGGGGCTGGGAGCAAGCTGCTCTAGTGCCAGGTGTCCCTGCCCATGGCAGGGGTTGGAACTGGATGATGTCTGAGGCCCCTTCCAAGCCTGACAGTTCTGTGATTACCTAGAGGCTCTGTGGCACATGGGATGTGGGTTGGGTGCCTAAGCTCTGGCAGCTGGTGTCACAGTGCCCTCACACTTGGGAACACTCAGGTCCTCCTCCACCACGCATCACCCTGAGCACGCAGGGGTTAAAAGCACAGCCAGGTTCTTGGCCTTTGTTGGTTGTCTGGAGCCCTCTCGTGGTTCATGCAAGGCTTCCATTGGAACAGAAGAAGAGGAGTTAGGCCTAGGACCGTACTCACTTCTACCTGACTATAGATGAAGTATGTGCCGTCCACCAGTACCTCCAGCTCCCCGCTGCGGGCATGCAGCTTAAACACCTTGGGGTTCATAGTGATGCGAGACCAGTCATTGAGGACTCCACCTGAAAGATCTCAGTATGAGAAGAAGGGCAGTCACTCAGTACCCGTCAGGAGGAAAAGGGCAGGAGCACAGAAATACAGTCCCATTGCAAGCTTCCACCCCACAGCCTCCAGGGGAGAAGTCAAGGAACTTGGGTAAGAGCATCCCAGAATTAAAGAGTCCAGTGCGTTAGGTTGGGCTCCTCTCTGCAGCTCTAATTCCACCACCACTTGCTGGTGGAGACTGGTTCTGCTCAGGGCACACCACAACTGATTGATGTCTCTACTTGAGCTGTTCTCCTCAGCCCTGAAAATGGCCTACACTATGTTCAACCCCAAGAGATGGAGATGGGACTAGATACCTCCATCTGACACCTAGCTGGGCTTATTGTCCTATCTGAGTGTTTTACAGGCCTGAAAACATCTTCCCAGTAGCACCCCACCCCACAGCAAAGACTCTCCAGTACAGGCCAATCAATGCCAGCCCTGGGAGGTACTTGGCTAAGTCTTTGTTCTTCGCAGAAGAGGTCAGGGGCTGCATTTTCGTGCTATTTTTTGTCTGTTCAGCCACAGATCCCAAAAGACTTCTCACAACACCACTTCTTCAGGCACCTCCTGAAGAGCAGCTCCTCATGGCCCTTGTCCAATTTTGTCACTGGCAGCTTCCCTGGTATCATGGAAGAAACTCTGCAGCAGAGGTAGGGCCAAGATTCGATTCTCCGGGAAAGATCTTTAACTGACATCACCCAGCCTTGAGACCATTAAATCTCTTCCTCTACTTTCCATCTCATTCATTCCCCTCCCCACACCTCTCTACCAGGCTTCCACACTACACTAAGCAGAGCTTCAACAGATGCTGTGCTGAAGACCATGTCAACAGGCACATCCTTGAGGACCACAGCAAGGCTAGGATGACAACGGTGACTCCTGTGCTCAGGGAAACAGGATTGCACATGGCCAAGCTGTCTGCCTCCCTCTCAGGGCTGCTGGGCTGGAAGATGTGGTGCTGAGGGATGTGGGTGAGTGGTGATCTGGCAGTGCTGCTTAATGGTAGGGCTTGATGAGCTTAAAGGTCTCTTCCAAGCCAAATGATTTTATGATTCATGATACAACCTTCACTCTCACTTTAAGCCTTGGGATCATCCCTAGAAACAAGCAACTTCCTGCAGCAAAGGAGACAACTGTACACTGGAAACCATCATGTGCAGCTACAGGACTACACTGTCCCTCAGGAGATGTTTGTGCATGGAGGCCAACTTCACATGGATTTTAATTCTGGTGTTCCTTGACTTCAACTTCCCTGACTCTGTAACTAGCATGACTCTAACAAAAGCTTTGTCATGACATCTTCTGGGAATTTAAAAGCCCAAATAACAACCAAGCATGAAATTGCATCAGGTCACACCACATTAACCCCTAACCAAGGTCCTCAACATGGTCAGGATTTAGAGATCCACCACCCAGTCCTCTGGAACCAAGGGAATAACTGATAACATGAGCAAGCCAATGGGCATAGCTATGAGCCCTGAACAGAGCCATTCTCTGGAGGTGCCTTGTTTTGGATCCCTCGCTCCAAGAAGGACATTGAGGTGCTGGAGTGTGTCCAGAGAAGGGCAAGGAAGCTGGGGAAGAGTCTAGAGCACGAGTGTGGTGAGGAGCAGCTGAGGGAACTGGGGTTGGTTAGTCTGGAGAAGAGGAGGCTCAGGGGAGACCTTCTCACTCTCTACAGCTCCCTGAGAGGAGGTTGGAGCCAGGTGGGAGTTGGTCTCTTCCCCCAGGAAACAAGTGATAGGAGAAGAG
Source organism: Bucco capensis (assembly GCA_013396975.1). Taxonomy (NCBI): domain Eukaryota; kingdom Metazoa; phylum Chordata; class Aves; order Piciformes; family Bucconidae; genus Bucco; species Bucco capensis. The sequence continues at coordinate 83,915 of VWZO01020935.1, forward strand.
GAAACAGCCTCAAGTTGAATCAGGGGAGGTTCAGGTTGCACATTAGGCACAATTTCACCAGTAAAGGAGTGGTTAGGCACTGGCCCAGGCTGCCCAGGGCAGTGCTGGAGTCACCACCCCTAGAAGGGTTTGAAAGCCTTGTAGCTGTGGTGCAGAGGGACATGGTTCAGTGGGGACCTGGCAGTGTTGGGTTAATGGTTGGACTGGATGATTTAAAGTTCTCATCCAACCAAAACCATTCTATGATTCTGTGCTTCTAAACCCAAGTCTTGTCCTCTCAGCCTTGCTGTGGTGTCCAGCTCCTCCCCCAGCTGCAGAGCAGCCAGGCTGGGCTCTGCTGGCTGTCAGCTGGACAGCATCAATGGCTCACGGTGTCCGATTGTTCCCGAGCAGCAGGGAAGTGCACTCAGGGCAATTCCCACTCTTAGAGAGCAGTGTACAGGCTGTAAACATACAGGCTGCCATTAATGAAGGGATAATGACTTCTTTAGCCCTGTTCCTGCTGCACCAACCCTTGGGAGCTATGGCCCCTCCAGGTCTGGGATGGGAGGATGTGTACCACGCTCCCCAAGGAGCTGCACGTGGTGGCTTAGGCAGGGCACAAGCCAAACAGCTCTGCTCCAGCACAGCCAGACATCAGAGCAGGGAGGCAGCAGCTCATGAATTGAGACCCAGCTGCTGGCAGGAAGAGCAAGAACTTGGATCAGGATCTGGGGAGGAAGGAGGAGAGCAAAGAGCTGCCTCTGGACACGGATGGGCTCAGCAGGGCTGGAGCTTAGAGGCTGAAAGGCTGTTGGAGGAGTAGAGATGCACACAGGACTGGGGAGGCTGCGGGTGTGTAGCAGGAGGAGGTGGTGGCTGTGCACCTCTGTGTCCTCCTCCCTCTACAGCTGTGCCTTCCCCTGCCATCAGTTGCTGGGGAAAGTGGAGAACAACACAGGCTAATGGAGCTGAGACAGGAGAAGGATACGCTGGGGGCTTGGAATAGAGTGGGAAAGAAGGAGAGTCATTGAGGGGCTGGGGAAAATGGATGATACAACAGCAGATGGAGGAGGCACAACATGTGTCTGGAGGTCAAGGAGAAAGAAGATTCCATGGGAGAGAGTTACTGGGATGGACAGGATAGAGATCATCTGGGAGAGAAACAGAGGCACAAGGGAAACAGGGATGGAGACTCAGCAGAAGACTCTTCCAAGGGGCTCTGGGCAGGGGAATCAGACTGCCAGGCTAAACCTGACTAAAGAAAAACTGTTTTACATTGAGGGTGGTGAGAGCCTGTCCCAGGTTGCCCAGAGAGGTGGGAGATGTCCCATCCCTGGAACCATTCCAGGTCAGGTTGTTTGGAGTGGTAAGCAACCTGCTCTAGCTGCAGATGTCCCTGCTGAGTGCAGGCAGTTAGCTCCCTTGCCACCCAAACCAGTCTGTGATTCTATCTCAGGGGGAGACCAACAGCAGGGCCAATCAGGGACTCATGCTCTAGGGTGGACCTGGACCCAGACACAAGGCTACAGGTGCAGGATGGGCTCTTTTCAGTCACAGCCAATATTAGGAGATCCTTACCATTCTTGACTTGGATTGCTGAGCCTTGGCCTTGAAGGTGGACCACAGCTGGCTGCAAAGGAGATCACAGGGTTTACAGTTAATGGGAAACACTCTGTCATCCCACAGTCACTCAACACACCTCCACAGCACTGGTGACCAGTACAGAGGCATGACAGAACCCTGAGAGCATTCCTGCTTTTCCTAAAGGACAAAAGAAAATCAGAGCAGCTGACAACAATGTGTTCAGGTACTGGAGAAGAGGTGAGAGAAGCTCAAGCCAGATCAACATGGCTTTCTTTGGGGCAATAAACAGGGTGAGCACAGGCAGTCTGCTCCCTGTAGCTCTGATTTGGCACTCTGAAGAAGAAAGGTTTAACACTGACACTGCTGAGAGCCTGGCCCAGGTTGCCCAGAGAGGTGGGAGATGTCCCATCCCTGGAACCATCCCATGTCAGGCTGTTTGGGGTGTGAGCAACCTGCTCTAGCTGCAGATGTCCCTGCTGAGTGCAGGGCTGGCACTAGATCACCTTTAATGGTTCTCTTCCAACCCAAACCGTTCTGTGACTCTATCTCAAGGGGAGGTCTGCAGCAGGGACAATCAGGGAGCTGTGTTATGGGATGGGAGGAGTGGGATTATTTTCAGATACATTAGCAAACGGAGCTGGTGACATTAACCAATATCCACTCAAAGCTGGGGTTTGCCCTTGAAAAGAAGATCAACCAACCTGGATGTCTCTGGAGCCAGCCTTGTCTGTGGCACCTGCAAAATGCAAGCTCACATCAGTGAAGGGAAAGCTTGGAAGTGCTGCAGCAAACACTCTGAGAAGTGAAACTTCTCTCAGCCCCAAATAACCCTTAATCCCTCCATTTTTAACGGGAGTAGGACACTGTGAAGTGTAAGCTTCACCTTAAAAAGCACATAAACAGGACAAAAATCCATCCTACTTCCCCCCTGTGTTATCCCTACCTTTCTATCTAACACCATCAACATTCCCCAACCTTAGCCAACCAGAAGGACAAACTCTACAAGCTTTTTCCTGATGGGTAGTGGCAACAAAGCCTCTTGGTTGCCAAGAGGAGGTTTCCCTCTGCAGTAGTAGCTCAGGTCATTCACTGCACTCAAGCTCCACGCTGCAAGCTCTTTGCTCTGAGAGCCAAATCTCTATGACAGGAGATGCTTGTGGGCAGCACTTTGGAGTGCTAAGGACCTCATGCAGCTCCTGGCCCCAGCTTTGGCAGTTTCTGAGCTACAAACTGAGAAGTGAACCAGGTATTTTGCTTGGAGAGCCATGTGAGCCATAGGGTGATGGCTCTGATTTCTCTGGAAATACATCTTTTATTGCTAGATTGATCATTTGAAGTATTATTTTAAACCATTAAAATGTTCTTTTTCCTCCAGAAGAGTAAAATCAGACAACTCTAAAATTGTGCTCTCAAATTAAACAACCACCATCATCTCTCTCTATATATATCTAAACCAAACACTGATGAGCAGCTCCACTCACCTGCATTTTCAACAGTTACTATATTCAGGGATTTTAACAAAATACTTGGCACATGACCCCATGGAGAAACAGAATGGTGCAGATAGAAAGAAAGAAAGAGGAAACTAAGAACTGCAGGAGGAAAAGCATCTTTCCATCTGGCTGCTCCTGAGGGTGAGCTGCCTGACTCCAGGGCTGTGCCAAGCACCAGCCTGCCCCAGGGCCCATACAAAGCCAGGCTTTGGGGCAGCTGAAGAGGGCTTAGCTCACCACCAGAAAGAATCACCTTGCACCTAGTGTGCACACAGAAACCAGTATCCAGTTCACTACAAGCAACTGAGGCTCTGCAGGTCTTGGCTGCTCCTTCTCTGCATCCCCTTCCAACAGGCACCAACTCACCCTTGGCATCAGAGCCCAAGCCAGCTGGGCTCCCATGGGGCTGCAGAGCTGCTGCTGCTCCTCTCATCCCCCTCAGGAGTGCAAGGATGAGACCAGGAGCACCCACATCCTACCCAAGGATGCTGCACTGTCCTCAGATGGGAACCTGGAGCTTCTCTGTTGTTTTGTGCCCCCTCTGTGGAAAAGCTCTGAGCAGAGAAGGGACAAAGTGCTTACCTGAAGGGCCCTGCAGTCCAGGTGGTCCCTGAGGGCCTGGTGGGCCAGGGGGGCCGGGTGGTCCCATGACAGTTGTGCCAGGAATCCCTGGGATGCCGGGAATGCCAGGGGGACCCTGCGGCCCAGGAGGACCTGGTGGCCCTTGGGGACCATTGGGCCCTGGAGGACCAGCCTTCTTCCCTGCAAAATGGAAGGGCAAACATTAGCTCCTCCACACACTGAGCACAGGATGGTCTAGTACCTACAGCAAAGCTCTGGGAACAAGCAAAGCAGAAGATTGGGGATGGCTGATTTCTGGCTGGAGGGCAGGGACAAGGAGGAGCACCCAACAGGAGTGGGGGTCCCATAGCTCCACACCAGGAGGACAATGCTGCTCCTAGGCCATAAGCAGGTTGCTGCCTTGCAGCCTCCTTCCAGCATATGGAATTACATTTCAGTGAGGCACATGGACTGTCGGAGGTCTGCCAAGAGATGAAGCCTCAGAGGGTCTGTGCCCCACAGCCCTGGCCTGGCCATCCTGCTGATGGCATGGGGCTGGGAGGTCCTGCAGCCCTCAAAGGCAGCAGCTCCCTGTGCTGCTCACACCTCGGTAGCAAGGTCAGGATGCTCCTGTTAACCAGCTCCATGCTGCAAGGCAACACAGAGGAAGCTGGAGCATTGCAAGTGGAGATGAACTGCTCTGCAGCTGCTCCATTTTGTGGGTTTTGATGGCCTTTTTTTCCCTGCTGTACACCTCTGCATTCACTCTCAGTCCTCCCCATGGCTGGATCTCCTGTCTGCAGGACAGAGGTGCCTCCAGAGGGCAGTTCAGAGCTGAACTTCAGCTCCTCTCCAGCAGCTCCTGAGTGCCCAGGGCCACGCATCCGCTCAGGTGTGAGGAGGATGCACTTCACACCCAGGAAGGATTTACATGCTATAATGCCTCAAAAGGATTCCATGTGCATTTGGGGCTTTGGATGGAGAGGTAAGGGAAGGACTAACTCAACCAGGAGGATGAAAGCACTGAGGAACTGGCATGATCCTCAAAGCTATCCCACCACATGGTCCCAGGAAGAGGAAGAGCACACCCACGCCTGTGAGGACTTGTGCTGGGAGTACCTAAGGTCTGCAGGGAAAGCCTGACCTGTGCTCTCCTCATTCTCCAGATCCCTGACAGAAATGATGTGCTTCTGATGTAGATTTTAAGTAGTGACTTCCAAGTTGTTTTTATGCCAAAGAGCTTTTTTATTGACTTAGCAAAACTGCTTCAACTGCTGAGACCACGTTCACTGTAGGCCAGATTTAAACACTTCTTTAGATGACAGCAGCAGTTAGGATATGAAATAATGGTTGTTGGAAGGGTTTCTGAGTACATTTATGTACTTGTTTCTCTACTAAGTATCCATCACTGCCATGGAACAGAACTATAAGCAAAAACACATCTATTTCAGAGATGTGAAATATCTCTGAATATATTTCTCTGTGTCAGCAGAGAAGAGGAAATCTCTAGCTGGCCACCAGCCACCAAGGAGGGCACATGGAAACCAGGGCAGGACAATGGGGTGGTTCACTTCCAGTGTGCAGAAAACTAAGTTAAAGCAAGCAGGAGTGATGAAAGCAATCCTGGGATCCTACAAACATAGGGCAAGGCTGCACGGGACAAATATTTGCAGCAGTATTCTTGCCCAGATTAGCAGCCAGGCCTTCAAATCAGGGCTGGCAACAAGCCAGCCTTCCTCTAACCCAGCAATCCTCCTCCTTCTGGGGTGAGTGACATGCTTTGGAGATCAGCACCTTGCACCAAGCCCCTCACCTATTGCCCCTAGAGCACACTTCAGTGGATTCTTCCCATTTCTCCTTCCCATCCCCTCTGACTGAGGCCAGCCCAAGGAGAGAGCACAGGCAAGCACACTGGGAATCTGGCTGCTGTCACTCCCTGCTTCCCTTCCCAAGAGGGACAGACACTCCAGCTGGTTTAACTAATCCAGCTCAGAAAGCTGTCTGCTACCAGAGGAGCTGGGAGTTCAGCAGCACAACAACTGCACACAGTTCCCACGCCGCACAGGGACACTCCGTTTGTGTGCATTGCTCCCTCCAGGAATTGCAGCTACTTCCCTGCATTCATGGAACCTCCCTTATTAAAAGGCAACAAAAATGAGATCTTAAGTAAGTGTAGAGCTCCTGAGTCATCCTCTAACTGAGGGGCCCCCAGGGAGGGTCTCCAGCCCCCATGCCCCATTCTGCCACATCTCCATCTGAACCCACGTGTCCTCCAAAGCCCAAAGCAGGCACAACCAGGACGTCTCCCTCCATCATCCTTTGCCAAACAATAAGCTCCAACTCTAAAAGAAATTAAATGTGACAATACCATAAAATTAAACTATTTTACCCAGCTGTATGTAATCCAGATCCCCCTGCTACTGCAGAACTGCTACCAAGACCACAGGCACCATTTGTTCCTCGTTGGGCTGATTCAACACAGGTTCAGGGTTCCAGAGTTTTGTCAGGACAAACTTCTCAATCATAAAGTTTTATGCTGCTTTGGAGGGTAAATATGAACTCAGTTTCTAACTGTGGTCTGCCTCAACCTCTCTGCCATAAAGGCTGAGTTTGCATTCAAGGATGAAATGGATTTGATGTACAGCACAGACAGAGGAAGCTCAGCTGCTGCTGCTGCAGGCTGTGATGGTGGACTGGAGCTCAGGCCACCTCCCAGCACGTGTGGAGAGGTCTCCAGTGACACAGTGAAGTGCTGCACAGCTAACCTTCCAGGGAATCAAATATCCATTAGGTGCCATAGGTAGTAAGGCGAAGGCACAGTCTGCAAATCCCTTGTGGTCTCCTGTGGCCCCTGGTGCCATAACTGTGCCCACAGCAGAGGGAGCATTAAACTCATTGCCCACGGGAAAGTGTGGGGAGTGATACCCATGTTCCTAGAATCCTTGGATGGGTAGGATGAGCTCATTAGCCTTCTGGCAGTCATCCTAGGAGAAGGACAACTCTGATTCCAAACCCGGGCAGATGGAGCTCGTTTAGCCCTGTAAGGCCTTCCAGCTAAGAGGTTAAACCTCCATCCTAAGGACTTGGCTGCCAGCGTCCAAGCTTGCTAGGCCCTGGCAGATGAACCTTAGGACTAAAGGGTGGGTCCAGCTCTGCACATGCTGTGTCTCACCTAAAAAAATCCCTAGCGCAGGCTCGAGGGTGCTATCTGCTATCCTCTTTTTATCAGCACACTTGGAAAAGGCGCTGAGGAGGAGCATGGATGGAGCCCTCCCTGGAGCTTCGTTCACCAAGCCTAGCCATGAAATTAGTAAGGCGAGAGGTGACACTGCACCCGTCAGGGTGTCACTGCATTGGGCTTGGCCATGAGCATGCACTGCCCCTTGACACAGCTTCAGAAGGCAGCACCAGCCTGAGCTCACACAGCTCCTGCACTTCTGCTCACCCACACCTTGTGGTGAGCATGCACTGCAGCTTTTCAACCTTGCACAGAAGTGTTTGATGGTTATGAGATGCAAAAGTATAGAACCATTAAGTGGGCTGGGTTAGAAGTTGCAGGTAGCAAAGAAGTGACTGACTCTTCAGCATTCTCCAGGAGTCCTATACAAACCTCAGCCACCCCACAGAGGCCTAGGGCTGCCTCCTGAAATAACCAAAGTCACAGCAAGGCATTGAAAACTCATTAATTAACAAGATACCCAATTCCCCAATGGCAAATAGCTTGAGGAACATCAGTTGGTCAGCCCAAGTCCCTGTGGGCTGGCAAACCCTCAGAATGGGCATGGAAAGTGAAGCTTCCCACAGCTGGTACCTGACTCAACTCCACTCAACTCCTTAGCTCCAGAATGACTTCTGTACAACCTAACTAACTTCCTTCAGCTTTTCAGGAAGGCTTGAACAAGTGCCCATGGGTCATGCTGTGCTGCCATGGCAGAGCAGTTCATGGATGGTCCATGTGGTGGGAGTGCATTGATCTCTGCCCTTCCTGGAGAGGCAACCTGTGTTTGGTTTCCCCTTCATGTTGGCTGAGAAGAATTCACAACCAGGTACCACAGGTACAGAAAGGAAATGGAAACTGAAGCTCAAACTTACCCTTCTTCTTGGTTTTGACTGAACTTGGACCTGCAAAGAAAAAGAAGGAAACTAGTGAAATTTAGTGATCCTCACAGAAAATCCTCATTGCCACCTCAGAGGCTGCTTCTCCAAAGCTGGAACAGAACTGGGACATCCAAGCTGGAGTTTTCTGGTTTCCACCAATAACTGCTGTGAAGGTGCAATGACCCTGCTCTCCTCTCTCCAACAAGCAGTCCATGGCTGGTACAAGAGGAGTGAGGAACTTCTGGTGGGCACACCTCCTCCTTACTGCCCAGCTGAGTCAAACCTCCTGCTTGTGGCCAACAGCAAAGCTCAGGGGATAGATGTTCTTCAACCTTGAGCCAGAGCTTTGCTCTCAGACACCAGCCTAGGTCCAGCTCTGCTCAACAGGGCTCAGAGCTTTGCCACATGCAAACCCTGAAGGTCAAAAACCTTTGGCCAGGAGAAATCCTGAGGCTCAACAAAACCCTTTATACCATCCTGACACAGCAGATGATTCTTCCAGTGGACAACAGATGCATCTGTGCAGCCAGACATGGATCTTCTCTGCTAGCTGGAAATCACCAAGCTGAACATTCAAAGCTGACACAATGAGGACAGGTTAGAAGTAAATGTCCCCACCAAGAAGTAGAAATCTTTACAGCAAAGCTGAGGAACTGTCTGACTTTTTGAGCAGAGACTGAGGTGTGAAAGATGTTCCAGTGCTTCCTCAAGAATTAATCATGGATGGAAAGGAGCTGCAGAAATCCCCAACCATTCCCTCACTGTTCCTCAGTGAAATCCCTCCAAAACCTGGCTTGGAACATACATCAGAGACTGACATCACCTTCAGCTGAGATACACTTGGAATGAAGGGGAGGTCATGAGGTTGCTTCAGTGGGAGAGAAAGACAAATGACCAATTAGTAGAGAAGTGCAATGTTCCCTTGGCTAATGAGGGGAAAGCTGAGTGAAGGACCACAGAAATAGCCAGTGACCTCACTGGAGCCTTTTCCAGCAGGATGATTAATTTGCCTACACGATGCTGTTGGGTCATGGGAAAATGATGGTATTACCTCAGTTATGATTTCTGCTGATTCACTGGGGTTTTACTAATCCATATATCCACAGGATGACAACATGTAGATAGGACAACACACAGATTCCTACCAATGCCAGTCCCAGTACATCACTAGGGAGCAACACTGAAGCCAACTTGCAGGTCTCCAATTCCATCTGCTCTGCTCTGGGCAGAGCTCACCTGCAGTGCTGGGGCAGCTCTGGAGTGCTCAGCACAGCAGAGACATGGAGCTGGGGGAGCAGGGACACAGGAGGACACAGAAATGATCTGAGGGTGGAAGCTCTCTGCTGGGAGAACAGACTGAGGGAGTTAGGGTTGTTCAGCCTGAAAAAGGGAAGGCTCCAGGGAGAACTTCTTGCAGCCTTTCAGGACTTAAAGGAGCCTAGAAGAAAGATGGGGAGAGACATTTTAGCAGGATCTGTTGGGACAGGACAAGGGCTGATGGTTTGAAACTGAAAGAGGAGATTTAAACTAGATAGAAGGAAGAACTTTCTTTCATTAAGGATGGTAAGAGCCTGTCCCAGGTTGCCCAGAGAGGTGGTAGGTATCCCATCCCTGGAACCATCCCAGGTCAGGTTGTCTGGGGCTGGGAGCAACCTGCTCTAGCTGCAGATGTCCCTGCTGAGTGCATGGGGGTTGGCCTAGGTGACCTCTGAAGGTCCTTTCCCACCCAAATGATTCCATAATTCTGTGGACAAAGAGGAGCTGTGCCCCTTGCTCTTTCCATTAAGGAAGACTCACAAAGGAAAGCCTTTGGTTCTCCCATGGTGACTGCTCCTTCCCTCGCCAGAGAAGTGCCAGCTTTTAGGAGGCTTGCAACTACATGACCTTGAAGGTCCTTCCAAATCAAGCCACTCTGTGTGCTTCTAGCTAGGGAAACTCTCCCCCATTTAGCAAACACAGGCATGCATTTTGCAAGCTCTGCTGATGCAGAAGGAGCCACCATCGTGTTGGTGATGTCCATGAGGAACAATTTCAGCCAAGAGAAAGAAACTGTCTGGAAATGAAAATAATAATAATAACAATAAAAAGTGCAATGGAAGTGCTGTGGCTGTGCCTCTGCAGAGCTGGGAGTCACGAGGGTTGATTTCATGTTCTCTCTATCACACCACCAGCCCCATAAGCAGAGTGAAAGTACAAATAGCTGCGGCCAGCCAAACACATTGGGACTGGCTGGAACCAATTAGCTTCAAAGATGAATGGGAGGAATGAGAACCACATGGGATGTCAATGTTCACAGTCTATATTACAACAGAGCCATCTGTTCCAGGCACGGCAGAGAGAGATGTTAGGGTTGCTGCAAGTGAAATCTTCTGACAAACACAAGGAGAAGACTCCTGACATGAAGGAAAACACAGCAGAGCTTCTGAGTCTCTGGGGCTGGCATCTGCTCATCTCCCAACAGCAGGAGGAAGGTGATTGAATTGTAGCAGGGAGCCACAAGGCTTAGCCCAGCCCTCAGAAAGACAGAGTTCTCCTCATCTTTGCTCAAAATGGTGAACTCAGCAACTTTTCCTCAATGGAGTCTGGAGGCTTACTGAGATTGAGATTGCCACCAAAAGAGCAGATCTACCTTCCTCACTGTGAAGGGCAAGGAGGCTAGGGAGGGCTCTGGAGCACAAGTCTTATGAGGAGCAGCTGAGGGCACTGGGGTTGGTTAGTGTGGAGAAGAGGAGGCTCAGGGCAGACCTTAGCTCTCTCTACAACTCCCTGCAAGGAGCTTGGAGTGAGCTGGCGGTAAGAGTTAACAGCGAGAGGACAAGAGGAAATGGCCTCAAGTTGCACCAGGGGAGGTTTAGATTAGCTATAAGGGGAAATTTCTTTACTGAAAAGGTTGTTAAGTCTTGTCCCAGGCTGCCCAGGGAGGTGCTGGAGTCACCATCCCTGCAGGGGTTTAAGAAACATCTAGCTGCTCTCCTTAGGGCCATGGGTTAGTGGCATGGGAGTGCTAGGGATNAGGGGTTGAAGAAACATCTAGCTGCTCTCCTTAGGGCCATGGGTTAGTGGCATGGGAGTGCTAGGGATGCTTGGACTGGATGAGCTTAGAGGTCTCTTCCAACCTTAGTGATTCTGTGGAAGTGCTGGGGCATAAGGCTTCAAAGCTTCACTTGATGTTGTCATCCCAACACTTATGTGGAGAGGAGAAAAAAAAATAAACCCTTTCTGCCATGCTTTTCTGAGGCCACAACCCAATGTCTAGCTTAAGGGTGCTGGAGCAGTGTTAGGTTAACAGTTGGTCTCAATGATCTTAAAGGTCTTTTCCAACCTTAATGAGTCTGTGATTTAAGCAATAAAGCTTGAGAGATGCTGCAGTGGTTGAACACATATGACCCATTGGTTATCTGTTCACTGAGGAGGTTAAATATGTCCAAGTTAGACAAATCTGAGTCTTTCTAGAGTCTTCTCCTACACCATGAGTCTCACCTTGCCATCCCATCCCTGCTGAGAGGTTCCTGGTCTCAGAGCCTTTCCCACTACCCACATTTATTTAGCATGGTTTCATGGAGGCCATTAGATGACTTGATTCCAGGGAAGGTCTGTGAGAAGATGCAGACTACAGGCATATGCACTACATTCCTCTGCAGCATCAAAAGCCTTATTAAAACCCAAATTAGAGGATACCTACTGCTGCTCTGGGGTCCACCAGACCTGTCATCTTCTGGGAAGGACCCTGGTTTGACTTGAAAGGAGGGCTGGGCTAGATTACCTATAATGGTCCCTTCCAACCCAAACCATCCATGATTCTAACATACCAGAGATCAAGATCATGGCCTGGCTGCTGCTATCAAACACGACAGTGAGCCAAGCTCAGCTCTTCTTCTCCAGATGTGCTTGTGTAAGTCCTTCTACCAACCCCACCTATCTCCCACCTCCTTTCCCATGCTGTCTGCTCATGTTTGAGGTCAAACCAAACCCCAGACCTGGGGCAGTCCATCCCCTTCTACATTTCCTGTCTTTCATCTGAAATGGAATTCATGTTGATGCTCTAATCCCTGCTTGAAGGAGCTGTCAGCTCCACTCAGCTCCTCACTTCAGCTCTGCTCTGCAGACTTGACAAGAGCTGTTAATGCAGAAGAGGAGCAGGACACCAGAGAGGACAGGCTGGGTGGCTTTGAAGCATAATCAGCACGAGTCCCATCAACTATATCTACATGGGGAATAATGGAGTTTTCTGCTGGATGGTGGAGCTCCTCAGATGGAGCTCCAGAGGACATCTGTGTGCACCGAGTTGCTGTCACCCAGGCAGAAAAGGCAGAAATGCAAGCCTAGAAGAGAGCAGTGGAAACACCTCCAGCAGACATGGTGCCAATCAGGAGGTGGAGGAGAGGATCCTGGGAGGAATACAGTCAGTCTTGATCATCTACATAGAGAAAGATGAACTTAAATGAAGACCATTTAACAGGTGGGCTCCTGGGACGGTCCAAAAGTGTTCAAGCAGAGCTTGTCTGGCTGGCCATCAACACTGGGAAAGGCTATGGTGATGGGCATGGAGGGAAAAGATCTGTAAAGGCTTAAAGGACAGTGCTGGTATATCCTCATGTGTGTGAGCTGCTCACCAAGCTGGCAATGAGAAGCAGAAGGAGGAGCAGAGGTTTGGCAGGAGTTCCCTGGCTCAGAACAAGCTCTCCATTGTCACAGGTCACTGCTTTCAAAGCTCTCCAAAGTTCACCTGTCCCTTGGGAAAGCAGTGAGGTTATTTTTTGCCCAACTACTAAAGCCACTCAGGCACAGTCTGCAAATCCCTTGTGGTCTCCTGTGGCCCCTGGTGCCATAACTGTGCCCACAGCAGAGGGAGCATTAAACTCATTGCCCATGGGAAAGTGTGGGGAGTGATACCCATGTTCCTAGAATCCTTGCATGGGTAGGATGAGCTCATTAGCCTTCTGGCAGTCATCCTAGGAGAAGGACAACTCTGATTCCAAACCCGGGCAGATGGAGCTCGTTTAGCCCTGTAAGGCCTTCCAGCTAAGAGGTTAAACCTCCAGCCTAAGGACTTGGCTGCCAGCGTCCAAGCTTGCTAGGCCCTGGCAGATGAACCTTAGGACTAAAGGGTGGGTCCAGCTCTGTGCATGCTGTGTCTCACCTAAAAAGATCCATAGCACAGGCTCGAGGGTGCTATCTGCTATCCTCTTTTTATCAGCGCTTGGAAAAGGCGCTGAGGAGGAGCATGGATGGAGCCCTCCCTGGAGCTTCGTTCACCAAGCCTAGCCATACATACTAAAGACACAGCTAGGAAGCTTTGAAGCAGGCTGCACGACAGGCTTGAAGCATTTGAGATGATCTACTGAGCAACTTCTCAACTTGATCATCTCTGTCACTGCATTTCCTGCAGGAAAAAGCCCACTGACTCCTGCTGGAATAACTCAGCTCCATCACTTGCCAGCTGAGCTCTGCAGCTCAACTGTCTCATCATTCCAGGCTCCCCCTCACTCCAAGAAGGATGTTGAGGTGCTGGAGTGTGGCCAGAGAAGGGCAATGAAGCTGGGGAAGGGTCTGGAGCACAAATCTTGTGAAAAGCAGCTGAGGGCACTGGGGTTGGTTAGTGTGGAGAACAGAAGGCTCAGGGGAGACCTTCTCACTCTCTGCAGCTCCCTGAGAGGAGGTTGGAGCTAGGTGGGAGTTGGTCTCTTCTCCCCAGGTAACAAGTAATAGGAGAAGAGGAAACAGCCTCAAGTTGCACCAGGGGAGGTTCAGGTTGGACATTAGGCAGAGTTTCATCACTCAAAGAGTGATTAGGAATTGGCTCAGGCTGCCCAGGGCAGTGCTGGAGTTACCATCCCTGGAGGGGCTCAAAAAACACACAGACATGGCACTTTGGACACAGTTCAGTGCCCTGGGTCAACAGTTGGGCTTGATGATCCTGGAGGGTTTTTTTCCAACCTAAATGATTCAATGAAAGCCAAGTGACCTCTTCTAGCAGCAGCACTCTGGCCACCCCTTTAAGCCCTGAGACAGCTGAGCTGCCAGCTCCTCGCTTCAAGCTGCAGAAAAGATTTGCAATAGATGAGTTTTTGTGGTGTAAAACCACAGCTGTGACCCAGCAAGCAGCAGAAGACATCTAAACTGTGCTTCAGGGAGCAGGTTCTAGCCCCCAGCTCCTGCAGCCTCAGCATCTGCTGGATCATTTCCAAGGGCTTCAGAAAAAAACACACCAAACAACACAAACCCAAAAAACCACCAAAAAGCAAACCAGATGGTGATGCAACTCGAGGATATTACATGTGACATGTTTTCTGTTACAAAGATTGATAGAGTTTACTTTTTCCCCCCTTGATTTGCCTTTCTGCACGCTACAGGCTGCTGGCATTTACTATAAATACCAAAAAAAAAAGCCAAAAAACTTCTCTAGGACATCTGCTGATATAACTAGGATATTAAACCCCTGCCCTCCCTTCTTAGCTGTGTCTGTGGATTAACAAGAAATAGCTTAAATTCCTGCAGAGCAGTTCAAACTGGGTTTACTGGTGGGAACAGAGCTTTGTAATTATGCTGCTTTTAGATCAAACCTATCAGGGATTGACCATTCTAGACATCAACCCAACCAAGGCTGCTGGACCTTCCCAAACTCTCAGCTGCCAAGAGCAGAACAGAGTCCATGAGTGACATTGACACAAGCAGTGTCCACAAGTGCATTCAGAACAAAGACATCTACTGATCATACAACCACAGAATGGTTTGGGTGAGAAGGGACCTTTGGGAACACTTAGTTCCAAGCCCCCTGCCACGGGCAGGGATGCCACCCCATCCAAGAGATGAGAAGGTGGAGGTCCTGAGAGGTCATCCTCATCTTAGTGCATTCCAGAAATGCCACATCACTCCTCACTCATTCATAAAATAAGCACAAGGTGACAAGTTCTGGGCTCCCCAGTTCAAGAGAGACAAGGAACTACTGCAGAGAGGCCAGGAAGATGCTGAGGGCACTGGAGCATGTGTGGCAGGAGGAAAGGCTGAGAGCCCTGGGGCTGCTGAGCCTGGAGCAGAGCAGAGCCAGAGGGGAGCTGCTCCATGCTGAGCAAGAGCTCAAGGGTGCAGGGGGCAAGAGGCTGGGGCCACACTCTGCTCAGTGGTGCCCAGGGCCAGGCCAAGGGGCAATGGGCACAAACTGGAACCCAGCAGGTTCCATGTGAGCAGGAGGAGAAACTTCTTAGCTGTAAGGGTGCAGAGCCCTGGCCCAGGCTGCCCAGAGAGCTTGGGGAGTCTCCTTGTGTGCAGAGATTGCAGCCCCAGCTGGAGGTGACCCTGGGCAAGCTGGAAAACTCTGCTAAGCATCTTCAATGAGAGCACTTGCTCCACCTCAGACAAAGCTCTGAACATTGCCCAACTCCACCAGTAACTTCTGGAGCTACCAGGAGTTGAAATGAGCTCGTGGGCTATCTCCATTACTAGAGAAGAGACAGAAGCTGAGCAGGACAACCAGGCTCTGTAGTACACCAGAGGAGTGGCCCAGGAGTCAAGTCCTGCTAACCATTCAACCCAACAGCTCTCAGAGAAATCTCTGACCACCAAGTGTCCACCAGCTGTCCAAGCTTCCTCCTCTCCAGGAAGGAAGCTCTCTGCCCCTTGTGGCTCCTAAAATCAGAGGAGCAAAGCAGCCACTGAAATATTACCATTCCTGAGCTATGCCTGGGAGTTACCCTGTCCTGTCACCTCCCATGGACATTAAGACCAGAAGGAACCATTCTGATGACCAAGCATGAAAGAAGTCCTATCCATGAAGGCTCCCACCAATCCCTCTGCCTCTGTGTGACCAACCCTACTGGTGGAAGGGATGGAAAGAAGAGCCCAAGCGTTGCTTGAGGTTTCAAGAGATGAAGAATCTGCTACCTTCTTGGATGGAAGTTGTCCCAATAAATCAGATAAAACCCCTGCACTTGAGTCAACCTCCCCCAAAACTCCACTGAAGGCTTCTCAAGTATTTTTAAGTGCAGTGTTATTAATTCCAGACCATGGTGGAGCTGGGGAAAGGAGGATGTTAGCTCCCAAGCACATGCTTAATCTAGAACACGTGGGTTTGGGGGAGGTTTGGAACCAATCTGTTTTCAACATTTTCAGGAAATTTGGTCTATCCAGATGAAAGCTTCTTGGACCCAACTGAGATACCAGTCAGAGATACAAATACTGCAACAAGAGTCATCTTTTTCCCTTCCCTGAAAAAGAAAGTGCTGCTTCACCAGCTCCAGAGAAAAGGACAACAGCTCTGGAATTGCTGCTCTGGTGTTCTTCCTCCAGAAGATTTAGGAAACAGGATAAATGATAGATCTAGGAAGACATCCAGAAGTAAAACACACCATGGCCTACTCAAAACTTGTGGCAAGTGGGTTTCTTGAGGGTGGGAGGCCTTCTGCTAAGTGTGAAGGAAAGATGCTGGCTGCAGTTAGAGGCTGAATCCATGTGATGCTCCCAGGACAAGGCTAGTACTCATTTAAACCAATCAGAAGATAGGGAAGAGATGATCTAGCAGAATGGGGAGCTGCTGTACAGAGTGAGGGAAGGATGAAGCAGTGCTGCTTGGTGCTTTAGTGTGATCCAGTTGCAGATGTCCCTGCTCACTGCAGGGGAGTTGCACTAGATGACCCTTAGGGTCTCTTCCAACTTAAACCATTTCATGGTTCTGTGATTCTATGTAAGGCAGAGCCCAAGGCCAGACAGTTTCTCCTCAACCACTATGATTGCTTCTCCCTCTTGCTTGCTTTTGTTTCTCCTTGTTTTAAACTGTTTAAAATTCATGTGTGAACACAGCCACCCTTCATTGTCTTTCTTCAGGTTACATCTTCAGTGGAGATGCTTCCATGACAGCATCCCTCCTTGTCCTGCCCCTCATGGCATCTCCCTTCCCTGGCCATGCCAAGTGCTGCCTGGAGGACATCCCAGCCTGCTGCTCTACCTTCAGTGCCCAGCAGAAACACAACTCCTCTATTGCAGGAGCCTTGGCTTGCTGGTAGCCTTGCCATGTGCTGGAGTTCTAGGCTGCTGTATCCTCAGCAGTGGCTTGGAGCCAATGTGTAGCTTCTGATCCCCTGCTCCTGTGCTGAATTAAACTGCTGAGTGTCCTCCAGCCCAAGAGATCAAGCAGAGTTTGCAGCTCATCTTGGCAGCCACTCCCTCGGCTCCAGCCACTTCTGGAGGCTATACTTCATGTTTTGTACAGACTTCTCCCATGTCCCCATATGTCTCCAGGGGAAGTATGACACACTGAGGTCTCCCCTGACACTTCTGGGACACTAAGCTGCTTGGCCAGAGGGTCTGAGGAGAGCCTGTGCCTCAACACCAAAGGCTGAGGATCATTTCTCTTGTGGTGAGTTAGGTATGAGTGGCCTTCTGCTGCCTCACTCCTCTCCTCCTCTGAGCAATCTGTCAAAGGACAAGGCTACATCCATGTGTTGGCCAGATGATCAGATATCTGCTGCTCCAGGAGCTCCATGGATCACTAGCCTACTCCCTCCTTATTCCTCTGATCTCATACTGCAGAGCCCAGTGCAAGCCCATCAGTCTGCAAACAGAGAGAAGTCACAGCTCATCCTTGCCCCCCTCTCAAATCCCTGGAGTGACACTAGATGCCAGAGAGCCACAATCTCTCTTCCTCAGACAGCTTCAGATGATGGAAGACCTCAACACCTAACAGATTTTGTCTGTTGGTGCCAAAGCTTTGGGTTTTTTTTTTGTCCTGCCAATACTCAGAGAGGTTTTTGCCTGGTTTGACAATCACAAAGCAGGACTCCTCACCTTGAAGCTCTTCAGGAACAGGACAATGAGTTGTGGTCGGTGGAGCAGAACCTAACTGGAGACCTGTGACTAGTGGTGTGCCCCAGGGGTCAGTGCTGGGGCCAGGACTGTTCAATATATTCATTAATGATGATTTGGATGAAGGCATAGAGTGTTCCCTCAGCAAGTTTGCAGATGATCCCAAGCTTGGAGCAGTGGCTGGCACACCAGGAGCTGTGCTGCCATCCAGAGTGACCTGGACAGGCTAGAGACATGGGCAGGGAGAGACTTAATGACATTTAACAAGGGCAAGTGCAAAGTACTGCATGTGGGAAAGAACAANGGAGTCTCCTTGTCTGGAGCCATTGCAGAGCTGCCTGGACACATTGCTGTGTGAGCTGGTCTAGGTGCTCCTGCTCTGGCAGGGGGGTTGCACTAGATGATCTTTCTAGGGCCCTTCCAACCCCTGACATACTGGGATACTGTGAAATACAGAGAGATACTGCCCAACAGCACCAGGAGGTTGTGATGTACTTCATACTGATCTTTCATCATATTAGAGGGGGAAAAAACCTTCAGTTACTGGAATTCTAGATGTTCAGAACTGAACTGTGAGCAAAAGAGAGCATCCTAAGAGATCATCAGACAACAACCTGTCTCACTGGGGCAGGGAAAGGTTGAGCAACCACACTCTGCCCCAGCTGAGGAGAGGAAGGACTTGGGTGAATGTAACTGCTCTCAGGCATTTACCAGGTTCTCCCACCTTAAAAAGGACAGTGAGAGTCAGAGGTCATCAGCTGCTGCTTGAAGGGACCTGCAGTGACCCACCAGCCCTGCCTATCTCCTAGGGGCTTCTGGGCACAAGGAACAACGTGGGTACAGGGTCACACAAGAACCAGGCAACTGTCCTTTAGAACTCTGCCACCTCTGCTGTCATCAGCTCTCTCATGGTCTTGGTCCTGCTCCGGGGGACAGAGCTGGCTCCAGGGTCTGTCCCCTCCACCCTACATTACTCCACAACCTCAGTCCTGCTTCTCCAACAGCTGAAAATCAACCTCCCCCTGCCTTCTGGACCAAGGCAGCTCTCTCCTTACTCACTGCACCAGCAATTCCCACCAACCCCATCAGATGCACTTTGGGATTGATGGCAAAGTACCAGGACAGCCTAGTGGTGATGCCATGAAGGCTTTCAGAACATCAAGTCCAGGCTCCACTGCGTAGGTGCAAGCACACCACAGAGCAACTGTGCTGATGAACAAAGCCAACCCCCTGTTCCCAATTAACTGCACAGCCACTGTTGCTGGCAAAAGACTATCGTGCTGCCTTCTCCAAAACACAAGAAGGCCAATCAAACATCCATCCCCACTCTTCTCAGCTCTCTTCCCACACCACCAGCCCCAGCCAAGTTCCTGGGGCTCACACCACAACCTGTGGCCACCACATCTCACTCTCACTGCTTAGGGAAGAGGAATGGGATATGCCTTTTGTTTTCCTTCAGACATTTAGGTTGGATTCCAAGCCCTGGAGCTGACAAACAACATCCCTCTTGCTAATTTGAGTATCTGAAGGCTTTTTTGGCCTCCTGGCTGGACTTTTCGATCCACCACTGCACCCTATTGCTTGCTTGATCAATACCACATATCTGAATCCAGCAACTTCAAGCCTAGTGTTACAGCTGTGTTTTTATTTTGTTTGTTTTATTCAGTTGTTGCTTAACAAAAACCATTCTGACATTTCAAGTCACATCCCACTAAGATAAACAACTAACATATGTCCTGAATTCCAGTAGAAACCATTCCCAAGTGGTGCTGCAGCAAGGTTTTAATGGAGCTCTCTTGAAGCCTTTGCTGAAGGGTTTGAGTGCACTCTTCCCACCACAGCTATCAAGGGCAGGTGGGAGGAAATCTCCTTGACTCTCTCCTCCCTGCAGAACTGGACATGTTTTTCTTCCTCCTGTATATAATTCTGCCTAATTGGATTGCAAACCTCTGTAGTGTTGAACAGCTGCCTGGGAACTGCTGCTTGAATGGCACGGAAGGGCCCAGCAGCCACATCCAAGGATCTATCTGTGTGCATATCCATGTACTTAGAGCTGTAAGAATCTGAAAAGGGATCTGAAGGAAAGCCAAGAGAGAACCCACCAATCTTTGGGAAGCCACTGTCCATTCCTTGCAGCAGTCAGGATACAGCAAAGTGTTGCTTGGCTCAGCCAACTCCTGAGTTTATCCTTTCACAGCATTTCAAACAGATTAACAGACTTCCCCAAATCCTGCTGGTATTAACCAGATCATCTACAAACCAAACAATCCCCAAATTTCAGCATGATGGGGGTTGGAAGGGATCTCTGGAGATCATCTACTCCATCCTCCCTGCTCCAGCAGGCTCACCCCCAGCAGCTTGCCCAGCATCACCTCCAGGTGCCTTGGGAATCTCTGCACACAAGGAGACTCCCCAAGCTCTCTGGGCAGCCTGGGCCAGGGCTCTGCACCCTCACAACAAACAACTTTCTCCTCTTGTTCNCCAAGGACTCCAGATGTGGCCTGTCTAGGGCAGAGCAGAGGTGGAGGAGAACCTCCTTTGACCTGCTGGTCACACTCTTCTGAATGCACCCAGTGCCACTACACGTCATGGCCAACAAAGCCCTCATGAAAACATGCAATTTCCCTGCCTCATTCACAGCTTTCCCCCCAAAGTTTCCCCATGAAGGTGGAGTTCTCCAGCTTTGGGCAGCAGCAGTCCTTTCCTTATGGCTAGCCTAGCTGGTCTCCTATAACCTGGGGATTTGGCCTGAGGCCACAACTGGAGACAACTTCCCAATTGCCACCACCGTACCAGCAGCTCTAGTTTTGGCTAATTCAGTCCCACCCCAGCCCTCTCCAGACAGAAAAATCAGCTTATTCAGCCCAAGATGTGCAGAAGGCAGAGAGCCCATCGTGGCTGCAGCAGGACCCTGCTCCTGGCCTGGCACCCCTGCCTGCTGGGGAAGCTCAGCACCAGGTCCTCAGCTTCTGGGCTAGAGCTGATCTGTGCCCAGCTGGGCTTGGAGCACGGGCTGAGCTTGCAGCTGCCTGCAAACCCCTCGCCAGAGGAGCCAGCATCCTCACAGGAACCAAAGCTCAGCTGCAAACCCTTCAGGAGGACAGACAATGGAGCCTCTCAGCCTGTGGGAAAGGCACCACCAGCTCCTGGTTGAGTTCAGCATTTCCAGCGCTCGCTGCGTGGCACCCAGAGTTCAGCTGCACCCAGAGTTCAGCTGCACCCAGAGTTCAGAGGCAGTTGCATTCCTGCCTGAAACATCTGTTCTCCTCTCATTAAGCCCTGGCCATGTTTTGTAACAGAGAGAAGCTCTCTGAGATTCCTCAGCTTCAGCTTTTGACCCGAGGCATCGCAAACAGCCCCGGCTTTCAGGAGCGGAATTCAGACGGAATCACTAGTCACTTCTAATAACTCAACAGGCAGCTGTGAACAAAAACACAAAGCCTCCCAAGTTCAGCTGAAGTTTCAGCAGAGCCTGCTGAAGCACACACCATAGGACACACACTGAAGGTCCAGCAGGACGACCTGAAATCCTCCCAGAAGTGGATTTGGTGATAACGCAACCAGGGAGAGATTCTGAGCAGAGAATTCCTTCTCGAGCCTTCTGAATAGCCTCAAAAGTCTTCCAGCATGTCATCCCACCACCTCATCCAAAGCAGACAGGAGGTACCAGGGAAGGACAAACACATCCCAAAGCAGCTCTGCAGATGGAACAAATCAACAACATCTAATCATGGCTTTATAAACATTAAGAATAATGAAGCAGGGTCACTGTGAGGGTGCAGAGCCCTGGCCCAGGCTGCCCAGAGAGCTTGGGGAGTCTCCTTGTTTGGAGAGATTGCAAAGGCACCTGGAGGTGATGATGGGCAAGCTGCTGGGGGTGAGCCTGCTGGAGCAGGGGGGTTGGACTGGATGATCCCCAGAGGTCCCTTCCAACCCTCACCATGCTGGGATTCTGTGAACTCAGATCACAACCAGGGCTGGTGAAGACAACAGGAGACAAACCAAGGCTGCATGTGGCTCAGGACACTTCCACCATTCCCCTGTGATCTGAAACAACTCCTTATCACAGCCATCACACAATTAGGCTTGCACCTCACCCAGCAAATTATTGGTTTTTCCTATTTAACATCCCACTAGGACAGCAGCACAGCAGAGTTCCAGGAAGGATTCTGGGCTCCATCAGTTTTCAAGTCCTGGTTCCTTCTGGCTGGCTGATGCAGCATCTCCTCATGAAAACATCACCCTCCACACATGCTGCAGGAATGAACATCACCCCTCAGGCTTTCAGCATCACACACTTCCTAGGGACAGAAAGTGACTCCAAAACTTTTCAGCTGGAATAGCTCACTAGCTCAAGCCTAGGTGTTAAGACCTAAGAGCTCTTCCCAACACGCTCAGGCTACGTGGAGCTTCCCAAGTTATGTCTTGCTTGGGTATCTCCCACAGCATGCTGCTGGATGGCTTCAGCAAAGATTCAGGACACTACAGCATATCTGACCTCCAAGTGATTTCAGTATTAAGAAAATGAATTCAGTGTACTTTGAACCAAAGATAGACTGAAAATGCTTCAGCTGTCTAAAAACTTACTCTCTTAGAAGTTATAACCTAGAGCAAGAAGATCTCCTTTAATATCACCTTCAGCTTTGCTTTCATCTATTTCCAGAAGCAACATAAATCTACCACTGCAATGACAGAGCTGAAACCAGGACCTAAACATCATCTACCACTGCTATGACAGAGCTGACACCAGGGCTTAAATATCATTATGGTTTTTAGCCAGTTGTGAGGCTTCTCTGGATCTGTTTCAGTGGAAATGAGGGTTAGAAATGAGCTCCAACACAAGAACATGGTCTGAAAGAATTTCTCTCTCTATTTATCACTGTGTCTTCATGGCTGAAAGAAGACCTCACACAAGCATGGGTACAAGATGGAAGCAAGGACCTCTAAACAAGCTGCAGTCTTATTTTACCACAGTATTGAGAACAAAGTTACAGGAAAGAAGTGGAGATATCCAGGAAGATTCAAACATCATCTTAGAATCATCATAGAATCATTTTAGTTGGAAGAGATCTTCAAGCCCAGCTGTTAAGCAGCACTGCCAGGTCACCAGTGAGCCATGTCCCTCAGCACCGTGGCTTCTGAACCCCTCCAGGGATGGGGACTCCTGCACTGCCCTGAGCAGCCTGGGCCAGGCCTTGACAACCCTTTTGGGCAAGACATTGTTCTTAATGTCCTACCTAAACCTCCCCTGACCTTAATTTCCCTTTTCTCCCATTTTGGAGGCAATCAGAGCCAGACTGGAGGTGCAAGGCCTCTGCTGTGAGGCTTCCTTTTGGGAGCATCCCCTGGGGCCCAGTGTCCAGGAAATGCTCTGTGTTTGCTGAGTGCTGATCACCATGGTTGCAGAGCACACTCAGGCTCTCTGGCCCTCCATCCATCTGTGTTTCTGGGAATGCTGGAGCTTTGGCTGACACAAAGGCACCCATTGTTCTGGAGGCAGAGGGATGAACCTGCCCTTTCCAGAGGAGAGGAAGCCAGCAGGAAAAGTCCCTATTGTGGTCTGGATGTATAAAAAGAAATCAAAAGCCCTATTGCATCATCAGCAGGAGTGTGGGGATACAGCTGAGACATGGCACCTGCAGGAGTGGGGGTTGCACAGGAGGAGGGAAGGAGCCAGGGAATCCTGACCAGGCTCTGGCATCAGCTACCTGCTAAGCCACCCTAAAACCAGCTCTGGAGTGCTCAGCACAGCAGAGACCCAGACCTGTTAGAGTGGGCCCAGAGGAGGCACAAAAATCATCTGAGGGTGGAACCTCTATGCTGTGAGGATAGACTGAGAGAGTTGGGGCTGTCCAGCCTGGAGAAGAGAAGAGAGAGAGAGGGAGGGAGGGAGGGAGGGAGGCCTTCCTGCAGCCTTTCAGTACTTAAAGGAGCCTAGAAGAAAGATGGGGAGAGACTTTTTAGCAGGACCTGTTGGGACAGGACAAGGGCTGATGGTTTGAAACTAAAACAGAGAGATTGAGACTTAGATAAAAGGAAGAAATGTTTTACAGTGAGGGTGGTGAGAGCCTGTCCCAGGTTGCCCAGAGAGGTGGTAATGTCCCATCCCAGGAACCATTCCAGGTCAGGTTGTTTGGGGCTGTAAGCAAACTGCTCTAGTTGCAGATGTGCCTGCTGAGTGCAGGGGGTTGGCCTAGGTGACCCTGAAAGGTCCATTCCAACCCAAACCATTCCCTGAATCTAAAATCATCCTAAAGCCATCGATGAATGCTACCAACAGGCTGAAAGGCTGGACCCACACACCCAGCACATCACTTCCAAAGCTCCAGGTAGGAGCAGGGATGAAGCCCAGCTTCTGCTCTCCCAGAAGTCAATTTTCTTCCCTACAAAAGCCATTTGCAGTGCTCAAACCCATGAGTTCTCCTCGAGGACTTTCCTCGGTAGCGAGGGCTGCCAAACTAGTAGGAACCAAATTGTTGTCAGCTTCAGGCCAGCCATCTGCTCAGCCTCTCCCAGCTGCCATGCTCCAGTCCAAGAGTGGGGAACAATCACCAAGCACAAGATGAAAAAGTCGAGGAAGGGAAAAAACCTCCAAAACCCCAACCCAACAAACCCCAACCCAACCCCCAAACCAAAAAGCAATAACCAACCAAACCAGGAAAGCAGCCCTGCAGGGATCTAACTGGGAACAGAGATGAAAGTAGGAGAAAAAGAAACTATGGGTTTATTTTATGTTGGTTTTTAAAGCAATGTTTTTTAAGGAGTCCTCTTGCCATCTGCTTGGTAAATGCTCTGTCATTATTTATAACCTCAAGTGCACGGAATTGTCTCTGTAGTTACAACCATGCTACTCGCAGATTTTGGCTCTGCTAGCCAAGAGGCAGCAGCATTTTTTACTGGAGCTCTGGGAATAAGAGATCTAACAGTTGGTACACAGTTTATTTAGAAGTGGACTAATTTAACATTCGTGAGGGCTCCTTTTAGCACAACTGTTGCTCATTACCAGCTCCGGAATGATTTGTTAATCTGAGAGCAAAAGCAGTTCCACAGCAGCAGAAATACAGCAGGACAGAAAAAGAAAGGGAAGGAGAGGGGAAAAAGGAGAAGAATAAAAAAGAGACACTGAAGTTTTGGTGAACTGAAGGAAATGAAGTGGCAGGTGGAGACTGTACCACAGAGTGGGAAAAGCACTGGCACATGGAGCTGGAAAGGGAATAATCCTGATTTCTAAAGCTGGGCAAATGTTGGCTTGGGAGGTTTTGGCCAGGAAGCTGGCACAGATCACCTGTGCTCCTCAGAACTAGGCCACTAGGCACCCATGAATGGCATCTGCAGGGTGCCCATGGTGGAGCAAGGCAGGAGAGCAGAGGAGGGCAGGCACCTCGGCCCAGGACATGACCTCGGCTGCTTTAATTGCTTCCAGGCCACTGAGTGGAGGGACACAAACAAACAGTAAGCAAACACAACCATAAAACATGACAAAGGAGTAGGAGGCCTGAAGCTGGAGTCCTCAGAGGAGGAACCCTTGAAACACAGGAGCCATGGCTGGAAGGGCCAGGATCCAACTGATAGCTCTGTGTTATTGCATCTGATTTTCCTTGGGGGTTTTTCAGCAAGCACTGAAGAGAACCTGAAGTAGCTTCACTGCTCTTGGATCTCCCATGGCCCCCCCTGTGAATCCATGCTCTGGGTACAGCCACACCACCCTTCCCTGCTCCCAGGGGACCACTTTGGACTTGTCTCAGAATCACCTTTTTTGACAGCTAAAGACTAGAAAGCCAATTTTCCCTAAAATCAGAGGACTTGTAGGAAAGGCAGGGTGTTCCCCTCAAAGCCATCCCTTTGTGGGGACCAAGAGGAGCAGGATTCCAGCAGCCCTGGAAGGGGACTGAGCAGCTGCCCTCCAAGCACTGCTTCCACACTTGGATCACTTTGGTCTTTCCCTGCACGTGCAAAAGGACTTGAAAGTTCATCAAATTAATTCCAGACCAATATTAGGGAGGCCTCAAGTGGAAAGCACATCTCCTTCCTTCTGGGAATTTATAGTTCATCCACTTTTATCTTCTGGAGGCTCTTTTGAGATCAAAGATCTGATCAACTTTCCCCTTGCAAAACTGATGAAGAGAACAGTGTTATCAGTCCTGGGACATGATTGGATTTGGGGATTTTTTTAATGATTTATTGCCCTTCTTTCAAAAGTAAGATTCCTTCCCATGGGCCTAAGCCAAAGAGCCCAAGTTACACAAGAGAACTCTTCTGTTTATTTATCCATTTTATGGCTGTTACAAGGTCACTCCCTGCCCTGAGTGAGCACGCTGGTTAAGTGCTGCTCTAGCCAATAAAAGTGAGATGGCCAAGCACTAAGTGACTGCTGGCCAGCAGGACCTGCCTGCTCATGTCACCAGGAGTGACCTGCTGACCCCATCACCCCAAACACCCTCATTTACAGAAAGACACACAGTGGGTGGACTAGGAAGAAAAATGTTACGCTGATGGTGGTGAGAGCCTGGCCCAGGTTGCCTAGAGAGGTGGGAGATGTCCCATCCCTGGAACCATCCCAGCTCAGGTTGTTTGGGGCTGGGAGCAACCTGCTCTAGTTGCAGATGTCCCTGCTCAGTGCAGGGCTTGCACTAGATCACCTTGAAAAGTGCTATGTTTCTGGAGCAACTCGACTCCCATGTATTCAGGGAATGTCAAGGAAATCTGGGAAGGAGTGCAAGTAAGGCCTTGTTTTCATGTGGGCACAAAGCCCTTGTTGCTTTTGATGCGTTTTGATGCCTTTCAGCATCTTGTTTTCATAGACTGCATTGGGCTGGAAGGGACCTTTCAAGGTGATCTAGTCCAACATCCCTGCACTGAGCAGGGACACCTGCAACTAGAGCAGGTTACTCAGAGCCACAAACAACCTGAGCTGGAATGGTTCCAGGGATGGGACATCTCCCACCTCTCTGGGCAACCTGGGACAGGATCTCATAGCCTTCAGCATCAAAACTTTCTTCCTTCTGTCTAGTCTAAATCTCTCTCTTTTAGTTCAAAACCATCCTCCCTTGTCCTGTCCCAACAGGCCCTACTAAAAATTTGTCCCCATCTTTCTTCAAGGTCTCCTTTAATTCCTGGAAAGCCACAGCAAGGTGTCTGTGGGCAGTGCTTCTCTGCACATCTGGCAATCCATCAGCAGCCCAAGGGACCAGGCTGATTCCTCCCTCACCTGCCTGCAGCACTCCATTTCCACCCTGCACACACAGTGGAAACCTGCTACTTACCCAAGTGACTCCCAAAGGCACTGGAATAGATTTCCAAGAGTCAAAGCTAAAGGACTTGGGTCCTGCCTGAGTCATCTGAGCCTCAGAGAGGCATTGGCTTGGAAGATGATGGACCACATCTAGCTGGAATCACTCAGGGAGTCTGTACCAAATGCATCACACTTGTCATCCAGGATGCTTCAGGAAGCTCTTTCTTGGAGCAGAGCCACTGGGAAAAGCTTTTCCACTGGGAAACTGCAAAGGCTTCAGGGGAGATGGGAAAAGCGTGGAGCTGGAGAGGGAAACAAACACTAGCCTTGAGTCAGGACTTGGGCTCAGCAGGCATCAAGCCAGGCACAGACCATTGCTCTGTTATTCCTTTCCCTGCTTTCCCTAGCAAGCAGACTCCTTCTCCTCTCTGTATAAACACAGAACTGTGCTTACTGCTGCAGGAAAGCAGGGAACTCCTCCAGGAGCTCAACACAGAGGCAGTCCTCACATCTCAGCATAGCTGGACCATCCTGAAAAGATAGCATTGGAAATAAAATCCCTCTCCTTGAAATCAGGCAGGACCCAGGCTGGGGGAAGGGACTGAAGGCACAATGTTGGGTTAAGAGTTGGATTTGATGATCTGAAAGGTCTTCTCTAACCTGAACAACTCTCTATTTGAGCTGTCTGTAGCAGAGCAGGACACGTGGAGGGTGATGCTCTTGCTAAGGTAAGGGCAGGACAGACAACACTGACACACCAGGGAGGTTGCAGGTGACCCCCCTAGGGCCACCAAGGAAGCCCCAGCACCCCTGGGGTCTGTATGACACATCCTCATTTCTGTATTTACCATACCACAGATAAATCATTTGGATCCTTTGGCTTCTTCCTGCTCTTTCAGTACAAACTCTGTACAACTCTAGACTTCCCATGGTCTTGGAAGTCACCTGAGACCCTCTGCTGCACTGCCACACACCATTAGAACCCAGCTCCTGAGGCACTACAAACATCTCCTTGATGATCTGAAGCCAAGAGAGGTGTCCAGAACAACCAGTCCTGGGATACAAGTTATAGCCTTGAATCAGCACAGAGCCTCACTGCTAGAGAAGAAGAGTCAAGGGCAAAACTCATTTCACTTCCAGACATGCTTCAGTGGCATGGTGGTGTTGGACTTGATGATCCTAGGAGTCTTTTCCAACCTTAATGATTCTATCCTCAGCACAATTAATCTGGACAAAATCACTAGAGCTCCAGTTGCAAACACCTCAACTACTGCAATTCCTCACCTGGAAAGTGACCAAAACCAGAGAGAAACTACTCTAAGGAACAGATGCCAGTTAGGTTTATGATCTAGGCACAGAATTCTGTACACAAGCATGACCTGACCAAACCAGGTCACTTCTGTGCCTGTCTGTGTGCAGACAAGGGAGGTGGCAGTGAGGCACAAGGTGGGACTCACCATCTGGCCCTTCGCTGCCTTTACTCCTCTTATTCCGACGGACACGTCTCCCTTCCTCTCCCACGTGCAGCTTATCTTCAGGGTGGAAGAAGTTCAGCAAGGCCAACTGGAAGAAGAAGAAGAAGGACAAGGTTAAGCATCTTTGGGCAAGGATGCCTTAGCCAAGTGGAGAGATCAGAGCCTGAATGCCAAATCCTCTGCTGAGCCCAAGAGGAGAAGCCAGAGAGATGTGACATGGCTCATCCCAAGGGGAACTCCAAGGAGCTGTGTCTTCTTGGAAGCAGTCAAGAACTTGGGAAGACTCAACCTGAAGGGTTTGGGCACAGAGGAGCATTCCCCCCTAGGGATGCAGGCAGTGTCAGTGGAGAACTATAGGTGGACATCATCAAACATCCCAATGGGATCACCTCTAATTATTCTCTGCACAACTTGCTCAATCCTGGAGCTCTTTCCCCAGGATTACTCACTGCCAGTAAGTTTCTCCTCTCTCAAGCTCTCTCCTGCAAGCCTCATTAGCTACTGAGATTCAAAGGCCTTCAGGGACCTTTAAATGCAACTCAGCACACCACAGAAATTAACACTTTAAACTTAGAGCAAGGACATCTTTTGGCTTCTGCCAAGAGGCAAACATTTTTGGGTAGCAACCTCTTGCTCATGAAAAGAAAATCTCTTTGGTAGTTCCTAAACCAACAATCTCTACCCAGAAACTTGGAATTTCAGCTTCCAAATGCCACCAGTCCTCCCAGTCAGCCCAGGCATGGCAGCAGAGCAGCAGCAGCATTTCCCCTGCTATTCCCACTTCCCAAAAGAAGCCAATTCCCTGAAGGATTAATTAATGGCTACACACCTGGCTCT
The DNA here is from genome assembly GCA_013396975.1 of Bucco capensis. NCBI lineage: Eukaryota > Metazoa > Chordata > Aves > Piciformes > Bucconidae > Bucco > Bucco capensis. Next base: position 112,975 of record VWZO01020935.1, read on the forward strand.
GGGGGTTGCTGCAGCAGCCTCCAGCTCTGACCAGCTGAAGAAAACTGCTCACAGTTGGTTAAGCCAGAAATACACACACAAGCCCAACAAAGCCTAAGACAAGGAGGAAGAGGCTTCAAAGAAGCACTACCAAAGGTTATCAAGGGTATTCCTGTTCCCAGAACAAAACCTGGGGCATCCAAAGCAGCCTTGAAATAGCAGAGAAGAATAAACTCCTTCCCTGAATTGCTCATTAAGAGAGTGGCCATAAAAGTCCTTATCAAGAGGGAGGAGCACTAGAGCTCTCTTTGCCTTTGACATGCCCCAAGGCTCTGGCTTCCCCTTGCCCAGCCCTTGGGGTGCAGGAGAGGGATGCACCTCTCCACTCCCCACAGAAGTGCCTGCTCCCAAGTGACCTTGCACACAGACACTCTTAGAACTGTTTCAGTTGGAAGAGATCTCTAAGATGATTGAGTCCAACTGTTAACCCAACACTGCCAGGTCACCACTAAACCATGTCCCTCAGCACCACAGCTCCAGGGCTTTTGAATCCCTCCAGGAATGGGGACTCTACCACTGCCTTGGCAGCCTGGGCCAATGCTTATCCACTCTTTCAGTGATTAAATTGTTCCTCATGTCCAACCTGAACCTCCCCTGATGCAACTTGAGGCTGTTTCCTCTTCTCCTATCACTTGCACCTTGGGAGAAGAGACCAAACCCCACCTGGCTCTAATCTCCCTTCAGTGAGTTGCAGAGAGAGCTAAGGTCTCCCCTGAGCCTCCTCTTCTCCAGACTAACCAACCCCAGTTCCCTCAGCTGCTCCTCACCACACTTGTGCTCTAGACTTCCTCTCACCTCACAGCATCCCATCCCTGCTTCCCAATGAGCAGCCATCAGATTTTACACCTGCATCTTGCTCTACTCCAACAAGACCTAATGCTCTCTTAGGCATGGACAGAGCAGATGGGGAGAAGAACCTCCCTTGAGCTGCTGCTTACACTCTTCCTCATGCACCCCAGGAGGCCACTGGCCTGCTTGGCCACGAGGGCACAGTGCTGGCTCTTGTGATGCTGAAGGCAAGGCTTCTCTCTGCTGACTGAAGGGCTCCCTTGTTCCAGGGGCTGCAGCTGTGGCTGCTTGGGGGATGCTTGGCCACGGGGTCAGCCCATGAAGGGCCAAAGTGTCCAGCTGGGGACCAAGGGCTGGCACAGCTGTGCTGGTTGGAAGAGCAAGAGATGATTTCTTCCATTCACCATCCCCTGAGATACAATTAACACAGCTCTTGGACTTGGCAGCTTATGGTCTGGACATAAGGGTGAATCTTGTTGTGCCTTCAACTCATCTACTCCTTGTTATTTGGTGTGGCTGCAAGGAGGGAGAGGATTTGCAGAGCAGAAGGAGCAGGTGTTTGCCACCCACCAAGCCAAACACCATGCAGCCACACAGATGCAGGAGGAAGAAATAACCTTCAGCAAATGCTGCTGGCTGGACACTAGCGCAGAGTCAGGATGTGGATGTTGCTGGAAGCAACACTTCATGTGTCTGAACAGCCAGGAGAGCTTCTGTGGGCTGCCTGCCTCATGGGGAGCTAGGCAGTGGGGTGGGCTAACCTTGGTCAACCTGCTGTGGCCATTCCCATGGCTGGACACTGCCCAGCATCTTGGAATCACACAGAAGCATTTTGCCTAAATATCAGAGAATGATGGTTTGGGGGGAAGGGATTTGTAGAAGTCATCTAGCCCAACCCCTAGCATTGAGGAGGGATGTCTGCAACTAGAGCATGTTGCTCCCAGCTCCAGACAACCTGACCTGGAATGGTTCCTGGGATGGGACATTACCACCTCTCTGGGCAACCTGGGCCAGGCTCTCACCACCCTCAGTGTGAAACATTTCTTCCTTCTCTCTAGTCTAAATCTCCTATTTTAGTTCAAAACCATCAGCCCCTGTCCTGCCACAACAGGTCCTGCTCAAAAGTCTCTCCTCATCTTTCTTCTAGGCTCCCTCTAAGTACTGACAGGCTGCACTGAGGTGTCCCTGGAGCCTTCTCTTCTCCAGGCTGGACAACCCCAACTCCATCAGCCTGGCCTCACAGCAGAGAGCTTGCACCCTCAGATCATTTCTGTGTCCTCCTGTGTCCCTGCTCCCCCAGCTCCATGTCTGTGCTGTGCTGAG
>VWZO01020935.1:115187-156190 GCA_013396975.1 Bucco capensis
CTCTGCTGGCCACGCTTCTCTTGCTGCAGCCCAGGATGCCATTGTGCTTCTGGGCTGCCAGCGTGCACTGTTTGCTCATGGCCAGCTTCTCAGCCACCAGCACCCCAAGGCCTTTTCTGCAGGGCTGCTCTCCATCATCTCATCCCCAGCCTGGATTGATAGTGGGGATTGTTCTGACCCAGGGGCAGGACCCTGCACTTGGTCTTGTTGAAGCTCCTGAGGTTCCCCTGGGCTCACCTCTCCAGCTTGTCCAGGTCCTTCTGGATGACATCCTGCCCCTCCAACTTATCCCCAGCACCCCATAGCTTGGTGTCATCTGCACACTTGCTGCTGGTGCACTCAATGCTGCTGGCCATAGCCTTTATACAAATATTAAACAGTGCAGGCCCCAGTACAGAGCCCTGAGGGACACCACTTGGCACTGAATCCATCCCTTCCACGTTGGTTTCCCTCAGCAACATCAAGGAACACAAAGGCAGGCACCCAGAACTGCTGATCTTCTCTGCAGCCCCATGCAGAGCCCACTGTGGGCACATGGAACAAAGCTCCTCAGGGATGCCAAGGGAGAACCCCCAAAATGACACAGCCTGCAGGCATGAAGGAACTCAGCTGGTCTGGAAGGATGGAGCTTCCACACTCTACAGAAGTAGAACTAAAGAGACATGTCTGTGCATATCTATCATGGAATGGTTTGGGTGGGAAGGGACCTTTCAAGGTGATCTAGTCCAATCCCCATGCACTGAGCAGGGACACCTGCAACTCGAGCAGGTTGCTGAGAGCCCCAACCAATGTGACCTGGGATGCTTCCAGGGATGGGATATCTAACATATACAGATACAATTAGGTTTTTCAAGGTACCATAACACGGAATCATAGAGTCATTGAGGTTGGAAAAGACCTCTAAGATCATCAAGTCCAGCTGTCATCCCAACATCCCCATGGCCCTCAGCACCACATCTCCATGACCTTCCAACCCCTCCAGGGCTGGTGACCCCAGCACTGCCCTGGGCAGCCTGGGCCAATGCTTAATCACTCTTGCAGGGAAGAAATTGTTCCTAATATCCAACCTAAACCTCCCCTGGTGCAACTTGAGGTCTGAAACCCTCTTCTTGCATTATTATTTAATAGTATTGTTGAAGGCAAATTCCCTCATCATCTGCAGTTTTGGAGATCACTAGTGTGAGAAGCCCAGCAACAGGACTCAGCTCCAGAGCAAGCAGTGCTGCTGTTCTTCTGGTGCTCTGAAGTTCAGCCATCAGAGGTTGTGGTTGAGAGCAGCAGCTACTTGAATATCAGCCCCATTGTCCTCCATCAGAATTTTGCCTCTGGTAACATGTGGTGCAAAATCCCCAACAAATGAAGTAGATTATTTTCAAGCAGACAAGAAGGAAGCTTGGGGAGCAGCTTCTTGGTTTTGCCATCATTACTTTTCCCTCATAAAAATGCAGGAGTAAACAATTCCCCTTTCAACCTGGCAGACATTCCTAGGTGATGGTTGGCTGCAAGGTAAGGCACAGCCCTGAATGCATTGCCCTTAATGCTGTGAGCCACAACCTGCTCAGGAGTAGTGAAGGAGACAGGAGAGATGATGCTTTTCCTAAGCTGGAGCTCTCATAATCCATCTTCCTCCTCCAAACCTGGTGTTTGCAGCTTGCATCCTTCCCAGGCTCTGGAGGAGGTTACAGACACTGCCCTCTGCAAACCTCTCCACTTGTGCTTTGTCTGCTCAAATATGGTCACAGAATCACAGGACCACACAGGTTGGAAGAGACCTTGATCATCAAGTCCAACCATGCCTAGCACTCCCATGCCACTAACCCATGGCCCTAAGGAGAGCAGCTAGATGTTTCTTCAACCCCTGCAGGGATGGTGACTCCAGCACCTCCCTGGGCAGCCTGGGACAAGACTGAACAACCCTTGCAGGGAAGAAATTCCTCATATCCAATCGAAACCTCCTCTGGTGCAACTTGAGGCCATTTCCTCTTGTCCTCTCCCTGCTAACCCTGGAGAAGAGACCTATCCCCAGCTCATTCCAACCTCCTTCATTCACCACCTTTCCCCTGCTCTGAGCTCCCAGGGCCTCCAACCATCAGCTTCTAGTTGATACATACTCCACCACAATTGCCTCTCATCCTGATCTGTACACAAAGATCCTCACCAAGGCTTCCAAATCCAAAAGGAACTTTTCAAACCTCTTTCCACCCAAAGTTAGGAGGCAAAGCAATGCTATAATCTAGAGAATAAAAGCATCGGTGACGCTAAGAAGCTTATCTAAAACTAGGTGTGAAACTTGCCTTGCTGGAGGGTCTGAGTGATGCCTCCAGCAGAGCCACCTCCATCCCCATACTCACCAGGAGCTTCATAACGGGTGATGACCAAGGAGCTAAGCAAATATTTGTCATTAGGCAACAGAACCAACCTTGCTCTCCTAGCTGTAGGTGGACCAGGTGATGCCATGGAGCAGTGGCAGTGCACCAGCTACTGCCAGCAGGCAGCAATGCTCATCTTGGTGAACCTATGGCCCTTCATGCCACCACCACTCTTCAGAAGAATCATAGACTCCTAGAATCCTAGAATGGTTTGGGTTGGAAGGGACCTCTGGAGCTCATCTAGTCCAACCCCCCTGCAGTGGCCAGGGACATCCCCAACTAGAGCAGCTTGCCCAGAGCCCTGGCAAGCCTCACCTGCAATGCCTCCAGGGATGGCAACTCAACCACCTCCCTGGGCAACCTGGGCCAGTGTTCTACCACCCTTGTGGGGAGGAACTTCTTCCTAATATCCAGTTTAAATCTACTCCTCTCCAATTTAAAACCATTGCCCCTTGTCCTTTCCCTCCAGGCCTTTGCAAACAGGCCCTCTGCAGCCTGCTTGCAAGTTCCCTTTAGGTCCTGGAAGGTCACTAGTAGTTCCCCTGAAGCCTTCTCTTCTCCAGGCTGAACAATCCCAGCTCCCTCAGCCTGTCCTCAGAGCAGAGGTGTTCCAGCCCCTGAGCATTCTCGTGGCCTCCTCTGCACCTGCTCCAGCAGCTCCATGGCCTTTCTGTGTTGAGGGCTCCAGAACTGGACCCAGTATTGCAGAGGAGGTGTGAGCAGAGCAGAGTGCAGTGGCACAAGAAGATTTGAGATACTTTGTATCTGCCAAGCAGTTCTGTCCCTGGGTTGGAAAGCCTTTCCAAAGGGGATTGGGCAACCCCTGGTTTCTGAAGGGCAGTGAGTCACACTCTGGGTCTTCTAGGCATTGTGGTAACAGAAAATTATTGGAGAACAATGAAAGGGGAGGGAGCAATCTTTCCCTAAGCTGTTATTGGTATTTGAACTTCATTAGCCAGGAAAGCCACTGGATTTTCCAGCACAGACACTAACTGGGGTTGCCAGTTATCAGTTCAAGCCTCACTGCAAACTGAGGACCACAAGGAATTCATCACAGAATCATCAGATCATTTGTGTTGGAAGAGACCTTTCAGATCATCCAGCCCTACTGTTAACCAGCACTGCTAAACCTTCCTAAACTAATCCTTCCACAGATGATAACTCCACTACTTCCCTAGGCAGGCTGCTCTAGGCTTTGACAACTCTTTTGAAGAAGACATTTCTCCTAATGTCCAACCTAAACCTCCCAGCAGCTTCAACTGCCCTTCTCTGGGTATGTTCCAGCAAGTGATCAACTGCCTCACCATCGATTGCCAGCATCACAATGCTGTCTGATGGTGCACTTGTAAGAAGAAATAGGCCATAAAAGTGTACATGAGGGGAAAAGCTGATCCAGGGAACTAGCTTTTGACTTTCTATCAGCTCAACAAAGCTGAAGCATAGGCACTTCAACCTGACCAGTAAAGCTGTGGCTGAAGCAGCTGAGAAGTGGATTTGCTCTCCCTGGGAGAAAGGAAGGAAGAGTGTAACTCAAGGATTCTGACATCCAGAATCACCTGCACAACTCTGAGAAACACAGCTGCTGGCCTAAACCTTCATGAAAACTTGGTTTTTAGCACAAAATGGAAGCAGGTACAGAGTCCAAATCCCTGGGTTACACCTCCAACACAACTCTGCCTTTGTAGGAGCACCTAAGCAGCTCCATTTGATACCAAACCAGCATCATCTCAAGCCTTGAAGAGAATAATTTGCTTTACAAGAGCATTTGCCCAAACACTTGTCTCAAGACACCCTTCTGAGGAGCTCCCTTGGTGTGGAGGTGAGCTGGTGAGGATGTTGGCTGGAGATGTGATGCCTGCAGGCAGACATGACCTCAGCAGCACATAGACTGTGCACGGCACAGAGCAAGGGCTGAGCTTTCCCATCCATTACACCTGGAAAGGGAAAGCCAAAAACACAACCCAGATGCGAGGCAGAAGAAGGTCGAAGCCAAGTTTAACACCACATATGAGGACACCTGCAGCACATTTTTTCATGGTAGCAAAGAGATTCCTGCTGCAGGTTTCCCCAGTCTGGGCAGAGCAGAGCTGCAGGAAGCCAGCCCTTTGCTGGGAACACACTGCTGAGAAGTATCAGTGTTAGTGCAAGGTAAGGACCTACAATCAGTTCCTTTTGTCTCCCAAGGAGATCCAATTGAGTTGTGAACCAGAGCCAGACAGAGATCTGCTGCCTGTTAGCATGAATTCTCAGGTTTTCACATTTTAATTAGCCCTCCTAGTCTTTTTCAGGCCTGTTTTCAGGCAGCTGGGCTACGTCCCCCTCCATATGGAGGTCATGGCTTCTTCTCCTGCACACCAACTGCAATTCTTCCCTTATTTTAGCATTTCTACTACCAAAGCAGTTGTGCATTTCCAAAAAGCACCGTGGGGGGAAACTCTTGAAGTTGAAGTGACTCAATATTAGCTATATCTTCTCCTTCTGCCTCTTTCTCCATCTGTGCCTTTGCTCACGCTTTCTCATGCCCTGGATCTTCTCCAGTACATCCAGCACAACACGAGGTCAACAGCACAATCCCCCTCACAGTCATAATACCTCCTTAAAACACCTCCCCAAAGCAGGTGCTGCTCCAGCCAAGAGCTCCAGGGCTCTGCTGCTCTACTTGGAGCACCTCTGTTGCCCTGAAATGAAGAACTGGTTTCTTTCCAACTTTTCAAGGCTCACCTTCAAGCATCCTTGGGACTCCTCTGTAGGAGGGAGGTTCCTTTTGCCATGTTATCACAGTATCCCAGTATGTCAGGGGTTGGCAGGGCCCTAGAAAGATCATCTAGTGCAACCCCCCTGCCAGAGCAGGAGCACCTAGACCAGCTCACACAGCAATGTGTCCAGGCAGCTCTGCAATGGCTCCAGACAAGGAGACTCCACAGCCTCCTGGGCAGCCTGGGCCAGTGCTCTGGCACCTGAACTGCAAACAAGTTCCTCCTCATGTTAATACTAAACCTCCTGTGGTCCAGCTTGCTCCCATTCCCTCTTGTCCTACCATTGGATGCCATGGAGCAGAGCCTGGCTCTCTCCTCCTCACACTCACCCTTCACATATTTCTAAGCATTGCTGAGGTCTCCTCTCCTGTGAGTCATGACAGAAACACTGACCTCATTCTAGCTTCCACAACCAATCTAACAGGAACCATAATGAGACAGAGACACCATTCCCAGAAGATGCCACTGGGCCACTCTCCACTGAGCATGCTTCTCTTCTGCCCAGTGCCTTCAACCTCCATCACTTTCAGATGTTTGGGACAGCACGAGCACTGAAGTCCCAACATCTGAGACACCTGAGAAGAACAGCTTCTTGAATAGTCATCCATCTTCAGATGCCCATCTCCAAAGCAGAGACACACTTCAGGTGATAAAGCACCAAATTTCAGCATGGTGGGGGTTGGAAGGAACCACTGGAGATCATCCAGTCCAAGCTCACCCCCAGCAGCTTGCCCAGCATCACCTCCAGGAGCCTTTGCAATCTCTCCAGAGAAGGAGACTCCCCAAGCTCTCTGGGCAGCCTGGGCCAGGGCTCTGCACCCTCACAGCAAAGAAGTAAAGCCACATCTTCTCACAGGAGTGACCATCCAGCAGCAGACATGCAGCCAGATCCTGCTCTGGGGCCTTCCATTCAGAATGAGCTGTGGTACCTGAATTGATGACTTTTTCAGTCCTCTGACATTTGTCCTTTGATCTTTTGAAGTTCCACAGATTGGGGAAGGAGTAGCTGCAGCAAAGAAGGGTCTGGAATCCCTCACTGAGATGACTCCTAAAGCAGAAAGTTATGAGAGAACATCTCTCAGATGTTGCAACTGATGAACTTAACTGTGCCCTTGCTATCAGACATCCACTCATGGCCTTTTGATGGAAAATGTCAAAAGTCTTCATCATTTTGAACTCATTTTGCTATGAAGTGTTCAGATGAAGTTTGAGGAACATTTTCCCTGCTCCATAGCCACAAGAACCCTTCCTGTCCAGAGGGTGTTTTTCCTCTCAGCACAAGGGGTTGAAAAATCCTCTTTTCTATATCTTGACCTGAAAATTGGCCTTCAGCTATGATTAATATTCATGACATTTTACTGGAAGGAGTAAAACAGAAGGGAAGGAAACAGGAGGAGGGAATCCAGTAGCTAAATCAAATAACATTACCATTAAAAGACAAACAAGTCCACTGTAAACATAACAACCATGAATTAATGCATCCAGGAGAAGAAGTCTGCTCCAACAACTGGGAAACAATCTCCATTAAATCATTGTCCATGCATTGAGAAAGTTTCCATGCTCCAGTCATAAAACCAACAAAATCATAGAATCATTAAGGTTAGAAGAGACCTCTAAGATCATCAAATCTAACCATGATCCTAACAGTGCCAGCTCACCACTGAGCCATATCCCTCAGCACCACATCTCCATGGCTTTTCAACCCCTCCAGGGATGGTGACTCCACCAGTGCCCTGGGCAGCCTGGGGCAGGCCTTGACAAGCCTTTTGGGAAAGGAATTATTCCTAATGTCCAACCTGAACCTCCCCTGGCACAACTTAAGGCTATTTCCTCTTGCCCTGTCTCTTTTTCCTTGGGAGAAGAGACCAACTCCCACCTCACTCCAAGCTCCTTTCAGGAAGCTGTAGAGAGAGCTAAGGTCTCCCCTGAGCCTCCTCTTCTCCAGGCTAACCAACCCCAGTGCCCTCAGCTGCTCCTCACCACACTTGTGCTCTAGACCCTTCTCCAGCTTCCTTGCCCTTCTCTGGACACACTCCAGCCAGTCCTTCATGAAAAAGCAAGAAAACCAAGAATAAACTGCCCACTTTTTCCCATCACACATCAGAACCTCTCTAATGGCAGGGGTTAGGCCTGGGCACCATGGGGCCTCCAGACCTACCAAGAACAGCAGACACTTCACAACCCTGGACTTGAATGATCTTATGGTTGGACTTGATGACCTTAGAGGTCTCTTCCAACGTTAATGATTCTGTAATTCTGTGAATGGCTTTTATCAAGTCATCTCTGTAGCCAGTGAAGGCTTCAACACTGATCTCCTTACCTGGACAGTGTTGTGGTGGGAGATGGTGGCTGTCAGGTTAATTCCATACAATTAATCCATTCAAATAAATTATGGTCTGCTCCCTAATTAATCAGATCCACTGCAATTAACATCAAAAGAGCCCATGACCTCATACAAACAGGATTAGGAGCTCTGCAAGGCTGGTTATGTTGCAGGGCACAGCAAGGCAAACAAGTTATCGCAAGGCAGAGCTGGGCACAGGGCCAGCATGTACCAGTGATGCTTCTTCCACACCTCAGCCCAGCAAAGAAATCAATACCAACTGGGACTCAGGGGAAGAAAATGGGATGCAGTATGGGGAGGGGGGAAGGAAGGAAGGAATGTCCCCTTGAGCTTCCAGAAAGCAGGGAGGACTGAGATACTGCTCAGCACATGGCACCCAGGAAGGAAGTTACAGAATCCCAGANGTGGCCCCAGCCTCTTGCCCCCTGCACCCTTTAGATATTGACAAGCATTAAGAAGATCCCCTCTCAGTCTTCTCCAGCTGTTGAGAAGTTGCCTCCAGATACACACAGTCCTTGCCAAAAACTGAAATGCTGCTGCTGTTTAGTTCTCGCCTGGCTTGGCTTGGCTTCCCCTGGCTGTGTTAGCTCAGCCCCAGGAGCCATCCACTCTGGAAGCAGAGTCATCCAGAGCATGCTCCCACAACCCCAGCACCCACTGAGGTGGAAAAATCACCCCCAGCACTTCAGGTAGGGGTTCCTCAAGCAAAGCCTAGGGCAGGCTGAGCAGCTGCTGCCTCTGCCATCTCCTCACCCTTCTGGACTTGGGCTGAGCTCTCCGGGTAGCTGAGGGAGCAAGAGGTGGCACAGAAGAACACCATGAAGCTCCAGAGTATATCTAGGGACACATGACCATGGCTGCTTCCTTCCCTTCTGTCACTGCCAAGGCTGAGGCCATGCTTGCCGGATCTCCGTGCCAGCAGCAGGGAATGTGCCAGCATCACACAATGGAGTGAAGCTCACTGCGTCTACCCAGAGACTTCACGAGCCACCACTGCACCCATGGTAGGACAGCAGGGAACAGAGCCAACAGTGCCTGACTGAGCCGAGCGAGACACACCAGGATGTGCTGCAGAAATGGAAACTCTGGGGAAGGAGCTGGGAAGAGTTCAGGAATGTGGATTTTCCACAAGACGCTATCTCACACGGTCGGTCCCGAACACAGCAACGTGCACAGCCCCAGCTGTCTGCTGGCTGAGCTGCCAGAGAAGCCAGCTCCACTTGCTGCTGAGAGGACCAGATGGGTTCCTCATCAGAAAAACATTCTCCCCTTGCTTGCTCCATGGAAGCAGAGGAGCTGCTTCCAACGGAAGAGACTGTACCAAGCCACCCTGCCCCTGAGGAGCAGCTCATCGAGAGCAGGGTGCAGGTGGCACAGCACCAGCAAGAGCATTCTGGAAGGCAGCAAAGGGATTACTGCTGGGGTGTCCCCAGAGAAGGGCAAGGAAGGTGGGGAAGGGTCTAGAGCACAAGTGTGGTGAGGAGCAGCTGAGGGAACTGGGGTTGGTTAGTGTGGAGAAGAGGAGCCTCAGGGGAGACCTTAGCTCTCTCTACAACTCCCTGAAAGGAGGTTGAGTGAGGTGGGGATGGGTCTCTTCACCTAAGTAACAAGCAATAGGACAAGAGGAAACAGCCTCAAGTTGCATCAGGGGAGGTTTAGGTTGGACATAAGGAACAATTTATTCCCAAAAAGTGTTGTCAGGCCCTGTCCCAGGCTGCCTAGGGCAGTGGTGGAGTCACCATCCCTGGAGTGTTTGAAAAGCAGTGGAGATGTGGTGCTGAGAGACATGGCTTAGAGGTGACCTGGCAGTGCTGGTTAATGGTTGGACTCAATGACCTTAAAGACCTCTTCCAACCCAAGGGATTCTGTGCCTCTACAGTAAACCCTCCTCTCCCCCATGACTCTCTCCCCAGCTGTGGGCAGCCCCAGAGAAGAAAGGCGAGGGGTGAGCTTTGTGCAAGCCAAGCCTTTCTGCTGCAGGCTTTGATGTGACGAAGGCGAGGGCACATCCCCCAGCAGGCAGGAGCAGCAGCAGCCCGGAGCTGCAGACAGCAGCAGGCAGCAGAAGGGCTCATGCGGTGCAGGTCCCTTCCCGGTCGGACCATCCAGATGTTCCCAGCCAGTGCCAGGCCAGCTGCTGCACAGCTGCCTCCTGACAGGGCTCTGGTGGGAGAGCAGCACTGGGGAAGGGCTTGCTTGTGGCTTGCTTACAGGTTCTTCCTTTCCAAGGCAGAAACAAAGAACTTCTCTATAGTCCTGTTAGTTTGCCAAGATACATTAAAGTGTTTAGGTGTTGATTTCAGTATTACGTTGAAGATGTTGCTGGAGTGTGTCCAGAGAAGGAATTACTACTGGAGTGTCCCCAAAGAAGGGCAATGAAGCTGGTCTAGAGCACAAGTGTGCTGAGGAGCAGCTGAGGGCACTGGGGTTGGTTAGTGTGGAGAAGAGGAGGCTCAGGGGAGACCTTAGCTCTCTCTACAACTCCCTGCAAGATGGCTGTAGCCAGGGGGTTTGGTTTCTTGTCCCAAGGAAAAAGAGACAGGGCAAGAGGAAATAGCCTCAAGCTGTGCCAGGGGAGGCTTAAGCCAGATATGAGGAAGAATTTCTTCCCCAAAAGGGCTGTCAAGTCCTGGCCCAGGCTGCCCAGGGCAGTGGTGGAGTCACCATCCCTGGAGGGGTTTAAGAGCCCTGTAGACATGGCACTTCACAACATGGTTTAGTGGGGTTGTTGGGTCAACAGTTGGTCTTGATGATCTTAGAGGTCTCTTCCAACCTTAATGATTCTACATCCCTGCCCTCTGCAAGGGGGTTGGACTAGATGACCTCTAAGGTCTCTTCCAACCCAAACCATTCTATGAACCTGCTCCAGCACATCTGGACACCCATCCCAGCTGATGCCATGCCACATGTGCAGAGGTGCAGGTCATCAGTCCTGCAAACCACTCCAAGGTCACACAGATGCCAGTAGAACATCTCAGCCTTCCAGAGCTGGCCAGCAGCAATTCCCCAGCCTTTTGGCATGGGAAAATAGGCAACAAGTCTAGCAGAGGAGGATGGGGACTTTGCCACCATGTCCCACGGATCTCCACTGTGCCCCTCAGTGTGGGACATGCACTGAGGGTCCCAGCCAGGCACTCTGCTGCTTGGCATTAACGGGAAAGATGAAGGAAACTTGGGAAAGCCAACCAATCCTGCAGCCAGGGAGGATTTTCCTGCTTTTCTGGGTGAGAGGAATAGCAACATAGCTTGGGGCTCAGGGTAAGAGGGGAAAAAACCCCACCAAAACCCTGTTTACAGACAGAATTTTGCAACTTCTCCAACTGTCACCCCAGGTCATATTTTGCTCTGTGATGGAGACACAAAACTTGAGAAGGCTTCTAGGGCTTGTGCAGCTCCACACGTGCCCAGAGCTGCCAGCACACGAGCGTGGACAAGGACAAGGACAGGCAGCAACATGTGCTGGAGAAGGACCTACAAACCTTCTCAAGGCTTGAAACTGAAGAAGGATGGAAACTGTTGAACTTTTGCCAGGAAAAAGAGTCTCAAAATATATCCTCACTGGATTGTTCGTGTTTGGTTTGGGTTTGTTTGTTGTTTTTCTACAACTGGAGCTTTCTAAACCCCCCTGGGCAGACACAGACAGAGGGGACACTACACTGAGGCAATGCCCAAGACACCATTACCCCACTGGCCAGGTTTTGCTACACATTAAGTGTACCACAGTCTGTATTTCCCTCCTAGGACACACTGGATCTGCTAAGAACTGGTGAGGGATGGGGCCAGCCACACAGCCTGCAAAGCCCAGGACAAGTCAAAAGCAGGATCTGGCTGAAATCCCATTCCTGAGGAGCAAGAGCATCAGCAACCAACTGCCTGGGTCACTGGAGCTCTTGAGGTCATCTCGGTGTCAGGATTTAACAGTTGGACTTGATGATCTCAAAGGTTTCTTCCAACCCAAAGGACTCTCTCCTGTTTTATTCCCCTGACCCCTGGGATCAGCCAAGCTGGGAACAGCTCCCACCCATCCCTATTTTACCATAACCTTAACTAAACAAAAAGCAGAGGAGAGAAAGATGCTGCCAGGAACTACAAAAGGGCAACTGTAAACACAAGAGGAGATAAAGCAGATGGATCTTCTCAACAATCCTTTGCACTGGAGGATAACACTTGGGCTGTGTCCCCAGGCCTGTGAGGAATGAATTCACTGCAAACTTCAGCTCCTAAGTGCTACCTGTGTACCTCAAAAAAGCCCACAGAGAAACTCCAGGAAAGCAGAAATGAGTCATGCTGCAACGAAAAGAACTCAATAACTGAGGGTCTCACATGGAGAGAGAGAAGCTGGATACAGGCATCTTAAGACCCACAAGGTGAGAAAGGTTTTTGGTCTTTTTATCACCACAAGATTTGACACCCAACAGTCAAAACCAGCTGGAGATGCTCTGATAAAGAATCACAGAATCACACAGGTTGGAAGAAACCTTTAAGCTCATCCAGTCCAACCATGCCTAGCACTCCCATGCCACTAACCCATGGCCCTAAGGAGAGCAGCTAGATGTTTCTGAAACCCCTGCAGGGATGGTGACTCCAGCACCTCCCTGGGCAGCCTGGGCCAAGACTTAACAACCCTTGCAGGGAAGAAATTCCTCCTGACATCCAATCTAAACCTCTCCTGCTGCAACTTGAGGCCATTTTCTTTTGTCCTCTCACTGCTAGCCCTGGAGAAGAGACCTACCCCCAGCTCACTGCAACCTCCTTGCAGGGAGTTGCAGAGAGAGCTAAGGTCTGCCCTGAGCCTCCTCTTCTCCACACTAACCAACCCCAGTGCCCTCAGCTGCTCCTCAGCACACTTGTGTTCCAGAGCCCTCCCTAGGCTCCTTGCCCTTCTCTGGACACCCTCCAGTGCCTCTGGGTCCTCCTTGTGATCCTATTTGGATCACATTCAGACTCATTTTTGGTCCTCTTTAGATTTTCACACACTGAGAGAAGGTTGGGATGGGAAGCAGAGTGACCACAGCCAGTGTGAGGAACCAGGCTCCTCTTGTGCTCATTGTCCTTGCTCAAACCAGGAAATCCCCAGAAGCAGAAAGCAGCCAAGAACAGATACTACCAATGAAGTGGATTATTTCAGAATTACACCATCATTCAGATGATGACATTTTGGTGCCCCTTCAGATGGTCACTCCCTCTGTGGCACCTACAGTCACACAGCTCACTGGCTGGACTTTTGAATGAAAGAAATTAACAGCTCTGTATTCTGGATGAGACTTGAGGTGCTGTCTGCTCCCTCAGCTTCCTCCCCAGCACCTGTGACATCCATCTGCCAAACAAGCAGAAGCTGCACCAGGCAAGGTCAATATTTAGCTAGACTGGGCTGAACTAGGTTTTTGCCCTGCTGCTGACCATGACCTCAGCTGCCTCTGCTCTGCTGACACTTGGTAGCTTAACACCCAACTGCCCAGCCCAGATTTGATTGGAGTGCCACCTGCCTGAAGGAGTGACCTCCAAGTGTCCTATGGAAGAACAAACGCACCAAGGCAAAAAGGGCAGGTTTAGCACTTTGCTTTGCTGAGGGGAGAGGCTCTGCAGGCAGGGCTGGGTCTGAGGTGGGAATACTTCAGCAGGGCAGCAATCCTGGGAGGAGATCCTGAAGTCCACGCGTGATGTCAGTCACGGAAAGCCAGGAGAACTAATGATCAGCCTTCCCCTCCTCACCAGATGCTCACATATATCACTCGGCAGGGAGAGCAGAGAGGCAGACAACTTTATGCAGCAAGGTCAACATTCAAAAGGAGGAGAAAGCCAAGGTCTCTTTCAACTTTGAGAGATGAGGAGAAAACAAAGAGAGAAGGAGAAAGAACATCTGAAAGGAATGAAACACATGCAGCACCCCAGAAGCACCAGAAGAAACCCCCCAAAAGGCAGCTGAGAAACCAATTCCACTTCAACCAAATGTGCTCAACCACCCTGCACCTCCTGAACTGGCTTTCTCCTGGGCTGCTGTCAGTTTTCCATTAGCAAGGGAGAGAAGGGCTTTGTGGAACAGCTGTTTCTGTGCAGGCATGATATCCAGCAGCATGTCCCAACACCTTCCCCTCTGCTCCTGCCTTATCGTCTCACCCACGCCCCTCGAGTGGCTCTTTGTCAGACACCCAAGTGTTGACATATCCTGCTCTGCAGAATGAGCCTAAGTGGAAAGCAACAAAAGGCTGGAGCTGTGGATTAGCTGCTGTCATCCTTCTAGCCAAGAGCAGGACTCATCCTGGGTATTCATCAGGATGATTCCCTCACACAGGCATTAAGCAGAATCCCCAGGAAAAAGTTAGCAACGGTTCTTGGCACTGTCACAAACAGTGGTTGCTCTTCTCCTCCCTGGCGAGGAGATGCACAGGTTTTCATTAAAAGTGCTTCACTTGCAAGTCAAAAAGCAAATCATCACCACTTCCTGCATGCAGAGCAGAGGAACTGCCTGCAGAAGGCAGAGGAATGTGTGAGCAAGCCATGGTGGAAGCTGCTCTTCCACTTGCTTTCCAGTTGAGCGTCACCACATTAGCTTCCAGCACATCTCCTAAGGCTTCACAGAGGTTCATCCATGGTCCAGCATCCCTTCTTGATGCTACTATCTGACCATATCTTTGAAGATCAGTTATTTACTAGCAAGAAGACTTTGAGACTTGTCATTAGCTGGCACTGGAGTCTTTCCTTTGACACCATCAGGGTAGTCAACAACCTTCACCATAAGAGCTGATGAAACCTCTGACCTGGGGAAAAGTAAACTGGACCAGCAAAGCCCTGGATCACAAGCACTAGAAGCCCAAAGCACCAGCTTGATGAGGAATTGGTGATGCCCTGTCCCTGGAACCATTCCAGGGCAGGTTGTTTGGGGCTCTGAGCAACTTACTCTAGTTGCAGATGTCCCTGCTCAGTGCAGGGGTTGGACTAGGTGACCTTGAAAGGTGTCTTCCCACCCAAACCAGGTCCAGCAGGAGTGCCGTGGAGAAGACCTCCAAGGCCATAACACTGTACCTGCAGCTCTGGGCTGAGGACTGATGGTGCCTGCTCCCTGCTCCTCCACAGACCCATCTTTTCATGGGGCCAGGGACACCTCACATGGCCACTACCCACAAAAGAAAGCCACCAGATTGGAGGACTACCACTCACAGGTAAGGCTGGGTGATGAATAATGTTGGGATAATACCCTTAATAGCAGCTCTGCTCCCTGTTTCACTCCTGCCATCTGCCCAGGCATGCACTGAAGCATGAGCTGCTCACACCAAGCTGCTGAGCACAGACTCCAGCTGAGGCTGTGAACACCAGCACATAGACTCCTTTGGGTTGGAAGGGACCCTAAAAGGTCACCTAGAACCTGCATTGAGCAAGGACATCTTCAACTAGATCAGGCTGCTCAGAGCCCCAAACAAGCTGACCTGGAATATACTCTAGGGATTGGGCATCTACCACTTCTACCACCTCTCTGGATAACCTTATTATAAGGAAGATGGAAACAAAAATTCCCCAGATCTGCTGTTTTTTCCATGCAGACAAGGGAGTTTAGTGTGGAGAAGAGGAGCCTCAGGGGAGACCTTAGCTCTCTCTCTACAACTCCCTGAAAGGAGCTTGGAGTGAGCTGGGGGTAGGTCTCTTCTCCAGGGTTAGCAGTGAGAGGATGAGAGGAAATGGCTTCAAGTTGCAGCAGGAGAGGTTTAGATTGGATATAAGGAGGAATTTCTTCCCTGCAAGGGTTGTTAAGTCTTGGCCCAGGCTGCCCAGGGAGGTGCTGGAGTCACCATCCCTGCAGGGGTTGAAGAAACATCTAGCTGCTCTCCTTAGGGCCATGGGTTAGTGGCATGGGAGTGCTAGGGATGCTTGGACTTGATGAGCTTAGAGGTCTCTTCCAACCTTTGTGATTCTGGGAGTACTGCATCCAGCATTGCATCTAACAGCTGTCATGGAAACACATTCGTGGCTCTGAGATGCACTCTGCCAGCCTGAAGTCACATGTTGCCTAAAAGACCTTGTAACTGGGAGAAAGAGCAGCACACAAACATGGTGCCTACATAAGCAAAGAGCCTTGGAGGAAAGAAGAAGAAAGGTTACCAAATACTCTGGCAGGGTTTGGAAGATCCCATATCAGCTGATAATCTCTCAAGATGAACACAGATAAAGGCAGATAAATTTGCCAGCTTTATTTGGCAAATTACGAGAAGCAACCTTTGGATGGAGGAGCAATATCAGCTGGATCTAAAAGTAGAAGTACTTTAAAAGGGAGAACAGGCCAACATGGAAAGCTGCCTGCTGCAGAGGGACAGAAACTTACCAAAAAAGTAATTTCAAATCATCTAGTTTGTGCTTGACCTGCCCAAGAATTCACAGAATTCCAGAACTGAGCATATTAGAGGTTGGAAAGAACCTCTGGAGATCACCTAGTCCAACCCCCCTGTTCCAGCAGTGTCACCCCCAGCAGCTTGCCCAGCATCACCTCCAGCTGCCTTTGCAATCTCTGCACACAAGGAGACTCCACAAGCTCTCTGGGCAGCCTGGGCCAGGGCTCTGCACCCTCACAACAAACAACTTTCTCCTCCTGTTGAGCTGGAACCTGCTGGCTTCCAGTGTGTGCCCATTGCCCCTTGGCCTGGCCCTGGGCACCCCTGAGCAGAGTGTGGCCCCAGCCTCTTGCCCCCTGCACCCTTGAGCTCTTGCTCAGCATGGAGCAGTTCCCCTCTGGCTCTGCTCTGCTCCAGGCTCAGCAGCCCCAGGGCTCTCAGCCTTTCCTCCTGCCACACATGCTCCAGTGCCCTCAGCATCTTCCTAGCCTCTGCTGGACTCTCTGCAGTAGTTCCTTGTCTCTCCTGAACTGGAGAGACCAGAACTGGACCCAGGACTCCAGATGCGGCCTGGCTAGGGCAGAATAGAGGACGATGAGCATGTCCCTCGACCTGCTGGTCACACTCCTTAACACACCCAATGTCACTGCATAACATGACAAACAAAGCCCTCATGAATCAATCATAGAATCATAGAATCACAGACTGGCCAGGTTGGAAGGGACCCTAAAGATCATCTAGTTCCAAGCTCCCCACACTGAGCAGGGATGCCAATCACTAGCCCAGGTCACCCAGGGCTGCATCCAGCCTGGCCTTGAACACTGCCAGGGATGGAGCAGCCACAACCTCTCTGGGCAACCTGTGCCAGTGCCTAACCACTCTCTGGGGAAAGAACTTCCTCATAATCTCTAATCTAAATTTCCCCTCCTTCAGTTTATAACCATTCCCCCTTGTCCTATCACAGTTTGACCACTTAAAAAGTCTCTCCCCTCCCCTTCTGTCTTATAAGAAAAACCCACAGCTGCCATGCCTGACTCCTGAGGAGCTGACACTGTTGGACAAGGTGCTGCTCAAGCCCTGCAGCCATGCATCCACCCAGCAGCAATGCTGCAGGAGGTGGTGCTCCATGCCAGCTCTGTGTCACCTGCCCACCTTGATGCCACCTCAGCAAGACTCTGAGGCCGAGAGGAAAGGCATGATGTGAGAGAGGCATCCAGCCACCATGCACAGAGCTCAGCAGGGAAAAAAAAACCTCTGTCCCACCCCACACAAACTCCTCAACACCTCTAAATCAGTTGCTAGAGAGTGGACAAATAGAAGTGAGAGGTCTGAAAAGCCAAGCCATTATCCCACTGGCAGCAGTTGATGCAAGTTTTGGGGGCATGCACCTCTTCCACCCAAAATCACAGAATCACTAAGGTTGGAAGAGACTCTAAGCTCATCAAGCCCAACCATGCCTAGCACTCCCATGCCACTAACCCATAGCCCTAGGGAGAGCATCTAATGTTTCTTAACCCCCTGCAGGGATGGTGACTCCAGCACCTCCCTGGGCAGCCTGGGCCAAGACTTAACAACCCTTGCAGTGAAGAAATTCCTCCTTATATCCAATCTAAAGCACCCCTGGTGAAATGGTTAAGTTTCCCTTCACCAGCCTCCTGCCAGCGAGCGCTGGGCTGCCCCTCCAGGCCTCAGCAGCCTGGGCTGCCTTTTCCTCATTAAATCACTCGTTCCGAGTGGAGAGCTCTCCCCAAATTTAATTTGAGCTAATCACTTTCTTGCCAAAGGAGGAAAAGAAACCCAAGGTTTATTTCAATGCTATTTGAATCCAATGCCTGCAAATCTGATTTCTATCTGCCCTTTTGTTTCAGTGTTTGACAGGGTTAATTACAACAAGCAATGCTAATTAGTGTGTAAGGAGAGGCCTGTCCTAACAGATAATGAATAGCTGGGACCCATCGGCTCATGAAGGAGCTGCTCAAGTGCGTGCTCTGACTCACAGGTCAAGATCAACATCTCCATCCCAAATAAAAGATGAAGATCTTTGTGGCAGCTAAGAGCTGCAAGCTCTGACGCAGAAGGTTGCATTCTTTCCAAAGGAAGATCCTGGAGCGAGTAGATGGTCTGAAACCAAAGCCATGGAAACCAGAAACCTCAGCATCTGGTCTTGAGACTCCAACTAAGCTATTTAGACAGGTAGCATGAAGCTCTACCACTGTTTCCTCGTAGCTGTGACCATTTAAGTGCCAACTTTGGTGCAAATAATATAGAGCACCCAAAGGAGGTCCACAAAGATCAAGAAGAGTGTGGCCAGCAGGGCCAGGGAGCTTCTCCTGCTCCTCTGCTCTGCCCTGGGGAGGACACAGATGCAGGATTGCATTCAGTTCTGGGCTCCTCTGCTTAAGAGAGACAGGCAACTTGTGCACAGGGTGCAGAGAAGGGACACTAACATGCTGAGGGCACTTGAGCACCTGTGTGATGCAGAGAGGCTGAGAGAGCTGGGGCTGCTTAGCCTGGAGCAGAGCAGCCTGAGAGGGGAGCTGAGCAATGCTTAGCAATCCTTCCAGGGTGGGGGGCAGGAGGATGGGGCCAGGCTTTGTTCTGGGGTGCCCAGGGACAGCACTAGAGGCAATGGGCACAAACTAGCAGCCAGCAAGTTCCAGCTGAACAGGAGGAGGAACTTCTTTGCTTGGAGGGAGCTGGAGCAGTGGCCCAGGCTGCCCAGGGAGCTGCTGGAGTCTCCATGTCTGGAGAGATTCCAAAGGCACCTGGACACATCCTGTGCAAGCTGCTCTAGGTTCTCCTGCTCTGGCAGGGGGGTTGGGCTAGATGATCTCCAGAGGTCCTTTACAACCCCTAGCATTCTGTGAAAGATGGTGAAGGGTCTAGAGGAGTGGCTGAATTCACTTGGTTTGCTCAGCCCAGGGAAGAGGAGACCCAAGGGGACATCTCATCACAGTCTACAGCTTCCTCACGAGGGGAAGCAGAGGGGCAGGAGCTGATCTCTTCTCTCCGGTGACCAACACGAAGGGCATGAAGCTGTGCCAGGTGATGGTTATTTAGGAAAAGGCTCTTTCCCCAGAGGGTGGTAGAGCACTGGAAGAAGCTCCCCAGGAAAGCAGTCATGGTGCCAAGCCTGATAGAATTGCAGAAGTGTTTGGACAAGGCCCTCAGGCACGTGGTGTGATTTTTGGGGTTGTCCTGTGCAGAGACAGCAGCTGGACTGGATGATCCTTGTGGGTCCCTTCCAACTTGGAAGATTCTATGAGCCTATGAAATAAATGGTTTCCTTATTCAAATGACTGGCAGGCTCCAAGCCATGCTGCCCTCAGCCTCTGAGGTCTGCAGGGAAGAACAGCTGAAGGGTTAAATATGCCCATTCCTCACAATATCTCCAGGACAAGCTCAGTGCCTTTCTGGTCCTCATGGATCCATAATCATTGCTTCCTGACAAGAGCTGGGAGAGGTGCAGCAGATACGGACATGAAGCCAAGCAGCAGAGTTCCCCTTGCTGGACTCCAGGCTGCCTGCAGGATAGCTACAGGATACACAGGATTTTGAGGACATCTGGTTGATCCTCCCCTCATGATTCAAAAGCTGAAGAAAGACAAAGGTTGCTTGCCAACACACTTACATGCCTGATCTGCTGTTGACACGAAGCCAGAAGAGATTACCACTTCCAACAAGGAGCAGGTGACTTGCTGATAGGAAACACAGCAGAGCTGCTGCCAGCCCAGGCTGGTCCATCCGAGGGAAAACCACTCAGCAGCCCTGTGCTGGGACACACAGGCACCTGCACACTCCACACTGGTGCATGAATGTCCTTCCACCCAAGGCCACCATGTCCCAAGAGGCAGAGCTGAGCCTTCAATCTGCAGAGAAGTTGCTGCAGCCATACCCTGGGATCGAGACGTGGCGAGACCTTAAACACCTCTTGCTCACAGGTAAGCAAGACAATGACAGAACACAAGCTCCTTGCTAGTCAGCAGGACACTAGTTCTGTTCTCTGGACCTCCCCATCCTTAACCTACACCCATCTCCAAACCAGCTAGGGCTGACCAAGTACCAGCATCAAAATCCTGCTGATGCTCCTTCTCTCATGCCTTTTGGAAGGACATCAGTCCCAACACCAGATGCAACTAGCCTCATGGTCCTTGTGGCACCTCTCACGGATCCAGGGGTGATACCAACTCAGCCCAAGGAACATCCCTTTCCTCTGTGCAGGCTCAGGGTGGTTTTTCCAGAAAAGAAGGATGTGGATCTGCTCCTTACTGATGGCTGGATATCAAGCTCACCATCTCACTTTCTCCTGGATGGAGGTCTGAAGGCTGTGGTGCTGAGAGCACCAGCTCAGCACAGGCAAACAGTTTTGACACTCATAGTTTACTCCTAAGGGGAAATAAAACTCCTCATTCAGTGAGGAGGGTAAGAAGTTATAATACTATGACCCAAGAAGTAAGTCTATCCTTAAAACACCATCACTGGCTGTCCTGTGGATCCAAGCCATGTCCTGCCTACTAGGGGAGAAGATGTTGGGAGATCAATGCTATAATCAATACCCAATGCTTTGCTAGCACATCCTGCTGCCTGCTCTCTGTCCTCCTGCCTCCTGCAGCTCCAGTGTTGGCTGAAAGAAGAATTTCCTGCAGAGAGATGACCACCACTCCATGTCTTCTCAGTCATCATCTCCCTACCTTCTTCCCTCACCCAAAGAAAGAAACCCTGGGCGAGCCAGCACCAGCCACTGTGCTCTCAGGCAGCTCTGGAGACAGCAGATTTTACAGCCACACATCTGGCACATCAATGGCTTTCCCTTGATTCCTTCTGCCTGGTGCAAGTGACATCAACTCCTTGATCTCCTAAGTTAAGAAGGATTTCATAACAGGCAGACAGGTGTTTTTCTCTGCAGTTGGCCTTTTGGTTCTGCTTTAAATGCAAGAACAGCTCACAGGAGCTTTGGGAAAGTCTCACGGCTCTGGCTGGAGGTGGTGGCACAGTGTCTCAGCACACTGGGCTGCCTGTCAGGAGATCTGGATCCAACATGCCAGCTCAGCCACAAGCCTGCAGTGCAACCTTTGGCCAACAAGGCTCCTCTGCACCAATATCTTCCATTTATGAACTAGGCTGATGCTGTCCTCAGCCCAACCACCACCTCCTGCTCTACAGAGCTCTGGCAGGGAGGAAGTCCACCCATGTTGCAAACATGACTGGAAACTAAAAGCAAAGCCTTTCACAGAATCACAGGATCATTCAGGTTGGAAGAGACCTCTAAACTCATCCAGTCCAAGCATCCCTAGCACTCCCATGCCACTAACCCATGGCCCTAAGGAGAGCAGCTAGATGTTTCTTCAACCCCTGCAGGGATGGTGACTCCAGCACCTCCCTGGGCAGCCTGGGACAACACTTAACAACCCTTGCAGGGAAGAAATTCCTCCTGACATCCAATCTAAACCTCTCCTGCTGCAACTTGAGGCCATTTCCTCTTGTCCTCTCCCTGTTAACCCTGGAGAAGAGTCCTACCCCCACCTCACTCCAACCTCCTTTCAGGGAGTTGTAGAGAGAGATAAAGTCTCCCCTGAGCCTCCTCTTCTCCACACTAACCAACCCCAGTTTATTTACAAGTAAAAAGGAAGAGCCTTGGCCAGAGTCTCTAGGTATACAAAACAATCACAAAGTGCAAGAAAGAGGAAGGAGGTGAGGCTTGGAGAGACCAAGAACATGAAGCTGAACCCAAAGCAAACACAATGTGTAACAGTGAGGTGCACAGCAGAGTGTTGTGTTCTTCTGGGGTCACACAGAACGTCTGAAGAAGGTTGGGCTAGTTCAGCCCAAGGGTGCACGGAGAGGAGAATGCCTCTAGCTCCCAGTTCTGGAAACATAAGCCTCATTGATTCCTCCTGGCAAAGCCTGGGCAGCTTGAGAGAGAGCTGCTAGGTTCACACCATAAAAAGAGAATGGCACAACACAGAGGAGAAGGAATTTTCCATTCAGAATTAATTTGTTTTCCTTAACACCCAATTCCATTGCTCACCATCAGAAGAAAAGCTCTTTTGTTAGGATTTCTAGGGGCTGAAAAGGCCAAGGAAGGGTTGAAAATGCTCCTCCTCATAACAATGGTCTCGCTACACCAGACTGTGAACAGAAAGAAGCAATATCAGTCCTCAGATCATTTTTGTGGACACACTTCAACAGGTCCATGCCTCTCCTGGACTAAGAAATGGACCTCTAACATGTACATGATGCAGAGCATTTCATCATCACTCCCAGGGGAAAGGCTCTCACTGCCTCTCATAGTGCAGCCCAAGGAGGGATGCGGATGGGAAGCTCCATTTCACACAATCATTAAGGTCAGAAGAGACCTCTAAGATCATTAAGCCCAACCATCAACTTACCACCACCATGCCACTAAACCATGTCCCATTTCCAACCTAGGCTCCAACAGCTGAGCTTGGACATGGAAATGCCCTGCTCTTTTGGCCCTTCCCAGAGCTCTGCTCCCAGCAGCAAGCTCAGGTAGGACTGAAAGATGAACTTCAAAGCAGCACAGGCAACAGAAGAGAGGAGGAAGGGGATGTGAACATCATTGCCAGCTTGAGCAATGGCCTGCACAAGTTTGCAGCTACCACAAGATCCATGAACGTGAGAAGGCTGAAGGCACTTGGCTGCCTGCAGAGCCCCAAAGTAACACCGAGCTGGAAGATGACAATGAGCCAACCCTCAACCCTCAGCCCTCCTTGGGAGATAGCCAGGAGGGCTGGAGATGCCTCTGAGATGGTGTGTGTCAGGGTGGAGAGGCCATCAGTCACCCCAGGACAGCAGCTGAGAAAGGCCAGGGCCATATATGAAGTGCTTCACGGCGTGGCTGTGGAGCCAAGCAGCTTTGCTGGAGACCATGTTTCCACATTGCCCCTCAGCTACGAGTGCTCCAGCAGCCCAGTCACGTCCCAGAGCCCAGCTGGCAGCCTGGCTCCCTCTGAAGCCCAGCCTGGGGGGGAGGTACCCACTGCCCCGACAGGATGGGCACCCAGCAGGGCACCCAGCAGAGCACCCAACAGGGGCACCCAACTCCCTTCTCCCCTCTCTCCAGCTTGGCAGGTCCCACGCCTATGTGTGCTCAGCTGCTGCCCTGCCATAAGGCCTAAATTCTGCTTTGTTAGGAGATTTTTGGGTTGGTTTGGGGCATTTTTAATGATTTTTTGTTTTTAATGCTATGTTTAAAGTTGTATATTGTTCCCAAGTCTCCTCGTTTCATGTCATTGTTTTGTTGCTGTGTTTGAAAGTTGGCACATATTTGTTCAATTAAAGATTTATTTGCACGATTTGTTGAATAAAGATTATTCTTGCTAAAAGCTAAATAAAGTTTCACAAAAACTCACACATCCCACAAACAAAATACAATGTCCCTTCCAAAAGGAAAAAAACCCCGAGAAAATGGTTGCACAAACCATTTCAAAATCCCTCAAATTCATTATACAATAAATCCACACACAAAATAACAAGGCCTCGCCAGAATACAGAAGAAAAACCTCATTACAACACTTCTCAGACAGACCCCAGCTTCAAAGAGACAACACAAAGCCCTCCACCAACCCCTTGGCCTTCCAAACTCTGCCTTGGCACAGCTAGGAAGACCCTGGAGAGCCTCCATGCCTCCAGCAGCACCCGTGGGTGCCAGCTCCATGCTTCTTGGCTGCTACTGGTGGCTGGAAGCCAATGGTGGCTCCTGGCCAGTGGGTCCTTCCCCCACCTCTGCCCCGGGCAGTCCATCACCATTGTGCAGCTAAGCTCCTCATGGCTAGAGATGCTCGCTCCTGGCCGCAGCATCCCATCAAAGAGCTGGCAAAGCAGGAGGACAGGAGGCCAGCAGAGCTTCCAGCAGCAGCAGGAGGAGTCAGCACAATTGCCACACGAGCCCCGAGAGCAGAGCCCCAACTCCTCATTAAAGCAACAGGAGGAGTTTCTGGAAACCAGGGATCCTTCCAGAGCTCAGCACATCAATAACGGGGCTGATGACGGTTAGGAGTTGGCTTTCCAAAGCCCAGCGAGCTGAGAAGAGAAGAGAAGCCCTTCAAGCCTGCCATGAGGTTTCAGGGCAGAGAGCTGTGTTGCAATGCGCTCAGGGAATCCCAGCTGGCCAAAAGCATTCCCTGTGCTCCCGGGCTTGGCAAACTCAGCACCAAGGGCAAAGCAAAATGGCAGCCCTGGCTGGGCTAGAGAATAGTTTGGGCTGGAAGGTGACCTAGGTCACCTAGTCCAACCCTCCTGCACTGGACAGGGACATCGAGTTGGTCAGAGCCACATCCAACCTGACCTGGAATGGTTCCAGGGATAGGGCACTACTACCTCTCTGGGCAACCTGGCCAAATGCCAACATTGAGCACAGCAAGGTGCAGGCAACAAGAGCTCCATGCTCCAACACCCTAAGGGCCTCTCAACCTGCAGAAGGTGCTTTAACCTCCCCTGTCAGTTTAGTCCCCCTGTTGGACTAGATGGTCTCCAGAGGTCCTTTCCAAACCCCACCATTCTGTGATTCTGTGCCAGCAGCATTTGCTACCCAGCTACTGTTGCCACCTTCCCTGGTCACACCAAAACTACTTTCAGCTAAACCTTCTCTGACTCCAAACCCAAGAAGCCACAGAGCAAAAGGTGTGCCACCACACACAATGCCACCATACCCCCAGGTCAGCTTGTGGCACGTGCAAGGGTCTCTGTCTTTGAGCAATATCCAACTATGTCCAGGGCAGTGGTGGAGTCACCATCCCTGGAGTGATTGAAAAGCTGTGGAGATGTGGTGCTGGGGGACATGGTTTAGTGGTGACCTGGCAGTGCTGGGTTCTAACACATAGACTTGAGGATCTTAACGGTCTCATCCAGTTAAAAGAATTCTGTGAGGAAGAGTCTGCCTCATTTCCAACTCCAGAACCCCTTGATTCTCCTCACCAACCAGAATTGGGAATTTTGGGGTTTTTTCCCTTATTTGAAGGGCCCTAAGGGAAGCTCCTCAGCACACCAGGCTCTGGAGATGGGTGATCACCATGCACCAGCTGCACCAGCTGCCCCACGCTCCCCCCCACACAGACCCAAAGCTTTATGGATGCACTTACCTACTCCCCTCTGAGCAACAGCTGTCCATGTGGATTCAGTTATTCCAGAGCAGCTCCTCTGACACAGAGCTGGAGAGAAACCTCCTGTGCAGAGGAGCCCTCAGCAACTAGCAAAGGAAGATATGAGGGAGCACGAGAGCCGATGGCGATGCCCAAGACGTGCCCAGCCGGGTGTGACAGCTCTCGGGCTCAGGCAAGCAAGGAAAACTCTGGAATAACACTAGGAAGACCCTGCTGAGAGGGAATTAAGGCTATGGAATAGCTTTCCAAGAAAAATGGATGCAGACTTGGCTCTGCTGCCCAAACAAACAAGGAAAACTTCAGAAGAGCAGCAGGAGACAGATTGCAGTGGTGAGACCCATCTCTGGATAACCCAGGTGCCCACAGACACGTTTTCCACCAGGAAAATCTCCTTTACTTCATGAAACTAAGCTGCTAAAGCTCAGGCCACAGGCCTGAGGGGGACAGGGGACAAAGGCAACCGAAGGACAAAGAAGGGCACTTGGGGAGAAGAGCAGAGCAACACAAAGGTCACCTCCAGCCCCAAGCAGGGGTTAAAAGCTGGTTTTTCCTGCCATTTCTAGCACACAACCACTTGCCTGAGTTGCTGGAGACCCCTCCCTCCCCGTTCTCTGCCGAGGGTATTGTCTCCTCCCCAGGCAGAGCATGAACTCATCGTGGTTTCCCAAGGCTGTGCGGGGGCTCGGCGAGCTACTGGCAATACATATAATAACTTATTATGCAAATCACAACTGGCCTCAGCCAAGGGAAATATGTTGGCTCTTCAAGTCCCATCTGCATCGCAGCAAGGATCTCAATGAACTTTCAAATCCTTATTGTCACCACAATGGGCAAGAGTCTCTTCTTCTCCTCTGGATCGGTTCCTCCCCGGCACTCGCTCTCATTTGTGGGTATTTTTAGCCTCCCCTATCCCACTCCTCATTATGAAACCCTGAGCTGCAGATTGATTTATTTCTTAAAAGCAAGTTGCTGTTTTCCCAACAACAGATTTAACAAATTTGTTCCACCTGCTCAGTTATGCTCCCAATGCCTTTTTTGTGGTTTCATTGAAGTTTTTTTTGAATCCAAACCTCAAAGAATATCAGCTCAGCATTAAAAGACAAGCTCAGCATCATCACCACCACTCACAATTCCAACGCTGCTCCAAATTACTGCAAGCTTTCCTCCCTAAGTCGATACAGACAAGGGAGATTAGGAAACTTGGTAGCTGTGGGCACCAAGAGAGGCTGCTGTTCTTCAGAGGGCATTCTCCTACAGCATCTTGGCCTGGAGCAAGAACAGACTGAGAAGTAGGAGCAGAGAAGTGATCATCCTCCTGTCCTCAGCACTGGAGAGGCCACAACTAGAGTCCTGGGCTCAGTTTTGGGCTCCTCAGGACAAGAAGGACACAGAGGCACTGGAGTGTGTGCAGAGAAGGGCAAGGAGGCTAGGGAGGGCTCTGGAGCACAAGTGTGGTGAGGAGCAGCTNGCCAAGTCCTTAGGACAGAGGTTTAACCTCTTAGCTGGAAGGCCTCACAGGGCTAAACGAGCTCCATCTGCCCGGGTTTGGAATCAGAGTTGTCCTTCTCCTAGGATGACTGCCAGAAGGCTAATGAGCTCATCCTACCCATGCAAGGATTCTAGGAACATGGGTATCACTCCCCACACTTTCCCATGGGCAATGAGTTTAATGCTCCCTGTGCTGTGGGCACAGTTATGGCACCAGGGGCCACAGGAGACCACAAGGGATTGTCAGACTGTGCCTGTAATGACTCTATGATTCTGTGAAACCCTACCTCAGCTTGTTGCTTCATCCCCAGCACCTTCCTCTCATCATCTCAGGTAACCTCAGCCACTGCTTACATAAAGAGCTATTAGATAGATATAGACATAAAATAATCCTGTACATTTCCATCAGAAGCCATCAGTTTTCATCACTTCATTGCAGTGGAGGAGGTCAACCATGGGGATGGTGAGCCCTGAGAAAGGCCAATGGCATATGGGAGACCTCCTGGCCTGGAGGTGAGGGATATGGAGCCATAAATATCCCTCCTCTTTTACTCCAGGTTCAGGGCTGTGACATTGAGGCTTGAAAGGTAATCTTGGTGGTTTGGCCCCATCCCTGGAGCTATTCCAGGTCAGGTTGTTTGGGGCTCTGAGCAACCTGCTCTAGCTGAAGGTGCCCCTGCTCAGGGTACAGACAGTTGGACTAGATAACCTTGAAAGGTCCTTTTCAACACAAAACATTCTGTGATTTTGTACTTTCTGGTGGGGGTGGATGTAGCCTGAGGGCAAACCAAAAAGCTCAGAGCCCTAAACAGCCTGACCTGGAATGGTTCCAGGGCAAGCTGGGCCAGGGTCTCACCTCCCTCAGCATAAAACGTTTCTTCCTTCTATATAGCCTAAACCTACCCTCTTTTAGTTTAAAAACTATTATCCCTTGACACTTCTCTCTTCTCCATGGACAACAACCACAGCAGATCATGCTGGAAAAGACCAAACTCTGCTCCAACCAACCACCAAGTCCTTAGCTCTGAAACAAGCAGCACAGCTCTTTATACCTACAGCTAAAACTGAGCACTAGGCAAGGCTGTTTATCCTCCCTGCTACTCAACCTGTCAAACACATCTTCACCAGCTTTCAGCCAACCTACAGCAGTACAGCTTCCTACACCAGCTCTTCCTAAATCACTCATCCTAAGGTGTGAAAGCCCTTAGTACACCAAGCCTAGCTGCACCAACCAACCCACCAGCAGCTGTCTGGGATATGGCACCCACAGGGCATCGCTGCCAACGTGGACAACCTCTTCAATCTCCAAACTGCTGGTAACCACCATAAAATTGCCCTACAAAGGCCATGATATTCAAACCCAGAGGACTGGCCTTCAAAACAAACAAACAAACCTAAAAGACACCAAAAAACCCAACCAAGAAGCTGCCCTGGGTTTTGTTCTTGGAGTGAGACTGGAAGCACCCCTCAGCCTGACACACACTGAGCTGCTGAAGCCAACCACAGGGCAAGCAACAAAGCAACCAAGGCACTGCCCAGCTCACCTCACATCTTCACTTGCTTTTTGTCAGACCTTCCCCCCAAAGCAAAATTAAGCTGTGTTTTTCCTTCACAACGAAGCTCTTGTCTAGCAGGAACATTTAATTTGGGTCTGTTTTGGGGCACGACTGAAAATAAAGACCACGGAAAAAAGAAATGCTGGAAGAGCAATAAATGCAACTCAGTTTTGGAGACATGAGGCACATTCCATGTTGTCATTTACTAACATTTAACTCTGTCAGTTAACAGTGTCATTTGCCCTGCAGCTGAAGAAAGGCATGTAAGCAACCCTAACTAACCCAACTTTTCCCCATTGCAAAGCTTTTCTGACAGGAATCAGAGAGTGTCAAGTTCCTTATGTCCTTCTTGGTACAACTACCCTCCAAGCCCACACTCACAGACCATATTTGATGAGTCTGTATTACACATGCCAACCCTAACAGAGCATCCTGGACATCATCTGGACCAGCTTCAGTATCAGTCTCTTCCTGTGTCATGCAAATTAACACTGAAGGAAAGGGGAAGAGCTGGCTCAACACTAACCTTACCACTTTGTAACCTGAATGATTCCTTTCTCACAGCAGAGTGTCCCTATTTCTTATCAATGCACTTTTGCCCCATTCTCCAAAGAAGGGCAAGGGCCAGGTCAGACAGGGTGGCACGATGGCCCACCTCCTCCCAGCAGCACTGAAGACCAATTCCAGTCCCAGCACAAGGCAATGCTGTAAAGCCCAGACAGGGTGGGTGGAATTGGACATTAGGAACAATTTCTTGCCCAAGAGGGAAGAACAGGCTGTGCCCAGGCCAGTGGTGGAGTCACCATCCCTGGAGGGGTTGAAAAGCTGTGTAGAGGTGTTGCTGAGGGACATGGTTTAGTGGTGACCTGGCAGTGCTGGTTAATGGTTGGACTCAATGTCTTACAGGTCTCTTCAAAGCTAAACCATTCTATGGTTGTATGGAAGTTGGTTTTTTGGGTGCCATTTCTACAGCACCCTCAGCACAGGTCCTGCTGCACAAGCTCTTCCCCTCTGCCCTCTCCAAACTCAATCTTTCAGCGTCCAAAACAAATGTTTACTCTCTGTTGTTTCCAAGCCACTGCTGTGCCTGACTTGAACAAACACAACTCAAACCCTCTCCATTCCAGGCCTCTGAACGCTTCATGACCTAACTCTCCTTGGCCTCCCTCTAACCACTAAATGCCAAGGAGTCACAACTAAGAGCAAAACTCACTTGTTATCTTGAGGCTGCATCTGCTCCCTGAACCTGCAGTGGTTTTGTGTTGCTATTGTTCTGAGGGCTTAGGAGAACAGGTACTTAAGGAGAACAACATCCCTGGGTAAACATGTGAAGGAGACCTTGCCTGTCAGCCCTCGCCCCAGGGGCTGCTTTCTGTTCACTGCATAAAAATGTTTGCTGTCTGCCAGATTGCAGATCCCCCCCTGGAAGATACCTACTGTTGCTCCTGTCTACACCAGCAGCAGGAATATTTAACTGCTTCACTACCTGATCAAGGAAAGCAGCTTGAAGCCACACAGGACCTTTCCTGGGACCTGACCAAAAGTTTAACTTTCCCAACCAGCTCCAGTAACTATCCTGATCAGAGTATCATAGAATCCTAGAATGGTTAGGGTTGGAAGGGACCTCTGGAGCTCATCTAGTCCAACCCCCCTGCAGTGGCCAGGGACATCCCCAACTAGAGCAGCTTGCCCAGAGCCCTGGCAAACCTCATCCTCCAGGGATGGGAACTCAACCACCTCCCTGGGCAACCTGGGCCAGTGTTCCACCATGGTCCTGGTGAGGAACTTCTTCCTAATATCCAGTCTAAATCTACTCCTCTCCAATTTAAAACCATTGCCCCTTGTCCTTTCCCTCCAGGCCATTGCAAACAGGCCCTCTGCAGCCTTCTTGGAAGTTCCCTTTAGGTACTTGAATCAAAGGGACATTTTTTTCCACAAAGAGAACAATCAGCCATTGGACTCATCTCCCCAGGGAACTGGTGGAGTCCCCAACATTGAACACTTCTAAGCTGGAGAGGTGCTGAGCCATATTATCTAGATGGTGCTTTTGCCAAGAAAGGTTGGACCAGATGGTCCTTGAGGTGCCTTCCAACCTGGGACTGAATGATGGAATTATCATTTATAAAATTGGTTTTCCAGCACTTTCAGACAAGGCAAGAAGAAATGGTTTTGAGTCAGGAGAGAACAACAGTAGAGAAGCTCATGGTCCATGAGCATGGTCTCTTGCAGTCTCCTTCTCAGCCCAGCTGCAGCCACTCCTATGCAACTGGGCCCAGAAGCCCAAAAGTCTTTATTAAACAGGAACAAGCAGTTACTTTTCAGCCAAAAACTCACCCCTTGAAATCATCTGGTCCAATATTTAGGTCCCAGAGTAGAAGAACTGAAGTTATTCTCAGCATGACGTGACCCCAAGCCCTAACGTCCACAGTGGCTTAGCAGAGGGACCCAGCAGCCCTCGTGCAGGGGGCTGTGAGGGATGGGGACAGGGCTTGCTGAGTGAGGGGAAGCATCACTACAGGATCACAGACTGTTAAGGGTAGGAAAGGACCTCTGGAGATCATCGACCCAACCCCCCCTGCNCAAAGGGACATTTTTTTCCACAAAGAGAACAATCAGCCATTGGACTCATCTCCCCAGGGAACTGGTGGAGTCCCCAACATTGAACACTTCTAAGCTGGAGAGGTGCTGAGCCATATTATCTAGATGGTGCTTTTGCCAAGAAAGGTTGGACCAGATGGTCCTTGAGGTGCCTTCCAACCTGGGACTGAATGATGGAATTATCATTTATAAAATTGGTTTTCCAGCACTTTCAGACAAGGCAAGAAGAAATGGTTTTGAGTCAGGAGAGAACAACAGTAGAGAAGCTCATGGTCCATGAGCATGGTCTCTTGCAGTCTCCTTCTCAGCCCAGCTGCAGCCACTCCTATGCAACTGGGCCCAGAAGCCCAAAAGTCTTTATTAAACAGGAACAAGCAGTTACTTTTCAGCCAAAAACTCACCCCTTGAAATCATCTGGTCCAATATTTAGGTCCCAGAGTAGAAGAACTGAAGTTATTCTCAGCATGACGTGACCCCAAGCCCTAACGTCCACAGTGGCTTAGCAGAGGGACCCAGCAGCCCTCGTGCAGGGGGCTGTGAGGGAAGGGGACAGGGCTTGCTGAGTGAGGGGAAGCATCACTACAGGATCACAGACTGTTAAGGGTAGGAAAGGACCTCTGGAGATCATCGACCCAACCCCCCCTGCCAGAGCAGGAGAACCTAGAGTAGCTTGCACAGGATGTGTCCAGGTGNACACAATATCACTTCCAAGCCTGGTTATCCTGAAAAGCAGGAGATGATCAGCCTGGCAGGGGAGGGAGAGCGGAAAGAGCAGACAGCTCTTTGCCATCTCCAGCATCATTTTCCTTGGCAAAGGCAGCCCCCTGTGAGGAACGTGCACCAGACGCCTGGATTGGCGCAGGCCAGCCTGGAGCAGCCACACTTTGTCTTTAACACTTGAAGGTCTCCACTTCCCCGAGCTGCTGGCAGTGCTGCAGAGCAGCCAGCGCACGGAGACACCACATATGGAAGCGACTAAGGCAGGCACTGGCTGCAGGGCCTATAAATTGTCCAAGCCTCACAGCAGAGTGCTAACAGCAACTGTGCAGTCCACAGGCGTTTGATGTTGGAGCTGGCTCCGCTGAGGAGTGTGCTGCTTCCCTCTCTGGAGCTGCACGGGCTGCTGCTCCCCATGCCATGGCACCGCCCGGGACATCTGCAGCCAGGGAGGTGCCAAGGTGGTGGAAAGCATCTCCACACTGGCACACAGGACTGAGCTGGAGCTCTGCCGAGCTTGATTCCATACAGGATCTCTAGGGATTGAGCACATCTCACCGAGGCTATCTCCATCCCCCCAGGAAAAGCCACCCCAGGAGCACAAGGGTTGGTATTTCTCATCGATCTGGCATCTCACCAGACATGGAGACCAAGGGTAGCTGAGCAATGTCACACCTCTGCCGCGAGGCCAGGCTGACAGAGTTGGGATTGTCCAGCTTGGAAAAGGCTCCAGGGAGACCTTACTGGGGCCTTTCAGTACTTGATAGGAGCCTAGAAGAAAGAAGGGGATAGACATTTTAGCAGGACCTGTTCAGAGAGGACAGGGGGTGATGGTTTGAAACTAAAAGAGGGAGATTGAGACTAGATAGAAGGAACTGGTTACAGTGAGGGTGGTGAGAACCTGGCCCAGGTTGCCCACAGAGGTGGTACATGTCCCATGCCTGGAACTATCCCAGGTCAGGTTGTTTGGGGCTCTG
Source organism: Bucco capensis (assembly GCA_013396975.1). Classification (NCBI taxonomy): domain Eukaryota; kingdom Metazoa; phylum Chordata; class Aves; order Piciformes; family Bucconidae; genus Bucco; species Bucco capensis. The sequence continues at coordinate 147,436 of VWZO01020935.1, forward strand.
AGCAACCTGCTCTGGTTGCAGAGGGGTTGGACAAGGTGACCTTTCATGGTCCCTTCCCTCCCAAATCCTTCTGTGATTCTCATTCAGTGCAGTCCAGAAACCTGTGTACAACCAAAGTTCTGAGTCACAGCAATTCCTCTCAACAACAGAAGAAACAGAGAAAAACTCCAAGTCAGCAATAAAGATGTTGCTAAAAAGAAAACACAATCATCCTTCAAACATGACAATTAACACCTTTAAACTTCAAAGACAGGAGCTAGGCTTCCCCTTGCCCCACGATCTCCCCAGCTTCCCAGCAAGGGTTAACCCTGCAAACCCAGCAAGCACCAACAAGCCCACCCATAGCTCAGAGGCAGCCAACCTACTAATTGGCTTCCTTATCACTAAGAAGATAGGAACAGCTGCAGTTAAAACCCAACTCTCTTCTTCAGTGCCTCCACTAGGAACACCTCATCAGCTGCACATCCAGCTACTCCTATTGGGGTCTCAGGCACAGTCTGCAAATCCCTTGTGGTCTCCTGTGGCCCCTGGTGCCATAACTGTGCCCACAGCAGAGGGAGCATTAAACTCATTGCCCATGGGAAAGTGTGGGGAGTGATACCCATGTTCCTAGAATCCTTGCATGGGTAGGATGAGCTCATTAGCCTTCTGGCAGTCATCCTAGGAGAAGGACAACTCTGATTCCAAACCCGGGCAGATGGAGCTCCTTTAGCCCTGTAAGGCCTTCCAGCTAAGAGGTTAAACCTCCATCCTAAGGACTTGGCTGCCAGCATCCAAGCTTGCTAGGCCCTGGCAGATGAACCTTAGGACTAAAGGGTGGGTCCAGCTCTGTGCATGCTGTGTCTCACTTAAAAAAATCCCTAGTGCAGGCTCGAGGGTGCTATCTGCTATCCTCTTTTTATCAGCGCGCTTGGAAAAGGCACTGAGGAGGAGCATGGATGGAGCTCTCCCTGGAGCTTCGTTCGCAAAGCCGAGCCATACCATACCATTGGGGTCTGACCTTTCCACCACAGGGTATGGTTTATGGGAAAGCATGAGAATGAAAGCTTCCCAAGCAGAAAGGCTACATCCCTCCCCCAACTCCTGCAGCCCAGGAACCTCCATGCCCAACAACACAGAGTACTCAGCACTGGGGAGGCCACATCTCAAATCCTGGGGTCAGTTTTGGGCTCCTCACTCCAAGAAGGACATGGAGGTGCTGGAGTGTATCCAGAGAAGGGCAAGGAAGCTGGGGAAGGGTCTAGAGCACAAGTGTGCTGAGGAGCAGCTGAGGGAACTGGGGTTGGTTAGTCTGGAGAAGAGGAGGCTCAGGGGAGACCTTCTCACTCTCTGCAACTCCCTGAGCGGAGGCTGGAGCCAGATGGGGGTTGATCACTTCTCCCGGGGAACAAGTGATAGGACAAGAGGAAACAGCCTCAAGTTGTGCCAGGGGAGGTTCAAGTTGGACATTAGGAACAAATTCTTCCCTGCAAGAGTGGTTAAGCATTGGCCCAGGCTGCCCAGGGCAGTGCTGGAGTTACCAGCCCTGGAAGGGTTTAAAAGATGTTGAGATGTGGTGCTGAGAGACATGGTTTAGTGGTGACCTGGCAGTGCTGGTTAACACTTTGATTTGAGGACCTTAAAGATCATCCCACTCTATGATTCTATGACTCCAGGTGCAATGGCAGCACCCTAACTGCAGGGAAAAAAGGAAAAAAAAAATCAGAAAACCCTCTCCTTTTTGAGGCTGAATTGTTTAGTCCTCTCAGTGTCCCAGCAGGTCAGCAGCAGCTCCAGCCATCAGCTTGACTTCATTTATCCTACTGGGAAAACAAAACAACAACAACAAAGTGCTGGTTAAGGTTGGCAGCAGCTCAGCAATTTATTTGCCAGGTTGAAGGAAATAATTGCTCCAAAATGATTTCCTGGATGAATTTCACTGAGGCCAGCACATGAAGAACACAAGGTCTGTTCAGGCCATCAGCACCTGTCCTAGGAAACTGGGAAAAGCTGCTGCAGCCCCATGCCTGGGGAAAAAAAAGGAAGAAACCAAAGATATTGGTTTGTTGTTGTTTTTTTTTCTGCTGGACATGGGATGCTGCATTTCTGTCTTCTCCCCATGACAGGAATCTGCTGTGTATTGGGATGTGTGATGTTATTTTACCTGCCCTAAGCAGCTCTCTCCTAACCAGGGCTGCCCTGGAGGGAGCAGGAGTGGGGGTAAATGAGGATCTATGGCCAACACACCCTAAATACCCATGCTGGGCTCCAGTGTGGGACCTATCACCAGGAGAATTGCTCTCATCTCTCCTCTTTGCAAGCAGAAATCCCCAGCACTGTTGATTAGATGGAGAACATGCAATCACAGACTGGTTTGGGCTGGGAGGGACCTTGAAAGGTGATCTAGTGCAACCCCTGCACTGAGCAGGGACATCTGCAGCTAGAGCAGGTTGCTCACAGCCCCAAACAGCCTGAGCTGCAATGGTTCCAGGGATGGGACATCTCCCACCTCTCTGGGCAACCTGGGGCAGGCTCTCACCACCATCAGTGTCACCAGTTTCTTCCTTCTACCTAATCTCAATCTCCCTCTTTTAGTTTCAAACCATCACCCCTTGTCCTGTCCCAACAGGCCCTGCTCAAAAGTCTGTCCCCATCAACTAAATAAAATGAAACAACTGAGAAACCAAAAGCCAAGAGATAGCCTTTCTTTGAGAGTCTTGTTCTGGAGGAGAGAAGATCTCTTGCTATGGGAGCACTCAGCCATCTCCTCCTGCTCCCCAGCTGGGGCTGCTGCAGTAGCACAGGGCTGAGGGTGGACAAAATGCTCTCCAAGAAGAAATGCCAACATCAGAATCCTTTCCAATAAGAACTAGGAAATGGAGAAAGGACAAGAGAACAGGAAAGCTGTTAAGAAGCACGATGAGGTTTCTCAAGGGAGCAGGCTGCAGGAGCAGCAGCACCCAGCTGAACCATCACAGGGCAAAGAGAAGAGCCTCCAGACACCCCAGTGCTTGTTCCAGCATGGTGATGGAGACACCACAGCCTTGACCAAGCTCTTCCACCCATGTATAATTTATGGTTATAGAGCTGTTACCTGCTCTGAGGAGGATTTGACTTCAACTGCTGGCTTAAAAAACTTTCTCACCATCTTCCCCCTTGTTATGTGTCTCAAGAGAGATTTGAAACACAGAGGTGAAGTGAATTGCAAAGAAGGATTAAAGCAGCCAGACAAAGGCTGCACAGGAGGGGACAGTGCTGGGACACTGCTCAGGGGATGGGGTATTTAACCCTCCTTTGTCACCAAGGGGCAGCCACTGGGACATTGTGTCCCTTGTGAAGGAGCTAAAAACAGCACAGACAAGAAGGCATCTCCCAAAGCCACTTCTGGAGCTGCTGGCAGCTCTGTGCTGGCCCAAATTTAACTCACTCCTGGGTCAAACCAGAGCCAGCAGCTACTGGCCAGTGCTTGGCACCCAAGTCTTGCTGCAAGGTCAGGCTCTGCAAGCCCTGCATGCAGCACAATGTGCCCTGAGCACAACCCATGCAGCACCTTGCCACACCACACCATGCCAGTGTCACCATTCAGGCCAGAAAAGACCTCAAAGATCATCAAGTCCAATCATCAACCCAACACCTCATGGCCATTAAACCATGGCACATGGTTTTTCTGAACCCCTCCAGGGCTGGTGACTCTAGCACTGCCCTGGGCAGCCTGGGCCAATACTTAACCACTCTTGCAGGGAAGAAGTTGTTCCTAATAGCCAACTTGAACCTCCCCTGGCACAACTTGAGGCTCTTTCCTCTTGTCCTATCACTTGTTCCTTGGGAGAAGAGACCAACCCCCACCTGGCTCCAACCTCCTTTCAGGGAGCTGTAGAGAGTGAGGTCTCCCCTGAGCTGCTTCTCCAGACTAACATACTAACATACATGTATCCCTAACATACTGTGATACTAACCAGCTCCAGTTCCCTCAGCTGCTCCTCACAGCACTTGTGCTCTAGATCCTTCAGCAGCTTCCTTGCCCTTCTCTGGGCACATCACACAACAGTCATTGCTGCAAAGCAATGCAAGGAGATGCCCACCACTGGCAGCCCACACTTTCCTCAAGCCACTGAGGTGTCTTGAAGGGATGGGACACAGAATCACAGAATCATTAAGGTTGGAAGAGTCCTCTAAGCTCATCCAGTCCAAGCATACCTAGTATTATCATGTCACTAACCCATGGCCCTAAGGAGAGCATCTAGATGTTTCTTCAACCCCTGCAGGGATGGTGACTCCAGCACCTCCCTGGGCAGCCTGGGCCAAGACTTAACAACCCTTTCAGTGAAGAAATTCCTCCTTATATCCAATCTAATCCTCCCCTGGTACAACTTGAGGCCATCCCTTCAGGATGAAGGAGGGATCCAGCTCTGCTCTGTGTCCCTCCTCCCCAGGTGCAGGCAGGAGGCACAGAGTGCAAGGGCTGGCAGGTTTCTGGCTCATGTCAAGTGTCTGGGTGCTCCTGCTGCTCCAGAGCCATTCCCAAGGCTCTGCCTGAGATCCTGCAAGTCAGCCGGAGATCGGCGAGGTGCAGCTGCAGCAGGGACCTGGCTGCTGGCACTGCCATTTGGAACCCATTAGAGGCCTGGCATTCCATCAATGCAATCTTGCATATTTAGTACTTTGCACTTACAACAGAATTTTATTTGGGCTTATGGAAAAGAGCTCCTTTTAATATCCACCCATCTGGGAGTCATTACGTCGCTTACAGTCGCGTCCAGGCCCAACTGGCATCAGCACCAGCAGCAGACACAACCCCCAGCACAGCCCCACTAGCTCAAGCAGAGAGCACTTACAACTGCCCCACCTCAGAGCCCAGGCCAGAGCTTTTGTTTTCCTTCTCCTATAAAGGCACTTTTAACTGATTTTAAATTGCACCCAAATCTCCCTGTAATTTTGCACAATGAATCCTGACAGATTACACCTCTTCAGAGAGGCACTTACCACTCACTCACTGCACCCAGTTTACTCACTGCTCTGCACTCCCCAAGCCCCCCCCCCTCAGCCTCTTACCTTCGGCAGCCAGACACCTCTAAAAATAACATCCTCTGAAAGTGTTGAAAGACATTAAAACACAAAGTCATTAACATATAATAAGGCTGGAATGGGAGCTTCGCACGCTCCCGAGCTCTCAGGGTTTGGCTTCCAGTCAAGGAAAATATATTGGATTAGCAGGAAAGCAAAATGAGGGTTGTGAGCAGTTTAATTAGCATTACAAGATACTACATGTGTAGGGAAAGGGCAGAGAAGATTTATAGCGTTCTGTGGTAAGACAAATAATGTTAAAAGGTTAGAACAATATCAGTTTGGAAGAGCAGGATGGCCTCGGAGGTGAAGGGAAAGCTCACTCTGCAATGTTTAAGGACAGAGGTGGGAGGGTTTGCTAGCTGAGAGCTGAGGACAAACCCTGCAGCTTTGGTCATGTCTTGGTCAGACACTTACTGTGGCAACAACCACCACCTCCTCCATCAAGGAATTCAAGAGGGGCTGATAAAATGTCCTGAGTCCTGGCACAAAGGTGCAGTGTTTGGAGAAGGAGCAGAAAATAAAGAGAAGCCACCAGCAAGCTCCACTCCAGAAGGGGAAAAAAATCACAGAATCATTAAGGTTGGAAGAGACTTCTAAGCTCATCCAGTCCAACCATCTATGTATCACCACCATGCCACTAAAGCACATCCCTAAGCACCACATCGAAATGCTTCTTAAACCCCTGCAGGGATGGTGACTCCAGCACCTCCCTGGGCAGCCTGGGCCAAGACTTAACAACCCTTGCAGGGAAGAAATTCCTCCTTATATCCAATCTAACCCTCCCCTGCTGCAACTTGAGGCCATTTCCTTTTGTCCTCTCACTGTTAACCCTGGAGAAGAGACCTACCCCCACTTCCTCACTCCAAGCTCCTTTCAGGTAGTTGTAGGGAGTGAGGAGGTCTCCCCTGAGCCTCCTCTTCTCCACACTAACCAACCCTAGTTCCCTCAGCTGCTCCTCATAAGACTTTTTCTCTAGATCCCTCCTGGGGATGGGACAGAACTGGGAAAAGCCTGAGAAGGAAGGAAGGAAACACTATGTCTACATCATCTCACCATCCAGCAGCTAAAGCCATGGGTCCCCTGCTCAGCTGCATGCTTGGATGCTCACTTCATTCATTAATTCTCTACAATATACACTTCGTGTGTGCTGCTGCCTCTTCCCTCAGCATCCATTCCTCCTGGGACAGGCAGGATGCCAGGGCTGAGCCATCCTGATCCATTATTCCTGCCTTATTCCTGTGTTTCTGTTTCCAGCAAGGTATCAGTGAGCTTGTCCTCCTCTCCATCCTAGGCATTGCTCAGGTGATTCCATGCTTGCTCACACACTCACTGGGGAGATAGTCCACCTGATGCTGACACAAGCTTTGAGACAATATTTTTCCTATTTTCCAGCTGCTGCTCCTCTCCCAGGTGTGGAGTTGTCCTTTTTTCCCCTCTTCACTACTCTCACTAGCATCCCCAGTGCTTGGCAGGTGTCCTCAGCAAGACTCACCCACAGCCAACCTGTGCTCGTGGACCTCAGAGCTGCAGCTAGTTATTTTCTAGCTGAGGTTTCCCCCTTTCCAAAGGGGAATTCCTAAGCTAGATCCCTTGCAGGAGCACTGACCCCCCCATCACACAGGACAGTGTCCACCTCACCTGCTCAGTGCAAGGAGGGAGAACAAAATGCACCCAAACAGCATCATAACCCCCTGTGAGGTGATTGAGGAAGGTGCCCGAAGAAGCAGCAGAGGCACCAGTAGCTCCCAGAGAGCCAAAGGAGATGGGTCCTCCATAAGCCAGGAGTTCAACCTACACAGGGATGCACCTCAAAGCCCTGGGGCAAAGCTCAGGTCACATTTCATTTTCCAGTTAACACAGTGTACCCATACCTGGCACACAGAAAGTTCCACCTAAACATGAGGAAGAACTTCTTTGCTGTGAGGATGCAGAACACTGGCCCAGGCTGCCCAGAAAAGCTGTGGAGTCTCCTTCTCTGGAAAGAGCCAAACCCCATCTGGATACAATCCTGAGTAATGTGCTCTAGGGGAACCTGCTAGAGCAGGGAGGTTGGACTAGATGACCTCTGGTGGTTTAACCACTCCATGATTCAGTGAGATGGAGGGATACAGGCAGGACAGGGAAGGAAAACAACTAAACAAGCAATTCAGGGAGGTTATACATGGTGGAATGAAAAATCCTGGCAGGAAAGCCATGATATCACTGGGAATGCTGATGGAAGGCTGCTCAGAATTGGGTACAGCAAGAGGTGGAGATGGATGGATGGAGATGGACACCTTTGGAGTGGGGAAGCAAAGCCCTGGTCACCCAACTCCTGCTCAGCATCTTTTTAGGGATGACTGCAGCAGCCACCCCCAGCCAGCCTCACACACCTCCACAAAGGAGTCAGATCTGACAGGGCTGATGGATACTTGATCTGATTCCAAGAGGCAAACCTTGGCAGCTCCTCAGCCTGTCTCAGGAGGGAGGCTCACGAGGGCATGTGCTGTGCCTGGCGCTGCCCAAAAAACAGGTTTTGGCAGAAATGTGCCACGACATGGACTTGCTTGGACAAAAAAACCCACAGAAACAGGGCTAAATACTGCAGGGGTGATTTTTTTGACCAGAAAACACCATCTACGTTTAGGCAGAGGATGTGTAAATGAGCAGAAGGGAGAACCCTGCTGCCTGTTCCCTCTAAGCAGAGACACTTTGAGCCAAGGCAGCTTCAGGTTGGGCATTAGGAAGAATTTCTTCTCTGGAAGAGTGGTTAGGCATGAGAACAGGCTGCCCAGGGCAGTGGTAGACCCACCATCCCTGGAAGGGTCAAAAACCATGTAGATGTGGTACTGAGAGACATGGTTTAGTGGCATGGGAGTGCTGGATCAATGATTGGACTTAGGATCTTCAAGGTCTTTTCCAACCTTAATGATTCTATGATTAACAAAGCAACTGGTACCCAACACATGAAGAGAACCTTTTGAGTTCTGCAGCAGGTCCACTTGAAAGGATTATTTGGGATTTAGAACAGCCATGGAGGCTGAGCAAGCCACCACCTCCCACATCCCTGTGGCATCTCAGAGGGACAGCAATCGAAGAGTCAGTGACTTCAAGGGGCATCAACCAACTCTCCATCTCAGAGCCAAGCTGGTGATGCAACACCCAGTCGGCTTCTGGGACAAAGATGTGAACTACAATGCCTCAACCTCTTTGCCATGAAAAATTGCCCTTGTATCCCAAATGAGTTACACATTGGACTACCCTGGAAGATAGGGAAGCAGGGCGTTATCAAGCTGCCAAATCTCACTCCTGTCATGAGGTCATTTCTGGCAGGCAGCCAGAGCAGCCTGCCTGCCAAAACCTCGGTGCTGACCATCGCTCCCCAGTCCTTCCCCCCTGCTCCACTCCCTCTTGCCTCAGGTCAGGAAGGGAAAATATGAAACAAAAAATAAAAGAAAATAAAAATAGATTGAAAAGGCTCAGGGAGGGGAGTACTTTTTGTTTTTAAATCAGCTTGTACAATCCCAATCCTTGCAGCAACTCCTTAGCCTCTACTGGAAACGCTTTGCACAGCGACAAGACTGTTGGAGGGCTCAGAGCATTGGATTTATCAGGATGCTGCCCACCCCCCCCAAATTCCAAAGGCACCTCGATTCTGTGATACTGTGATACACTCCACCCTGGGAGAGGGATGTCCTTGATCACATCCCTCAAAATAACTATTTAGTAG
>VWZO01020935.1:168596-194656 GCA_013396975.1 Bucco capensis
AAGGGTTGTCAGCCATTGGAACAGGCTGCCCAGGGAGGTGCTGGAGTCACCATCCCTGGAGGTATTTAAGAGACAGGGAGATGTTGCATTGGGAGCATCATTTAGCAGGTTGCTAGGGCTAGGACAAAGGCTGCACGCATGATCTTCAAGGTCTCTTCCAGCTGGAACTGTTCTGTGATTCTGTGATTTAGTCGAGGGTAGGAGGCTCTGCAGAGGGATCTGGCCAGGCTGGATCAATAGGCCAAGGTCAGTGGGATGAGGTCCAACAAGGCCATCCCTGAAGGTGTGTAAGAAACAGGGAGATGTTGCATTGGGGAGCATCATTTAGCAGGTTGCTAGGGCTAGGACAAAGGCTGCACTGATGATTTTCAAGGTCTCTTCCAGCTGGAACTGTTCCAGGATTCTGTGATTCTATGATTCTAAGAGGTGGAACTGTCTTCTTCTTCTCACTTCTGAGGTTGCTGGAAACTGCACAGCCAAGGCCCTGATCTGGCTGTAGGAGCTCCCTGTAAGGAGCTTAGCTTCCAGGGATCTGTACAATATTCCCTGCTAGCTCTAGCCAGGGGGAGGGAAAGCCAAGTGTTTGCTTTTAGCTAGATCCCAGGAGCTGCAGGTGGAAGAGAGGAGACAGCTCAGGAGGTTCAATGTACCACCCTACAGTAACAAAGCCTTAAAGCAGCAAGCTCCTCTGCAGAGCCATGGCAGACCAAGGCTTGAGAGAACATCAGGCATGGGTCAGGGGCTTGGAGAGGGGCAGCAGCCACTTGGCATGGCATGGAAGAGGGAGGCACAGACAGCTCTAAGCAGTGCCTTTTGCCATCATCTCTGTGATTGCAGGGCTGTCTGGTGCTTGGGGCTCCAGCAGCTCTGGCTTCTGCTGGTTTCTAGGCTCCACCAGCCAAGGGAAACACGTGTGTTTCATGTTGCACTTCAGGGTGCAGCGACCTGGTTCACTGAACGGCCTCGGCAGTCAAACTCAGACTGCTCAGTCCACATGCCCCGCAGACACCTGTAAAGTCAAAGGCAAATGGCCTTTATTTATATGTAACATGATATTATATACCCCTGGTTCACAGCACAATTTCCGTCTGCTCACATCATAACTCATACACTATTGGCTATTAAAGTATCACAAGTGGGGACTTATCTTACCGTACAGCGCGAGATCTTCCACGTCGCCAGTCCTTATCTATATGCTGTAACTAACTAGCTACCCACAGTTCCACCTCAGAATAAGAATGATTTTAGGGGAAATGATTGAAATGTAGCCAAAGTCTGTAATCTTGGACACGAGTCACTCATCTGGGATTGGCAGCACCCCACTGCTGGGTGGGAAGGCCAGCTCCCTCCAGATCCATTGGAGGAGGACATCTGGAGATCGAGGTAGGACCTGACAGCTCATGGCTGAAGTCTTTGCTCTCTTCTTTGTCTATCTAAATTACATTTATTGATAGCTCATGTCGACGTTGCTGTACTCCTCCTAAATCTCCTAACCTCCTGCTTCACATTCACAGGCCTATTCTTATTTTTACCAGTCCCCAGGGTGTGCTGGAGTCTCTTTGGGACAAATGAGAAAGGCTTTTTTTGGGTTTGTTTCGATATAAATCTAAGTTTTTCATGGAGGTTCTCTTTGGCTTCCTAAGTGCACCAACCCTGCTGCCAGCTGAGCCAGGAAAGGCTCCCCAGCACCAGTGCTCAGCCAGGCCTGCAGCAGCCTGGTGTCACACAGCAGCCACTGCCCCCAGCAGCAGTCCAAACAAAGCCAGATGGGGACAAGCTTGGGCAAACAAACACCTCAGGGGATCTCCTGAGAGCAGCACCTCCCTCACCTGTGGCTTCAGTGTGGGCTGGGGGCTAGGGAAGGCTTTGGGAAGACATCCACCAAGATCATTAAAGGAGTAGAGCATGTGCCCTAGGAGGACAGGCTGAGAGAGCTGGGTCTCTGCAGCCTGGACAAGAGGAGACTGAGAGGAGACCTCAGCAATGCTTAGAAATATGGTAAGGGTGAGTGTGAGGAGGAGAGAGCCAGGCTCTGCTCAATGGCATCCAATGGTAGGACAAGAGGCAATGGGAGCAAGTTGGACCACAGGAGGTTTAGTATTAACACGAGGAGGAACTTGTTTGCAGTTCAGGTGCCAGAGCACTGGCCCAGGCTGCCCAGGAGGCTGTGGAGTCTCCTTGTCTGGAGCCATTGCAGAGCTGCCTGGACACATTGCTGTGTGAGCTGGTCTAGGTGCTCCTGCTCTGGCAGGGGGGTTGCACTAGATGATCTTTCTAGGTCCCTTGCAACCCCTGACATACTGGGATTCTGTGATCCATGTCTCATATAGCACCAGCAACATTGTCTTCTGGGCCTGACCTTCTCCTGGCAATATGCTCCTCTGTGAACAAAGAGGAAAGCAAGGAAGGTCTGGTGCTTTCAGGTGAAGGCAGGGCATCTCTTTCCGGCCCTTTCCCATCAAGGGGTTTCCCTTCAATGCAATTAACACCGAGTTAATGAAGACACTGATGTTTTCAGTGGAGGAAACTCATCAGTGGGACCTTGATCTTCCTCAGCTACCAACCAGATCTAGCAAGGACAGAATCCCAGACTGTTAGGGGTTGGAAGGGACCTCTGGAGATCATCTAGTCCAACCTCCCAGCCAGAGCAGGACAAAGACCATTGCACAGCATCAAGACCATGACCCAAAGTGGGCAAAGGAGAGACCAGGAGCAAGAGAGACAGAAGCCACAGAGTAAAGCCCATCTGGCTGTAGCATCCAACACATAACCCCATCTTCCAGAGCCCATCCAGGCAGCTCCTGCTCTGCCATGGCAAGGAGGTTGCTAATTAGAAAGAAATTGTGAGCTCTTACTTAACCCAAGTCTGAGACACAAAGGAGAGAACAAAGGAATCCTCCAGGCAAAAGATGTGGGAAGTGACCATCATTAATAACTTCTTCAACTCCTCACTACAAGGTTTTCATCAGCTTCATCTGAGGTGTCAACACACTAACTTTCCACTCTCCAAATCCATAACAAGCCCACCCAAAATACCTGTTTGATCACATAAAAAGAACCAAGGATCCTCACGAGCCTCAGGATGCTCCCATGGGAACACATCCACCACGTCCAGACTAGGAGAAGCCTTCAGGTATCCTTGAGCTTCCTGGTAGGTGGAAAACAGCCCCCTCCCAGCCAGGAGGAGGAAGGACAAGGAAGTACAGGATCTCTTCAGGATTCTTGGTGTCCCACAGTCAGTTGCTGGTGTGGAAAAGGAGGTCCCTCAAGCACATTTCCACATCCACAGTAACGAGTTGTGTCATTGTCCTGAGTGCTCCCTTGCCCAGGGAAGAAGGAGAACCTTCAGGAGCAATTAAGTTGTTCAGTAATATAATTAACCCAATCAGCACAACTTCTAGATGCTCATGTTTGGAAACGATGCTGGTTCCTGCCTCAATAAACCCAAATTCAGACCCTTGGGTGTCATCTATTAAACCATCTAAATAATTACGGGAACAAAGGGAACTCCCAGTTCACCTCCAGAAAAGAGGATGCTACAACTCCAGAGCCCACCCACAATGCCAGGGTCTGGAGAGACCCAGCTTGCACATCCAAGCATTTCCAAGCCTGGAGCTGGATCTACTGCACTTGGTGTTGTTTTCTTAAGGGTGCAGCATTTTCCATGCTCACTCCAGCAGGCATGTTTTCCCTCTGCTCATTTCAGCTTTTATGGACTCACAAGGGCAACTTTACAGCTGAGAACCTTCTCCTTCCATGTCACCCTCCAGCTTTGATGGCCACAGACCACTAGGCACGAACATTTCTATCCACTTCTTTCACCTGAACTCCAAATCCTTAGGAGCTGGCATGTTCCTGGGTGGATTTTCAGTGTGGGCACCACATGGCCACTGAGACCTTTCCTTGTGCTTTGCCCCATGCTCATTGCAAGCTCAGGAACATCATCACTACTCCCCAGCCTGGGCAGTTTTGTGCCTTCTTGGCCCCTTCTGCAGCCCCGGAAGTCTTCAGGTCTTTTCATATGGTCACCAAGCCCCAGCTGATGCTTCTGTCAGAGCATCTTGGAGGCAGGAGATGGGACATGCTGATGGTGCCTCTCTTCCTGGAAAGGCAGCATCCAAGTGGAGAGATGCTGGAGGTCTGTTCAACCATGAGAGGCTGAGGGATGTGGTGTCTCAGATGATGAGACACAGAGACATCAAATGGAGCTAGAGCTTCTCAAGCATGCAGCATGGCACTCCAGAAGTCACTGGCACAGCAGGGGCACACCAGGGCAGTAGCTGGGTCTGAGAATGCAGCTACACATCTTGTAGGGCTTCCCTGACCATCTGCCACAGCAGCACACCCTGAGCCCAGCCACACCATGCTGTTAGCTCCTACAGCCTTAGCAAGCAGCTCAGGCTACATCTCCCACCCAGGCCAGGGACTCAAGCTTCTGATCTCCACCAGCAGATCCATTGGAAAGGCTTCCTAGCCAACAGCTACCACCTACCCAGAGCTGAGCCAAGACATGTCAGCCAGGGCTGTCTCCTCGCTGCAACAGGAGCTTGGTAGGAGCAAATGATGACATGTGGCTTGCTGGGACCAATCCTGCCAGTGGTCATCCCAAAGGATTGTTGCTCCAAGCACCTTTTTCTGAGAAGTTTGATGCTGTCTGAATCCTGAGGCTGCTCAACAGCTCAGGCCCTTTGCAAGACTCTTATATGGAGGCCAGCTAAGGCCCAGAGCTCCTTGAATTGGGGCAGCACAGGACACATCCAGGAGAAAGCACTAATGAAGGGACATTAAAGCAAGTGGAGGAGGCTCAACCATCAGGAGACGGTTGAGTTGATGATCTGTAGTGAGCTGGGGGTAGGTCTCTTCTCCAGGTTTAACAGGGAGAGGATGAAAGGAAATAGACTCAAGTTGCACCATGGGAGGTTTACATTGGATGTAAGGAGGAATTCCTTCCCTGAAAGGTTTGTTAAATCTTGGCCCAGGCTGCCCAGGGAGGTGCTGGAGTCACCATCCCTGCAGGGATTTAGGAAACATTTAGCTGCTCTCCTTAGGGCCATGGGTTAGTGGCATGGGAGTGCTAGGTATGGTTAGACTTGATGAGCTTAGAGGTCTCCTCCAACATGAATGACTGTGTGATTTCATCGCCTACAGCAGGTTATGTACTACCCTGAGACACCTGAGGGCTCTTCCAGAGGTAGCCAGCATTACTCCGGGGGGTTGCCACTTTGGATTCTAGCTGGGATATATGTATGCATGGCTAGGCTTCACGAACAAATNGTTATGGCACCAGGGGCCACAGGAGACCACAAGGGATTGTCAGACTGTGCCCCAGCTGGGATATATCCTCTTAATTATTTCCACTCACTCAACCCCTTGTGCAGTTACATCCTAGCTACATCTCTCCTCCTCCTTCTTCTCCTCCTTCCTTTTCCTCCTTCTTCCTTTTCCCCTTCTCCTTCCTTCTTTCTTTTTTCTCCTTCCTTCTTTCTTTTTTCTCCTTCCTTCTTTCTTTTCTTCTTTCTCCATCTTTCTTCCTTCCTTCCTCTTCCTCCTTCTCCTCTTCCTCCTGGCTTTCCCAGCCCAGCTGGTGCCTCCCAGCCCTCCCTTCCCTCTCTCCTTCCACACCAAGCTGCTCTTTAAAACACTCAGGTTGAGTTTCACTCCTTGTTCAGCTCCTTTTTCCCTCCAGAGGCAGAAGGTGCAGCTGAGGGTGAGTGTGTCCGAAGCGCGGCTCAGGCGCTCCATGGCCCTTGGCAGCCTGCTCTCCCGCAGCCCAGCCTCCTCCTCCTCGCTCTCTCTCTCGCATGCCGAGGAGATCTGTTGTCCAGAAGAATTAATTCCAGACTATCTGTGGGTGTGGGCTTCAGCTGGGCAAAATGTGGATACCCTGGTTGAGTCATTATTCCGTGATGAATCTCTTGGTGACAGTCTTCGCCCCTATTGTTCCGAGGTGAGCCCCATGGCAAGAAACGGGAAGGCAAGAAACAAAAGAATATAAAGAAAGGTTACGAAATCCAGAGCAGCCAGGCAGGGCTATTGTCCTTCTTCTTCTGTCCTCCATCTGAGGTTGGATTTGGCAGGGAAGAACCTACCCATTGGACAGACAGAGCACAGGAGCAGAGGACCAGCAGCTCAATCCCTGGCTGGCAAATGGCACCTTGGGACCTTCCCAGCCCCAAGTGAATCCCCCAGAGAAAGGGAGAAGGAAGTTATCCCCAGTTGGGACCTTCCCAGCTCCCAAGTGAATCCCCCAGAGAAAGGGAGAAGGAAGTTATCATCAATTCTTAAACATTTTTATTTCTTTACTGGGTTAAACACGGAGCGGAGAGAAACCTCTGCCCCCCCAAAATACAACAGAACTGAAAGCATTACAGGTACAGAGACTATTGAACACAGAGAGTAGTAGGATAATATCTTTAATACAACTGAATTATAGCATGGGGTTGTGGGTTGGTTGGGTTTTTGTTGTTTTGTCTTTTTTTTTTTGTTGGTTTGTTTGTTTGTTTTCTGTCAAACCATCTTGGAAAATAAAATGTAATAGGAACCTAGTGCAAAAAAGTCCTAAACATGAAGCACAGTGTATAAAATGGCATAAGAAAACTGTCCCCTGGAGGACACAGTCACTTTCTTATGACAGAGAGGAGAAACAGAAGGGGGTGGGGGGTTGGGAACAGAGAGGGAGGGTCCAGGAGGCAGAGGAGGAAAGCTGGAAAGAAAAGAGTAAACTGGGCAAGGGCATTAGAAAGAGTATTTTGACTTCAGCAGTATGGTTTTGTTTGTTTGTTGTTTTCCACCTCGCCACCACAGACTGTAAAAGGACCTTGTTGTTTTTTGGTAGGTCTGAGCTCTGTAGCCACCAACACTTCACAAGCACTTGAGAAGGGTTCGGTCATGAGCAGCCTGGTCACACACACAGAGGCAAAGCCAGCCCTGGAGGGGACACTGCTCTCTGCTGAGGTCCCCACTGTGTCCCTTGGTGTGCCAAGACTTCCCCAGCCCGGCCTGGCCCAGCCTCACCAGCAGCCACGGGGTAGAGAGTCCTCAGCTGCCAACATCACTCTGGATGGAGATGGGCAAGAGGTCAAGAACACGTTCTTTGGGGTTCTCTTCACTAATGTCCCTTCAAATGATTCCTGTTCTCACTTTGTGGGATCCCTGCTGGCCCAGCACATCAAGTTCCTTCCCTACACACTTCCCAGGAACACAGGGAGGTACCTCAGGCCTTGAAGGCATCTCCTAACCATGATGTCTGAACACAACGGAGGCCACAACCTGGACTCACTCTGGTTTGGAAACAAAACCCGAGCTTGGTTAGGGGATGGATGAGGACATCCACCACCAGCTGAGCTCCTAGAGAAGAAATGATGCTTCCTCCCAAGGAGAAGACTGCCATGGGGTTCCCAAGGTGTGCCAGCCCAGGCTGCAACCATCCCAGGAGAGGAAGCAGCTCTCCAGTTTGCTCTGGCCACCGAGCCTCTCTGCCTGCTGCCCCCAACAAATTGGCTGGATGCTATTTTAAGCCAAGCTGGTTGGAATTCCTTACAAATTGCTATTCTCTCCCAGTCCACTGCCACCAGTTCCCACTGGGCAAGCAGAAGAAGTGGGATGGGGCTATTTGTTGTTTGGAAAAGGAAAGGTTTTGTGGGCAAGGGCCCTGCCTGATCCCTTTCTCAATCATTATCAATATGGCTTGTTTCAGACACGTCTCAACATGAAAAATAACAACTAAGCCAACTGTCTGGCTTGCAACCTCTTTTTGTTTTGCAGCTCCAGCCCAATGAGGTTTAAAAATGGCAAAACCACCCCCAAATTTCATCAGCCAAGCCTAATTTTTGAATGGTTTTGTGTTGGTTTTTTTTTTCCTTCTGGAGTTTCAGTTTACAACAAGCGAAGCTGTCGACTTCTTCCTGGGCTGAGAGAAAGGCTCATCAGAGAAGCCTAACGAGGCTGCAACCACTCCTTGCCCTGCTTCCCAACACAAATCCTGGCTCCACAGCCTGGGAGCAGAGGCTGGAGGTGCTCAGTGACTCAGCCCAGCTCCTGCCTGCTCCTGAGCACTCTGAGCAAATCCCAACAGCTTCTGCAAGGAATAATTCAATGAGTTCTTTCTGTACATTCATTATTTGAACATGATTTCTCCTCTGCATTTCCTCTCCTCCCTCCACCCCCAAGGGCACAAGTGAAGGTCTCTTTGGGCCCTTCCTTGGAGCAGCTGATGCTGGTGACCTTCCTCGCAGGGTCTCTGCAGACCCAGGGTGGAGGCAAAACCTCTCCTTGCCCTACAGCCTGTGCTCCCCACCCCGTGGGATGAGTTTCCACCACCCTACACCCAGGAAGAAGGAAGCTGCACCTCCTGTGCCAGGCAGAAGGCCACATCTGGGATCCCCCCAAGGACCACCCATGGGTGCTGGAGCAAGCCCTGTTTTGGGGAGCCCCAGCTTTGGGAGGATTCTCTGCTCTGCTCGGCCCTGGGGAACATGCCTGGTGCTGGCTGAGGTGGAGCCTGGGGTTGCAGGAGAGATGTGAACCACCAGGATTTTCAGCATTTGAGTACCAACTCTTGGCTGGCACTTGGAGGACAAGCAGAAGAGGCTTCTCCCTACCCCTCTCCCTGCAGCAATGCCCACAACAGGACACAGTCACCCAAAGAGCAGCCAAAAGGACCAAGAACACCCCAGAAGAGCTGCTGAAAAACCTTTCCTCATGAAATCAAACTCGGTGATGCTTGGACCTGTGCAGCTCCCCCTGTGCTGCTGTGCTCCAGGAGCTCTCAACAGGCTCCTCCTGGGGGGTTTGTAAGCTGGGGACCTCCATCACCCCATGGGGATGGACAAGAGCTGACTTGATGGCTTAGAGTAGATCACTAGCAGCATCCTGCCTAAACATCACACACTGCCCTTCCAAACCTCTGAAGGGAGATTTTTATCCATGGGGGAGCTCCAAAAGCCTATCAACAAAATCACCTGGCACACCATGTGGATTCTCACTGGGTAGAGGTTCTCTCCCCATTCCATAGGCATGTCCCTATCCATTCCTTTCCTGGGTGCCAGTGAGATGGCATGTTCTAACTCATGACTTTTGGAGGGCAGAGCCTTCACCCCAAGGCTGGGCACACAAGGCAGTGTCCCCTCACTGTGGGACAGGGTGTCCTTGTCCCACCAGCAGCTCCACGCTGAAAACCAAAGCCCAGGCAGGAGGGATCTGTGGAGCTTAGCCATAGGAAGCTCCCTGGAGGAGGATCCTGCCCTGGGAGCTGTGGAGCTCAGGGCTTCTGTTGCTCCAAAGAGGGGCAGAGGAGCCTTCTCCCAGCATGGCCTGCAGCCCCGCGTGGCAGTGAATGAACTGCCCTGACATCTCCTCTTGAAGCAAAGCAAAATGTGTTGAACCCAAACCACTTCAAGATGTTTTCTGAGAGTTGCCAAGTTACTCAACAGGCTCTGCCTTCAGTTGTCAGATGCTTTCAAAGCCATTTCCCTAACGCAGAGCACGAATGGTGAGGGCTCTCCCTGGGAATCTTCTGCCTGGGGCTACCATGGATCTGTATTTTCATAAGAAAAAGGCTCAGCTAATGATTAATCTTCCCCAGGGGAAGCAGAGCCTTTCTTTGGGTTTTTTCTTCAGTTATTTTTAATTAATTTGTACAACTGGCAGTTACATTAAAGTGCAAAGCCCAGGATGAATGCTCAGCACAGCCAGCCAGGACCTGGCTACCTTTCCTACCCCATCCAGACCCTTGGGACTCAACATCACCTCTCAGCTACCTGTGGGACACAGAAAGCCTCTGCCCAGGCAGGAATCACTGCTTTCCAATAGCCATCCTCCTGTGAGCAGAGAGAAACTGATCCATGGAAGGAAAGGTTAAGTTTTATATCAATCCTGATGCATGGCACCTTCTGGAGGGAGGAGAAATAAGATCACTGCATGGAAAGGAGAAAGCACCTTGCTTTTAAATTCCCAGTGGGATAAATCCATACAGACCTGGTGTTTTCCATGCTCCCAGGCTCTGCAAAGGGCTCCTGGTCTGCTGGGCACAGGAGGGGCTCAGGTTGAAGTGTACCTGCACTTTCAGGGCAAGTAGATCATTTGCATCATCCCAGGGGCACAAAAACCCTTTCCCTCATCCCAGGGGCTCAGAAGTCCTTTCTCTCCTTATCCCCGGGGCCAAGAAACCCTTTCCCTCATCCTAGGGGCACAGAAATCCTTTCTCTCCCTATCCCAGGGGCAAATAAAATCTTTCTCTCCCTATCCCAGTGCCAATGAACCCTTTCCCTCCTTCTCCCAGGCACATTCACTCCATATTTTACTAACTCCAGAGTCCATGCTATAGACAGAGCCAAGGTTAAGATTTCCTTTCTGGCCTGTTCTCTGCTCCAAGCAAAGACAAAGCTAGGAGGGATGGAGGAGGATTATTAAGGCTGTAGAGTCAGAGCAGAGACAAGATTTGTCCCCAGGGCCTGGTGCTGCTGAGCTGTGCCATGCCCCACTCACAGCTGCTCTGTCCTGCTCTGCATCTGGAGCTGTTTAATGGCATTGGCCAAGTGTTGAACACAGCATATGGTGCCCCAAACCCACACAACTTATTGACAGCAGCCCAGACTCACTGAAGAACAGAACTCCTTCCAAAAGCTCTGTTCTCTGAAGACTCAGCACTTTCCTTCCAGTCACACCAGGTAAAAGCCCAGTTGAGCCAGCAGCCTCCCTGCCTGCCAGCCACACGTGGTCACCTCTCCTGGGAAGGCACAGCTAGGAGAACCTGTGGATCTCCTCTGGCTCCCTGGCTGACCAGGCTGACACAACTACACCTCCTCAGCCATCACACTACAGATCTTGTTTCTGAGATGGCTCAGCTTTGGATTCCTGGCATCTAGCACAGGCTCCTGCCTCCCAAGGTGAAGCCCATCAGCTGATCTTTGTGGTTGGAATCACAGAATGAGAGAGTCATTAAGGTTGGAAGAGACCTCTAAGCTCATCCAGTCCAACCATGCCTATCACTCCCATGCCACTAACCCATGGCCCTAAGGAGAGCAGCTAAATGCTTCTTAAACCCCTCCATGGATGGTCACTCCAGCACCTCCCTGGGCAGCCTGGGCCAAGACTTAACAACCCTTGCAGTGAAGAAATTCATCCTGACATCCAATCTAAACCTCCCCTGGTGCAACTTGAGGCCATTTCCTCTCATCCTCTCCCTGTTAACCCTGGAGAAGAGATGTACCCCATCTTGCTACAACCTCCTTTCAGGGAGTTGGAGACAACTTCAAGATCATCAAGTCCAACTGTTAACCAGCACTGCCAAGGAATGATGCTAGGGAAGGTGTTCACACTGTCACAGCTCCAAGGTTCTTCCAGCTAAACCCTACCAGAGCCTCCCCTAGTCCCTGAAGAGAGCATCAGCTCTTTGACTGCACTGTGGAAATTACCCATCACAAAACCTCCATGCTCAGTGGCCACCAGCAACCACCCAAGCCTGGAGAGACCGTGACACAGTGGTCCATGGCCCTGCTCTTGTCGGGGCAGGCAGCAGGCCAGGCCCCCCTGGAGAAGGCTCTTTGGGCTGGCTGCAGCGTGCTGCCAGCGTGCACAGGCTCCGTGTCACGCCAGCAGCCAGTGAGCAGGGCCAGTGACTCAGGGCCACTTGCTGACGCACCACACTGGGCTATTCTTCTCTCTCTGGAGGAGCTGTTCCAAGATTGGCTGCAGCCTATCTGGGAGAGAGGCGCCTGGAATTAGCTTAACTCTTGGCAGTGCATGAAAAATCTAATTTCCCTAAGAGGGAGCTGGATCCTGCTGTCTGGAAGCAGGCACAGGACTGGGCTCCCTCCCTTGGGCTGCCTGGATGTTTTTTGCTAGTCATCAAAGCAGCCACACAACTCACAGAACCACAAAGCTTGGAGGAGCCCTCTAAGATCACCAAGCCCAACCATGCCTAGCACTCCCATGCCACTAACCCATGGCCCTAAGGAGAGCACCTAAATGTTTCTTAAACCCCTGCAGGGATGGTGACTCCAGCACCTCCCTGGGCACCCTGGGCCAAGACTTAACAACCCTTTCAGGGAAGAAAATCCTCCTTATATCCAATCTAAACCTCTCCTGCTGCAACTTGAGGCCATTTCCTCTTGTCCTCTCAGTGTTAACCCTGGAGAAGAGACCAACTCCCAGCTCACTCCAACCTCCTGTCAGGGAGTTAGAGAGAGTGAGAAAGTCTCTCCCCTGAGCCTCCTCCTCTCCACACTAACCAACCCCAGTGCCTTCAGCTGCTCATCATAAGACCTGTGCTCCATTTTTAGCAGCAGAGCAAATGGAGGAGTCAGATCCCTACTGGCAGGTCCAAGTTCTCAGACTGGTATAGACTGGAAACAGAAGGATGCTGTGAGGAACAGCCAAAGGAGAATTGTCCTACCTGTTCTGGCTAGCACCAGCAAGGAAATCTGCTGGGGAAACACTCCCAGCACCTCACCATGGAATCACTGACCAGTTTGGCTTGGAAGGGACCTTTCATGGTCTTCCAGTCCAACCCCATTGCAGTCAGCAGGGACATCTGTCACATCTGCTCTAGCAGGTTGCTTCCAGGAGCACCACCACCTCTCCTAGCCCATCACCAGGGGACAGTGGGTTCACAGGCTTTGTATCTGCAGGGCTTTGGGAACAGGCAACTGATAACATGTAAACATCACCCCAAAGCTCTGAGATTCAAGGCAAAGCAGAAAGCAAACATTCAGCTGCTCCTCAGAGCCTCTTTGGTCTGGAAATGGGCTGGAAATGTCAGGAGACCTGCCTGCTACTTCCTTCTTCCAGCCAGGTGGGAAGTAGCTGTGCTCATGGAGCTCTGCTTCACCTCAACAGAGCAGAAACCACAAAACTCTTAAGAGTGCAGAATTCTGGCACTTCTTGGACCCTCGCAGGGATCTGGGATGGGTTTGAGATGCAGCAGGACACTCCTCCTGCTCCATCCCTGCCTCCCAGCAGGGCTGCAGCCATCCACCCTGGGCTCTGCTGTAGGCTTCCCATCAAGAGGCAGCCAGGGACTATCACATTCTCTGCAGGCAACAAACAGCTTCACCTCCATGACCCAACCAGGACACTTTGCAGCTGGCTTGTCCTACAACACACCTTCCTCCTTCCCCTTGCCCACATCCTGGAATCAACTCTCCTGTCTCTGGTGCCTGACCATCCTCAGTGCACCACCTCACAGTGTCCATGCTGGGAACAGTTCCTGGTGGGGAGAGAATGTGGGAGTTTTTTTAGGAAAGTGGGATCTGATGTCTGTTTGGGGCTGAGTCCCTGGATATGCTGAGCTCAGGTTAAACAAAGAAACCAAATGAGGTTTCCTGCCTGCCTGAGTCCAGTCCTGGGAATCCCAGATTCCTGGGAATCTTCTGCTACCTGAGGGGGGCACTGCCAACCGTAGCTGGGCTTTGTTAGTGCCTTGTCTTTGTGTGAGAGACTCTCCCTACAAGCCAGCTCTCTCCAGCCCTTTTGCCCAGTCCTTCTGTCATCCACCTGATGGTTGGTAGCTGGGAAGCATGGAAGGATGCCCTCAGGCACCCTGCATCCAACTGTTAACCTGGTGTGATCCCACTGCCTCCCCTAGCCTGTGCACTGCTGGGGTCACACCTCCCTCCTTCCTCTCAGAGATCAGCCACTCCAGCCAGGAAAAAAAGCCAAAAAGGTTGAATCAAATCCTTAGGACACTTGGCAAAGTGGGATGTGGGAATGCTGAGGATCATAGAATCCTAGAATGGGCAGGTTGGAAGGGACCCTAAAGATCATCTNTCTTAGGACACTTGGCAAAATGGGATGTGGGAATGCTGAGGATGTCCCTCCTGCTCTGTGCCCGCTCCCTCCTCGCCCAGAGGGGCAGGAGAGGTGAGGCTGGGATGTTAGCAAGAGGAACCCCAGGAAGTACCAGAGTGTAGCATCACAGCATCCCATTCCTGTCCCCCAAATCCTGTAGGTGGGGAGAAAGCTGCACTGAGGATACCTGCCACGATGGGCCTGCCTGGAGTTGGTATGGTTTTCCTCTGGGACAGGAGGTGGAGNGATGTCCCTCCTGCTCTGTGCCCCCTCCCTCCTCGCCCAGAGGGGCAGGAGAGGTGAGGCTGGGATGTTAGCAAGAGGAACCCCAGGAAGTACCAGAGTGTAGCATCACAGCATCCCACTCCTGTCCCCCAAATCCTGTAGGTGGGGAGAAAGCTGCACTGAGGATACCTGCCACGATGGGCCTGCCTGGAGTTGGTATGGTTTTCCTCTGGGACAGGAGGTGGAGAAGGGCAAGGCTGTGCTGCCTCCCTGCCCACCCAGGCTTTTGGGATTTAGAGACTGAGGAGGAACAGAAAAGGGAGCTGAGGTGAGTGCCAAACCCTTGGTATGTGGATGGGAGAGAGAATCACAGAACCATTTAGGCTGGGAATTACCTCAAAGGTCATCAAGTCCAAACGTTGACCCAACACTTCCATGGCCACTAAACCATGTCACCAAGTGCCATGTCTGCATGTTTTCTGAACCCCTTCAGGGCTGGTGACTCCACCAGTGCCCTGGGCAGCCTGGGCCAATGCCTAACAACTCTTTCTGGGAAGAAGCTCTTCCTAATATCCAACCTGAACCTCCCCTGGCACCACTTGAGGCTGTTTCCTCTTGTCCTATCGCTTGTTCCTTGGGAGAAGAGACCAACCCCCTCCTGGCTCCAACCTCCTTTCAAGGGAGTTGTAGAGAGCCAGAAGGTCTCCCCTGAGCCTCCTCTTCTCCAAGAGCCTCGTCTTCTCCAGGAGCTGTGCAGCAGTCCCATGGGGACACTTCTTCCAAAGGGACCCCTCCCTGTCCCTGCTGGCTGCCCCTGCCCGAACCCTTCTCGAGGCCGAGTCCCGCAGCCCTGTGCGCATTAGAGACTCTTCATCACGGGGATGCCCCGCGGCGAGCAGCTCTTGGGGGGATGTGTGGGGGTGGTGTGTGTGCACGCCTCACCCCCAATCCCGTGCCTCCCATTGGAGGAATAGCATGTGCCCCCCTTCGTAGAATAAGATCTGGCGTTCTCCCTGGAGGTCGGCCTTCCCTTCCGCCTCACTCGTCCCGTGCCACGCTCTCCTCCAAGGCGGGCAGGGCCTCCAGGCTGAGGCCTCCGCCGGCTGCCCCGCCGCCGCCGCCCCCGTGCACGCTGGAGAAGGACACCATGGTGTGGAGGAGCATCAGGACCAGCATGCAGAGTCTGATCCTGCTGCCGCCGAGGCGAGACCCTGCCGAGACCGGCAGCGAGGATGGGGAGCGGGGCTGGTGGTACTGGTGGTGGTGGTGGTGGTGGTGGTAGAGGTGGTAGTGGTTCTGCCGCTGGTGATGGAGGTGGGGGTCGTGGCGGTGGAAGTGGAGTGAGTCTGAGGCGGTGGAGCGGGGGGAGGTGTGGTCGTTGCTGTCTGGGGGGCGGTGGCAGGAGTCCCATTGCACCTCGCAGCACTTGGCCTCCTCGTCGGGCAGCTGGCTCTCCAGCAGCCCTGGGGGAAGGAAGCAGAGGGAGAGCAGGGGGTCAGTGGGAGCCTATGGACAGAGAGAGTCCCAGTGCCTGCCAACCATGCACCATGGCACAAGCAGGAGTTGAGAACCAGGACAACCTGGGAACCCCCAGGACAGGCCCTTGAGGGGGCTGCAAGCCTGCACAGACTGGCAAGCAGAGACCGCAGCCCCAGGGCATGCTCAGGACTCCCCAAACATGGTTAAACAGAATCACAGAATCACAAAGGTTGGAATAGACCTCTAAGATCATCAAGCCCAACCATATCTATCACCACCATACCACTAAACCATGGCATTAAGCACCACATCTAAATGTTTCTTGAACACCTCCAGGGATGGAGACTCCAGCAACTCCCTGGGCAGCCTGGGCCAAGACGTAAAAGAAAGAAGTAAATAAGTAAATAAGTAAAGAAATTCCTCCTTATATCCAATCTAAACCTCCCCTGCTGCAACTTGAGGCCATTTCCTCTTGTCCTCTCACTGTTATGGCTGGAGAAGAGACCTACCCCCATCGCACTACAATCTCCTTTCAGGTAGAGAGATAAAGTCTTTCCTGAGCCACCTCTTCTCTAGGCTAAACGTCCCAGCTCTGCTTTAATCCCATCATCTTCAGCCCCTGACATACTTGCTTTAGCTTTCAGTTAGAGGCAGGGCTTTCATTTGCTGTGCGAAGCTGTTGGGGTGCTGCTGGGTCTCCATGAGCCATTAACACCTCACCCCAGGTGGCCATGTTTTGGTAGTCAGGCACTGTTCCATGTCCTTCTGTCCCCAAAAGCCTTCCAAACCTGGTGTGTGCCTTGCAAAGCTGTGCTGGGGCTCCTCAGCACCCACCCGTGCACCATCCCCTTGTCCTCCTGGACCTCCTTACCCGTACAGATGAAGCCAGGCAAACCTCCATAGATGAGCTCGTCATTGTCCGGTAACACAAACGGGCACCTGGTCTGCACCTCCAGGCAGTATTGCTTGCATGGGATCCGGTGTCGGCACTGCTGTTGGGTCACGTTGAAGTACTCGGAGCACAGCCAAGCCTTGTAGACAGCCTAGAGGAAAGCCACCAAGAGGGACAGGTCACCTCCTGAAATGCTGAGGAGACACTGGGTGACAGGGGGAGAGCTCTTCTTGGAGTGGGTCACTGCATCAAGGTTGCTTACTCAGCTCACAGAATCTCACATTGTTAGGGCTTGGAAGGGACCTCTGGAGATCATCTAGCCCAACCCCCCTGCCAGAGCAGGAGAACCTAGAGCAGCTTGCACAGGATGTGTCCAGGTGCCTTTGGAATCTCTCCAGACATGGAGACTCCAGCACCTCCCTGGGCAGCCTGGGCCAGTGCTCCACCACCCTCCAAGGAAAGAAGTTCCTCCTCCTGTTCAGCTGGAACTTGCTGGCTGCTAGTTTGTGCCCATTGCCTCTAGTCCTGTCCTGGACACCCCAGAACAAAGCCTGGCCCCAGCCTCCTGCCCCCCACCCTGGAAGGATTGCTAAGCATTGATAAGGTCAACTCAGTGACCAACAGAACAAACCACCATGGTGTTGGGACTCTGGAACTCATCTAACAAACTCAATCCACCACAAAAATAAAGTGAGTTAACCACCTGGCCTAACCTCCCCTTCAGGCAGGCACTGCAATAGACTGCTGGCCCCAGAGCTTGGTCCATCACATGGAGAGTTGAAGCACTGCTTATTCCCCATCCCAGAGCATCTTCCTCCTCCCCAAGACACCCCACAGCACCTTCAAAGCAGGACAGGGATTTATCCCTCTTCTAAAGCACTTTGGTCCCCAGGAGTTCTGAACATGGGACATGGGATAGCAAAACGTACCATGGGCTGAGCTGTATTGGAAATTTCCCAAGGTCTAAGCCTGTGGGAAGAGCTGCTGGCCAGCAGCAGATGGGCACCCATGGCCACTGCAGCCTCAGCTTTGTCCCTCTGCCACCAAAGAACACCTTCACCTGTCCCACCATCTGCCTGCTTCTGGGGGAGATTCCCAATTGGTCCAAATCCAACAATTTTTGCTGTGCTGTTTCTTTTGGCTCAAACAGGCAGAGCTTGAGGGGAATAAACACCTGGAGAAGAGCAGACTGAGATGCTTCTCAATCTCTAAAGGGTGCAGGGGGCAAGAGGCTGGGGCCACACTCTGCTCAGTGGTGCCCAGGGCCAGGCCAAGGGGCAATGGGCACACACTGGAACCCAGCAGGTTCCATCTGAACAGGAGCAGAAAGTTGTCTGGTGTGAGGGTGCAGAGCCCTGGCCCAGGCTGCCCAGAGAGCTTGGGGAGTCTCCTTGTGTGCAGAGATTGCAAAGGCACCTGGAGGTGATGCTGGGCAAGCTGCTGGAGGTGAGCCTGCTGGAGCAGGGGGGATGCACTGGATGATCTCCAGAGGTTCCTTCCAACCTCTACCATGCTGGGATTGGGAGATTCTGTGACACATTCATTTTACAGGCACATTTTGTCACTCAAAGGTACCAGACAGCAGTCCCAATGCCCCTGTGTGCTCTGCTAGCCTCTCCACCAGTTGGAGCTCTCCTTGACAACATTTCAGCAAGCCAAAGCAACCTGGGATTCACCTGCAGCTGCAGATACCACAGCCTCTGCCTCTCCAGCGTGTCTGCTCCTCAATTCCTATCCCTAAGGGCCACCACCACTGCCACAGCTACTCAAGAGTCAGGCAGAGAAAGCAGCTTTCATCTGAAGCCTACCAAGAGGCCCTTCCCCTGCAAAGCCAGCTCTCTCCTCCCAGCCTCCGTGCGTTCGTGCCCATGTCAGCAGCTGGGCACAGCCCAGATGGCTTTGCTTAAGAGCATCCCCCTTATCTCCTCAGCATCAGGCACGGGTGGAAAGTTTCTTTGCTGGCTGGAGAAGGGAGGGAGATGTCTCCTTTCTCCTGGTGAGGAATCATTCCTCAGGCTGCAAGAAAGCTGGGAAGAGCTGCACCCTCTGTGGCACTTCCAGCTCATCTCTGAATATATCTAGGCACCAGCGACAGAGTTAAGGTCATGTTCATGACCACATCCTTTGAAACCAACTAGAAAGGGCTCCCTGTGATCCAAAGGGAATGCGTTTCCCTCCTCAGTGTGCCTGGAGTAAACCCTGTGCTCCTCTTTCCAGCTGAATGCTTATTTTCTGGAGGCTTTAACTCAAAACCACTGCTTTGTTTCCCCATGTTTCCACAGATCCTTATCATGGTTTGTGTGGAGCGTGCTGGTGGCTCAGGATTAAAGCTGCTTGGGAAATTCTTGGCATGTTCTTTTAGTTTCTTTCTTCCCTTCCTTGTTTTTTTTCCTCTCCTGGAAAATGCCAAATCATGAAACCCAGAATTTTCACGGAAGCATGTTAGTTTTGGTGATAATTTCATCACAAGCAGTTTAACAGGGAACCAGGACAGGCTGCACGGAACCAGCCTCTCAGGGCAGTCAATAGCTCTGTGGTCAGGCCTTTCAGCTGCTGTCCTGCTTTTTCTCCCTGGCCTCTTGGATGTTAATGACTTAGACAAAGTGGAACAGCTCCAGAGGAAGGACTGACTCTGCCATCAGGCTGTGAGAACACAGCTGAGAGGGAGAGCTTTGAGGTCTGGATCTGCATCTGCCCAAGCTGATTCCCCCAGGGCCAAGGAGGAGGAGGAAAGGACACAAGCAGGGCCAGTACAGCCCGTGCTCCAGAGATGCCACCACCCCAATGTGTGTCCTCACCACTGGCCTCTGCTTCCTTGGGGACAGTGTTGGGAGTGATGGGATGGTGGGACAGTGAGGAGGACACAGAAGGAGCCCTCATTGAGATGGATATGGCTCATGGACCCTCAAAAGCCATCCCTGCAGGATAACTGCTTCCCATGGAGCAGGTCACCTGTCCTCCCACCCAGCAGCCCCAGGGACCTCTCCGATGGCCAGCACAAACCGGGCCAGCTCTGACTGGTGTGCCCAGGCCTGTCTGCCAGCCCAGGGGGTGAGGCTGGGGGCATCCCATGGGACACACCAAGTCCATTCCTCCTGCTCAGCCTGTTTTCCATCTGGCTTAGCATTAAACATCTCCATCCATGCCATGGGACTCCCTCATGTGTCCCGGGGAGGCTGTTTTAGCACTGACAGCACTCAGCTCGCTGCCTACAAGTTCTCTTTCATACTTGACCTACATTTTCCCATCCAAAAGTTCATTCCCTTCAATCATTCCAGACACCATTCCTCTCCCTGCTCTCTGTTTACACATGTGTAATATTTGCAGATGTATCACACTCCCCATTTAGTCACAGCCTAGGCAAGCTCAACTGATTTGCTCCCTCCCAGCCCTTCAATCATCGCTGACTCTCCCCCACACTGCTCCCAGCTTCCTGTCGCATTCCCAGCTCTCACCTGGGGACACCTGCAGCCTGCTGAGGATGGATGCCACACTGTGTCCCCTGGCTCTCACTTGCCCTGTCCCAGCTCCAGCTTTGGGCTGCAGTGACCCACGGTCCAGCCTCACTGGCTCAGGAGATTCCCAAGAGCTTGGTGGGAAGAAGCTCATTCTGCTCTCCTGTGGCAACATGGCCTGCACAAGCAGATTCTGCATGGATTTGCATGCTTTCTCCCTAAAATGTTTCTGTTGGCTCCTATCAGGGAAGTTTGGCAGAGGGTTAGGGTCTCAGACAATGACATTGCCAGGGATTTCATGAAAATCACAGAATCATTGAGTCCAAGCATTGCCCAGCACTGCCAGCTCACCACTGAGCCATGTCCCACAGCACCACAGCTCCATGGCTTTGCAACCCCTCCAGGGATGGAGACTCCAGCACTGCCCTGGACAGCCTGGGCCAGGCCTTGACAACCCTTTGTCCTAATGTCCAGTCTAAACCTCCCCTGGCCCAGCTTGAGGCTCTTTCCTCTTGTTCCTTGGGAGAAGAGACCAAACCCCACCTGGCTCCAAGCTCCTCTCAGGGAGCTGCAGAGAGTGAGGTCTCCCCTGAGCCTCCTCTTCTCCAGGCTAACCAACCCCAGTTCCCTCAGCTGCTCCTCAGCACACTTGTACTCTAGACCCTTCCCCAGCTTCCTTGCCCTTCTCTGGACACACTCCAGCACCTCGATGTCCTTCTCAGAGTGAGAGGCCCAGAACTGAGCCCTGGATTCAAGGTGTGGCCTCTCCTGGGCTCAGGCTGGGATGGGGACAGATCTCTGGGAGACACCAGCATCCTCCCATCAGGCATCTTCAAGGAGCAAACTCCCCAGGCTCACACAGCCTTCTTTCTCTTGCTGTTACAGAGGATGGGTGAGAATTTAGGACAGGAAGAAATTCACTCTCTGCTTAAATCAACAGGGAATGCTCACTGTTTTCCATCCTCTTCCTCAGGAAGTGAGTTGGGTTGGAATCAGCATCTCTTCCATTCTGTTTTTGCTTTTGGCTGATCTCCAGCCTGGCCAAGTAAATAAAAGTGGCCTAAACTCCACAGTGCTCTATTTTGGTGCCCTCTTCCTGCATTTTTAGCTCAGAGGACTGGCTAGATGACTCTGAGAAAGCACAAGGAGTTTTGCTGCCTAGGAAAGGAGCCAACTTCATTCAGACACCCAACTGGTACGTGAGGAGGAGGAGGAGAAGGACAGGAGATTTATCTGCAGCCAAATTTTGCAGGTACACCCAAACACCCTGTCAGAAAACACCTTCAAAAGGAACCAAATCAATTGGGTTTCCAAGAGTCAGCTAATTAAGCTACCTGTCTGCTCACCACTGCTGTCTGAGAGCAGCAGGCACAGGGACAGGGGCTTTCTGCAGGCACTTCAGTGCCATACTGAGTTCCTTACTGCCTGCATATCTCCCCTCCTGCTGCCTGCACTTATCTTCTCCTGCTGCCTCCCATCAGCACCAGGAAATCATCTCCCATCAAACAGGTTTTCCAGAGTCTTTCCATGCTCTCAGTATCTCTCCACAAAATAACCCACTCCTTTTCGGAAGTCATTTGGCCATCTCAAGGCTAATCTAGCTGCTGCCAGCACTGCCTCTTGAACCACTCCAGCTAAATTTGGGGGAAGAACTGGACCAGCATCCTGGGGATGTGACACCTTTGGGGTGCTGGGGATAGCCTGGATGCCTACCAGGACCAGCAGAGGTTCAACCCTGGGTTTTCTGGAAGGGGGATTTGCAGACCAGAGGAGGATAATGAGGCTAAAGAGGGAAGCAGGAAACCTTTCTCTCCAAGCTAACCTCATTCTGCCCAGAAAAGGCTTCGAGCTGAGACCCCAAGACTTGGTGCTCATCCATCACTAACTTCACAGCCAAGCAAGGCAGGATGCCCCCCATGTAAATGATGCAATTTAACAAGGATAAATGTAAAGTACTGCATCTGGGAAGGAACAACCCAATGGATCAATACAGACTGAGAACTGATCTGTTGGAGAACAGCCCTGGGGAAAAAGCTCTAGGAGTGCTGGTGGCTAGGAGGATGCCCATGAGGCAGCAATGTGCCCTTGTGGCCAAGAGGCCAATGGCATCCTAGGATGCNGGGGGGGTCACTGAGCAGAAAGCCCAGGGGACTCCCAGCCATGCAAGCACTCAGCAACCCCCAGGATGGTGCTACCATCTGATCCACCCAGGGGATGCCCAAGGGCAGCAGAGCCCCTGAGCAGCAGAAGTAAGTGGTTACACAAGGAGGAGGCAAGCTGGGTGCTTTGAGAAGCTGAGTGTGAGCTGATAGCTTGGCAAAGCTGCTTGAGGCTTGGCTTAATTGCAGCAATATTGGCCTCTGCTGACTAATCTGAGGTCAGCTCTGGAAGGAGAGCCAGGAGTGTGCCAGAGGCTGCAGCTGGGGTGGGGGGAGTCACGCTGGAAGCTGCTGGGCTCTGCCCTCACCACTACAGCACAGGACAAGGGGAAACAGCCTTGGGTTATACCAGGCGAGGTTCAGGTTGGACATGAGGAACAACTTCTTCCCCAAAAGGCTTGTCAAGGCCAGGCCCATGCTGCCCAGGGCAGTGGTGGAGTCCCCATCCCTAGAGGGACTGAAAAGCCATGGAGCTGTGGTGCTGAGGGACATGGTTTAGTGGTGACCTAGCAGTGCTGATTAACAGTTGGACTCAGTGATCTTAAAGGTCTCTTCCAACTACAACAATTCTGTGATTCTAGGACTCTCCTCCTCCTCTTTGCCATCCTGGAGGCCACAAGCACTGGACCTGACTGCAGCTGCCATGAAGCTGGAGTGGTACATGAACACCTTGCAAGCCTCACCAGCCCCCTCACTGCTCCCTCCACTGGGACCAGACCCCCTCAGTGCCACAGAACCTACCCAAAACCCTCCTCCCAAAACCTCCTCTTTCATCACCTCCTGATCCCCAAGGCATGCTGTGTGCCCAACCATCAGCTTCCAGAAAGATCATCATCTCCATCATCTCTGAGAGCAGAAATCCCTCTGGCCCTGCCAGACCCCACTCCAGGCTGAGAGCTGCTCCTTCCCCTCCCAGAGTAGTTCCTGGGACTCACATTTCCATCATGGCCTCAGATGAGCATCTGGAGTGGCTGTACCTCATTAATCTTGGACACAGGGAAATGAGTCCTGCTAATGAGCCTCTCAGGCAGTTCTCCAAGCTCTGGCACATCAGGATGCAGCGCGGGAAGCAGGACATGCTGGGGGTGGGGGGAGAGTAGAGCCCCTTTGGATAGGAGAGGATTAAGGGAATGCTGACATCCAGGGCCAGTCAGGAGCCACCACACACAGGCTGCACTGTCCAATTACCATCGTATTCAATTACTGCCTCCTGCAACTCTGACATTAACAAGGCTGAGCTTTTCAAACAGCTTCGTTTTCCTTTAAGTTAGCCTTGCTAAAGGCTCTCCTGACATCCTAGCTCCAACAGCTGGCTTCTGGGCAACTTCTTGGATCCTTCTGGAGTGATGCTCTCCTCACCTTACCACCTTCACATGCCCTGGTTTAGAGGGGGGTGGGGGAAAAACAAGCAACCAACCTAACCCCCAAACCAAACAGCTATGTGTGATTAGGTTTTTTTTTGTCTTGTTTTTACTCATTTTGCCTTGTTGTGTGCAGTGCTCTGGTGCCTGGTGCTGACAGCGCTGGAGCCACACAGCCTCCCTTGCACAAGCCCAGCAGGCAGAGGCCAGGCAGTGTCTGCAGCTCCCAGCACTGCCACGGGATGGGCAGGGGGACTCAGTGGCAATGGGGCTGGCCACAGCCAGGCTGTGGGCTCCTGGGAATGGCACCAGTGCCAACCTAGGCAGAGGAATCCCCACTGTGCTCCCCTACCAGTGCTCCCCACTTATATCCCCAGAAGCTGACCCACATCCCAGGATCAGAGCCACATCCTGAGGCCTGACCCACATCACACATAACCACAGGATCCCACACTATTAGGGGCTGGAAGGGACCTCTGGACATCATCTAGGCCAACCCCCCTGCCAGAGCAGGAGAACCTAGAGCAGCTTGCACAGGATGTGTCCAGGTGGCTTTGGAATCTCTCCAGACATGGAGACTCCAGCAGCTCCCTGGGCAGCCTGGGCCAGGGCTCCACCACCCTCCAAGCAAAGAAGTTCCTCCTCCTGTTCAGCTGGAACTTGCTGGCTGCTAGTTTGTGCCCATTGCCTCTAGTGCTGTCCCTGGGCACCCCAGAACAAAGCCTGGCCCCAGCCTCCTGCCCCCCACCCTGGAAGGATTGCTAAGCATTGCTCAGCTCCCCTCTCAGGCTGCTCTGCTCCAGGCTAAGCAGCCCCAGCTCTCTCAGCCTCTCTGCAGCACACAGGTGCTCAAGTGCCCTCAGCATGTTAGTGTCCCTTCTCTGCACCCTCTGCACAAGTTCCCTCTCTCTCTTAAACAGAGGAGTCCAGAACTGAACACAATACTCCAGCTGTCCCAGGACCAGATCCACATTCTGGGACCAGACCCATATCCCAGGACCTGACCCACGTCCCTTGACCTCACTGATGCAGTCACTCCTGAATGACTCAGAGGCAATGTAACTCAGAGCTACCTGCTCACACCACCTTAGTGACTTCAGGAAGGAGCTCATAGTTTTTAGCATTTAATTCCCAGTTCTTGGATTAAAGAGACTATCTGAGTATAAGGAAGAAATCGTTTATGCTGAGGGTGGTGAGACCTGTCCCAGGTTGCCCAGAGAGGTGGGAGATGTCCCATCCCTGGAACCATTCCAGCTCAGGTTGTTTGTTACTGTGAGCAACATGCTCTAGTTGCAGACGTCCCTACTGACTGCAGCTGGGTTGGACTAGATAAGCTTTAAGGGTCTCTTCTAACCCGAACCATTCTGTGAGCCTATAATTCTATCCAAATGCCTCTTCTTTTACAGGAAAATAAAATAACCCCCCCAAAAATACTACCCCTCCATGCTCTTCAAACCAAGTCTGAGACACACACCACTGCTAAAGTGCTCATCCTGCAAAACAGTTTGAAAGCCTGACCTCCACCCCCAGACACTCAAAGCCCAGGTAACAACCCCATCAAACAGCCAGGGCAGGACCTGGCCCTGCAGCCACAGGGACACACAGGGGCTGCCTGCAGCCCCTTCTTTCCCACCACAGCTCCCACTTTGGCTGCTACAGCTTTGCCATGGTGGCCTCATGGCCATCAGGCCCCAGCCCTGCAGCACCACTCCTGCAGAGCCCAGCCCACTGCAGCAGGCTTTGGATTCCAGATCACTGCTCAAGCCCATCACAATTCCCAAAGAAACAACACTTCCATTCAATGACCAAACTCCAGCTTGGGCCAGACACATCCTTCCCCCAGGGAAGATGGAAGCACTCTGCTGCCTGCAGAGCCCAGCTCTCTGTCCAGGGTTGGAGATGTGTGTACAGTCATGTCCTCTCCCTGCATCCCGTCTCTGTCCCCTCAGTTTTCCCTGTGATTGTTGCTGTCAGGGACTGCCCAGCCCTAGGACAGCCTCTAGGGCAATGTGGCCCCAGTCTTGGTGAGCTGCCTCCAGGAGCTGCTGCCAAACACACGGACTGAACCCAAACAAAACGCACACTTCTCCTGGAAGCATCCTGGAAGGATGGACTGGGTCCCACTGTGCTACAGGCTGCACAAGACAATCTCTGTCCTGACAAAGAGCTGATGCACACAAGGTCAGGAGCACAGACAGAACCAGCACTCCTATGTTGAGCCCACCAAGAGAGACAACAGTGAATCCAGCCCTGCTGCTTTAGAGCCTTAAGCTGGGGAAGGGTCTAGAGCACAAGTGCTGTGAGGAGCAGCTGAGGGAACTGGGGTTGTTGAGACTGGAGCAGAGGAGGCTCAAGGGAGACCATCTCACTCTCTACAACACCCTGAAAGGAGGCTGGAGCCAGGTGGGAGTTGATCTCTTCTCTCAGGTAACAAGCAATAGGACAAGAGGAAACAGCCTCAAGTTGCATCACGGCAGGTTCAGGTTGGACAGGAGGAACAATTTCTTCACTTGAAAGGGTTGTTAAGTGTTGGCCCAGGCTGCCCAGGGCAGTGCTGGAGTCACCATCCCTGGAGGGGGTTTCAAAACACATGGAGGTGTGACACTTCACCACATGCTTTAGTGGCATGGGAGTGGTGGGTCAAGAATTGGACTTGATGACCTTGGAGGTCTTTTCCAACCTTTATGATTCCTGCACCTGG
>VWZO01020935.1:194770-205624 GCA_013396975.1 Bucco capensis
CTAGGATTCTAGGATTCTAGGATTCTGTGTTGATGGCTCTGCAGCACAGAATCACAGAATCACAAAGGTTGGAAGAGACCTCTAAGCTCATCAAGTCCAACCATCCCTAGCACTCCCATGCCACTAAACCCTGGCCCTAAGGAAAGCATTTAAATGTTTCTTAACCCCTTCCAGGGATGGTGACTCCAGCACCTCCCTGGGCAGCCTGGGCCAAGACTTAACAATCCTTTCAGGGAAGAAATTCCTCCTTATATCCAATCTAAACTTCCCCTGGTACAACTTGAGGCCATTTCCTCTTGTCCTCTCTCTGTTAACCCTGGAGAAGAGACCTACCCCTGTCTATCTACAACTTCAGCTGCACTAGCCAGCATGGCTCCAGAAAGACATGTGCCCATCACTCACTGGCTAGCCCCTTGGTGAGGCTGAAGGTAACTGATGGGTCAGTTAGCAGCACAGTCTGCTATCAGCCCAATTAGCTAAAAAGTAATGAAAGACTTCAGCGCTGAAGCTGAAGCTGAGTTGGGATGGAGGGAAAGTCAGGTCCCTCCCTACAATCCATTAGCATGGCTTGAACATTTCACTCCCATCAGATCCTGCTGCAGCCAGGAGCTTAGCAGGACTTCCAAAGCAGATTAAACATTTATACAGCTAATGAGAACATCCTGTGACATGAGATAGGATATCAAAAAAGAAAGGCCAGACACTCCAGTGCCACCAGTCATCCATTCCCCACCAGCTGATGGGGCTGAGGAAGAAGTTTCTCCATCAGAGAGGGGGCACTGACCCTACAGGGATGAGCTTTGGCTGAAGCATCAGTTTTTGAGAGGGTCTAAGTGCCCAGCCCAGCAAGGCTGTCATGACAGGGCTGCCCTT
The DNA here is from genome assembly GCA_013396975.1 of Bucco capensis. Classification (NCBI taxonomy): domain Eukaryota; kingdom Metazoa; phylum Chordata; class Aves; order Piciformes; family Bucconidae; genus Bucco; species Bucco capensis. The sequence goes on from VWZO01020935.1 coordinate 195,644, forward strand.
ACAACAGAGAAGGGCCTGATCCTGCACATTGCTAGGAGCCCCTCAAGTGCTTGAACAATGCACAGCATCCCTCAAGCTCCCATTTCCTATCAACATGGTGCAGGGTCTCCAGTCACCCTGCAGAGGGAGGAACTCAGCCTACCAGCCCCATGCTTGCTGCACCACACTAGGCTGTGAGAAGCAGGCTCTGGCCCTTCCCAGCTCCCTCAGGCAGCAAAGAGCAGGAAGAGAGGAGCATCCTGATGCTGTTTGAGGTCAGAGGCATGTGCTCAGCCTCTCCCGCTGGTGCTGCAAGAGCCTGTTAACACTTCACCTGTGTGCAGAACTCCCTTAAATGAGGCAGAAGATGTTCACCACTCCTAGCAGTTCCTGCTGATGGACACAGAGCTCCTGTCACATCTCAGAGCTGGAACCTCTTTTTTGCAACTCTACCTTGCAGAAATCTCCTGTCCCCTTCCAACCGGGGCCTAAAAGCAGCCAGGGAGGTGGAAGAACCCAGGATAACCCACAGGCTTCATGGTGAGCAGCAGGCAGACGCTCCATGCCCAGTGTTCCCAGCACCCACAGAGCCTCAGAGCTGCGTGCTCAGCACCCCAGCACCCTCAGGGCCATATGCTCAACACCTCATCACCCTCAGAGCCACAGGGCCATGTGCTCAGCACCCTGCCACCCTCAGAGCCTTGGGGCCACACACCCAGCATCCCATCACCCAAAGAGACTTAGGGCCACACACCCTCAAAGCAGGCAGAGTGAGGTGATCAGCATCTTTTGTAACACTGATACACACGGACTTGAACTTCCAAAGCATGGTAGGAAGGTTAATTATCCTCTGCAGAGTGGAAGTGATTCCCCTGCACTTCCAGGAACTCGAGAGAGCTGCCCCATGTCCTGGGCTCCTCACTGCCCCAGGACTGTGCTCCAAGCCAGCCTCTCATGCCAGCAGCTACTGCTGTTCCCTCAGCATCTCATTGTAACAGGAGAGCAATCAACGATGACAAACAAGTCATGCATCATGGCAAATAAAAGCTGTTCTTGCACACATATGCAGACACTCCCAGTCATGGAATTATTTAGGGTGGAAAAGACCTCTAAGATCATCAAGTTCAGCCTTGAACTCAGCACTGCCGAGTCACCACTAAGCCATGTCCCTCAGCACCACATCTACAGGTCTTTCAAACTTCTCCAGGGATGCTGACTCCACTACTGCCCTGGATAGCCTGTTCCAAAGCTTAACCACTCTTCCTTTGAAGAAATTGCCCCTCATGTCCAACCTAAACCTCCCCTGGCACAACTGGAGGCTATTTCCTCTTGTCCTATCCCATGTTCCTTGGGAGAGGAGACCAACCCTCGTGTGGCTCCAACCTCCTTTCAGGTAGTTGGAGAGAGCAAGAAGATCTCCCTTGAGCCTCCTCTTCTCCAGACTAACCAACTCTAGCTGCTCCTCACATCATTTGTGCTCTAAATCTATGCAGATGCTGCTTCACCAGTTGTGCTGCAGAGGTAACAGACGAACACAGGGCAGAGTTCATAAACATCACTGACCAAATGCCTTGATTTTCACAAGGACCTCCTCAGATACCTCTCTGAAGATACTGAGGGCACTGGAGCATCTGTGGCAGGAGGAAAGGCTGAGAGCCCTGGGGCTGCTGAGCCTGGAGCAGAGCAGAGCCAGAGGGGAGCTNGGCAGCATGGACAGATGGCTACTTCTCACCCAGGCAGCCTCTGTATCTCATTCACAGATTTGCTGTCCCTGAGTCATTGCCCTTCAAACGACAGCAGAGCTCAGCTTCCTCTGCGAGGAGCCAGGCATGAGTCGCATCCTAATGGCATCTGGGTGACACCAAGAACAGCCCCTGGCAGCCAGCTATGTCCTGTGCTCCTGCCTCCAACCCCAGCAGCAGAGGAAAAGCCCCGTGGGGCACCTGTGGGGCCAGGCCTGGGGCCATGGGGTGCTTCAAGGAGACCTTCCTGCCCAATGGGGTGCAGAGGAGTTGGGGCTACTGGCTGTGCTCCTCAGGGCTCCCCAAACACCCAGCCCAGTGCTGGTGACCTGGGGTCCCTGCCGTGGAGAGAGAGCAGGCTCTGCACAAAAGGCTCCTTCCCTGCTGGAAAAGATGCCTGTTCCCAGACAGGGACCATGTGAAGCCCTTTCAGGGGCAGGTCAGGAGATGTCCTGGGTTCAAGCAGACACCCAGCTGTGGGGAGGAGGCTGCCTCCTCTGCCCTGGCAGCACCAGGATGCTGTGACACTAGCAGATCCCTTTGATCCATGGGGACAGTGTGTATCATTGCATCATCACAAGCCACTCAGATCTGGGCCACCCCAGGCAGCCTCTGGCAACAGGGGTGTCCAGCAAGGAGGGAATGGTCTTGAGGAGTCCAATAGTTTACTTGTGGAATATCAGAATTAATTGGGGGATGGCTTAAAGTTAAGTTGAATTAAAACTCGTTTGGCTTTACTTTAGCAAAAGCAGCTGGATATGATGAAGTCTCAGATCACAACCAGTGAACCCAGGTTGAGTTTATACTTAGGTGAAGGGAAGCTCTGAGACCACTGCATCACGTGAAGAATAAGCTAGCCACATCCATCAGCCCAAGCTGCATCCTCCAGACAAGAAAAGGAACTGTCAGCCTGGAGAAGGAGAAAGAATCCCATGAGGAACTAGTAGACCCCAGACCCAAATACGAAACCATGTGTGGGGACAATTGTCAGGGTCTCACTGCCCAGGCATTGCTCTGTTGCAGGTCCCTCTCAGAGGCACCACCTCGAGCTGTTTGACTGCTGTAGCAGCTGAAAAAAGCCTTTTTGTGAGATCTGATGCCTGAGACTCTGCTATGGAAGAACCTGAGGGGGAAGAAACTTCTTTAACAACCAAGGAGGAGGTTGTGTCCTTTTTGCTAGGTCACACATTTTCCTGGTATCTCTGAGGACAGGCTGAGAGAGTTTGGAGTTGTTCAGCCTGGAGAAGGCACTGAGGAGACCTTATTGTGGCCTTCCAGTACTTAAAAAAAAAAGAGGGAGAGAGACATTTTACACAGGCAGGACAAGGGGGTTTTGAACTGAAAGAGAGGAGATTTAGATTAGCTGTTAGGAGGAAATTCTTTACTCAGAAGGTGATGAGACACAGGAACAGGCTGCACAGAGAAGGTCTGGATGCCTCAATCCTAGAAGTGTTGGAGGCCAGACTGGATGGGCCCTGGGCAGCCTGGCCTAGGGGTGGCATCCCTGCCCACGAGATGGAACTAGATGATCTTTTAAGGACCTTTCCAACCCAAAGCTGCTGAGCTCCCCAGCAGCCCAGAGGCTGCTCACAGCCAGGCGCACCGCGGCGGCATGCTTCCTAAAGGACCAGCAAAGCACTGCAGCTTGGCTCTGCCACCAGAGCTGAGCCTGCTGCTCACAGGAGCTCATCCCATCTCACCGTGGGAAGCCCTCGTGCACACTGTGCTCCCAGGGACAGGCACAGGTGGGAGAGCAGGCAGGAGCTGCCTGCAGCCAGCACCCAGGCACAAGGACCAGCACCTGCGTCACTTGTAGCTACTTGGTGACAGTTGGATGGTGACAGATCTCTTGCACTCCTCCCTGCACCATTTGCTGGCCTGCCTGTTGCTAAGCTGGGACTTGTTGCCTTTCTAAACTTCTCTTTCTTCCCTTGGAGCACCACAGGGAGGACTACCAGACATCCTCCCACCTAACCACCGCTAGTAACTCGACCTGCCCAGCACCCAGCAGCCTAACTCACAGCCTGGAAGGGAGCTCCCTAGGGCTGCTGCCCTCACCACAAGCTGCTTCAGCCCATGTGCCTCTGGCCACCAGCCCACTGCACACCTCCAGGCATCCTCAGGTGTCTCAAATCCTAGCAAAGCTGAATATCCCAGCTCAGCATCTCCTATCCCAGACACTACATTTTTTATGACAGAGCAAACTCCTCCCATCAGCTCAGGTTTTGGTTCTTTTGGTTTTCCATCTCTGATCTCTGTTTTCTATCATCTCAGTGGCAGCCAAAACAAGGTGCAGAAATCATAGAATAATTAAGGTTAGAAAAGACCTCTAAGATCATCAAGTTCAATCATGATCCTAACACTGCCAGGTCACCACTAACCCATGTCCCTCAGCACCACATCTGCACAGCTTTTAACCCCCTCCAGGGATGGTGACTCCAGCACTGCCCTGGGCAGCCTGGGCCAGGCCTTGACAACACTCTGGGGAAAAAATTTTCCCTCGTGTCCAACCTAAACTTCCCCTGGCACAACTTGAGGCTGTTTCCTTTCATCATATCACTTATTCCTTGGAAGTAGAGACCAACCCCCACCTGGCTCCAAGCTCCTTTCAGGGAGTTGTAGAAAGCAACAAGGTCTCCCCTGAGCCTCCTCTTCTCCAGACTAACCAAACCCAGTTCCTCAGCTGCTCCTCACAACACTTGTGCTCTAGACCCTTCAGCAGCTTTGTAGTCCTTCTTTGGCCATGCTCCAGCACCTTAGGATCAGGTGGTACCACAGTAACCACACACCTCAACATGCACATTCCTCTTGTTCAAATTCTCTGTACAATTTAATCCCATCTTTGTGCAAAGCTGAAAAAAAATTCCCTTTGCTTGCAGGGAACTGGCATGTAGTGGGGAGCTGTGTGCTTGGCTAAGCTCCTGCATGTGCTCCTGCTACAGCTGCCAAGCAAGGTACTGCATTCATCTGCTGGAATTACTCTGGAACTTACCCTGCAACTGTTTATCACCCCAAGAAATGCTAGTAAAGTTCCTCCTCACCAGCTAGGCTTGTTCCTGAGGAAAAGCTCCAGACACCAGAGCTGCCCCAAGTGTTCAGGAGCAGCCTCTCCTCTCCTGGGTGCTGCTGCTCCTGGTGCAGCACCCATCAGCCCATTCATGCTTGCAAGAGAGGACTAGGGCAGGGTCCAGCAGATCTCTGGAAGCCACAACCTTACTGTAACCCAAAGCACAAGATTTTTGTGAAACCTCTTTGGCTGTGGCTTCTCAAGGGACCTCCTCACTGCATGTGTGCAAAGAGCCATCCAGGCTGAGAGCAGCACTTTGGATGAGCCCAGCCCAGCTCAGACAGACTCAACTCAGGTAGAATGCTGCTTTGTTCCCCCATGAGGCATCCCTGGCATTGGGATGCCCCCAAGACATGGCCCTCTCAAAGCTCCCAGCCCCACCATGCCCAGGGTTTCCAGAAGATGCTCCTCAGGTAAGGATGCTCAGCAGAGATGGTGATCACTGATGCTATTTCTGGCTACACAAGAGCAAGAAACCAGGACCCCTGGAGCGTGTTGAACCCAGGCACTGCAGATTTGGTCCCCAGCTGCTGGGTACAGGCTGGGCCAGGCATGATGCCATGGCACTGTACAGCAGGAACCCACCTCTGTCTCTCACCCACAGCAGGGAAACACCATCATGAAAGCCTTGGGAGTGAATTCCTGCCCTGCCAGGCTCCCCCAGACAGGCTTTCTGAGGGGTAATGGGAAAACCAGAGGTACAGCAGCAGATCCGGGCAGCAGGATTCAGGAGCCACCAGCCCACGCACGCAGAGAAACCCTGGTAATCTAATCTCCTTTGAGATGCTCCAGGTCCTGCCCAGCCTCTCCTTCCCACCAGTGCTCTGTTCCAGCCCTGGCCCTGCAGCTCCTGCCTGTCAGACCTTCTCTCTCTGCAGCTTTGTTTCTTGCAACCTAATGAGCCCTTAATTCAGCAGGCTTTGTCCTATAGATCTTGATTTGCCCTGGGAGCAGTGGGAATGTGTGCTTTGAGGAGAGCTCTGCCTCTACAGAAGCAAAGCTCTTGCCTGGCAGTTCCTGAGCTGGAGCAATGCTGCTTTTTGCTCTTCAGAAAGGCAAAAAAGGCACAAACCAGCTCTTAAGGACATGGTTTAGTGATGACTTGGCAGTGTTAGGTTAAGGGTTGGACATGATGATCTTGGAGGTCTTTTCCAACCTTAATGATTCCATATTCATCTGGAATACTGTGACCAGTTCTGGAGCCNGTGATTCTGTGATTCCACAAGCACCCTGCAGGGCATTGCTCTGGAGGGATGAGGATTTCTCCCTGCACCAAGTCCTGCCCAGCCTGAGCCATGCTGCCAGGGCTGCCACTGCCCTGTGTTTCCTGAGAGACATTCAGCACAACACCATGTCCCCAGGCTGTGACCTCCTGGAGCCCTTCTGAAGGATGCCACCGAGGTGTCACCGCAACTGCTCAGCACATGGAGCTCATCGCGTCTCACAATGCCAAAGGGGACACGTAGCACAGGCAGAGGGGAGATGGAGTTGGCAGGCAGCTGCTTCCAACTCCTTGAAGCCATTTCCCTTCTCCCAGGCAGAAAAAAACAAGGATTTTCCACCTCTTCTATGCACATCACCCCTGAGTAGCCCCATGACCCCAGCAGTTGGCACTCAGGTCTTCTTCACTGCAAGAGGTGTGTCCTGGTTTGGGTTAGAACCAAACTCATTCTGTTCAATGATTTGAATTCTGAATATTTCTGAACCCTATTTCAGATGACAGAGTGACTCTGTGGACCTGCTTCATCCTCTCCTTGCCCTGGTGGCACGGTGCAGAGGTCCCTGCCCATGAGGGGCTCCAAGAGCCACCCTCCACCAAAGCCCTTCAGCTGGAAAAGGCAAGCAAACCATCAGGCTCAGGAATGGATTTCCATGTTTCCCTGTCTCTCAGCCACAAGGATTTTTGGTGTTAGTTGTAGGAGTAACAAGCAAAACATTTTCAGAGTGTGATTTGGAAGCTGAATACACACAGGAATAACAACAAGGCATGCAGAAAGGGAGATATGACCAGGAATCACTTCCCTGCAGAAAATAAAGAGGCCTAGGAGGGTATTACAGCAGTGAGTAATGGAAGGAGCTGAGTTACTCAGAGATCCCACCATTTCATGGCATTTCTAGCTCCCAGCGAGATTTTGGCCCAGCTTTCCCCAAGCTCCAGCCACAGTATCCCAGAATGCCAGCACAGTGTGGGGATTAGAAGGGACCTCTGAGATCACCTAGTCCAATCCCCCTGCTAAAGCAGGGTCACCCAGGAACACATCCAAGTGGGTTTGGAATCTCTCCAGAGAAGGAGACTCCACAACCCCTCTGTGCAGCCTGGGCCAGGGCTCTGCACCCTCACAGCAAAGAGGGTTCGGTTACTCAGGATACTGCTCACCCCTCTGGCAGCACCCCAACAAGCACAGAACCCCAAAACGGTTTGTTAACATGGAATAAGAGGACTCATGTGTCTCCTGGAACCAACCCCACAACACTCAGTCACTTCCAGGTTTTTAACTCCAGGTCAACCCTGCTGCTGTCCGAAGGTACCGGTGGCTCTGGAGGGGCTGCTGTTGTTTTAACTTGGGTGCAATGAAAAGCCAAATCTGGAGAGCTCCACCTGTGCTCCTTCCTGAGCCTCACTGCTCCCTGGGGATGGGATTACAGGGGGATCCATGGCTCTGCAGGAAGAGGCTGTATGCAGGTGAGCTGGAGCTGCTTTGTTTCCTCGCCTTATTTTCCCAGCAGCTATTACAGACTAGGAAGGGCAGGAATGGGAGACAGCACTAACCCCCCAGCACTTAACCTCTCACAGCAAGTACAGTCCCCTGCCCCAGAAATACCACCTAAATCCTGTTCCCCCAGCTACAGGGCTCTCTGCAGCCAGGATTTCTCTGGCTCTAGAGCTGGGTTTTGCAGGAGCCTCTCACGCCGGCTGAGCTGTCTGCTATGTTTTCCTCCACTCCTCTCCTATTTTGCTGTCAGAGCCTAGAATCACAGCATGGTTTTGGTTGGAAGGGACCTTAAGATCACCCAGCTCCAATCACCCAGCCAGTAGCTCTCTGCTGTCACTTGTTATTCAGCATCTGGATGGGAATGGCAAATCCAGACTGCTTTAAAGCTCCTGCCAGCCAGAGCTTCCCAACACAACAGCAACCACATCCTCTGACCAAGTCCAGAGGACTCCAAATCAAGCCAGAACTCACTCATCACCACCATGCTGGAGGAGTTTGGTGTCAGCCTCCTTCCACCAACAGGGGAGAGCCACTGAGAGGGCAAGGCTGAGCTTTGTGGCTCTGGAAGCCTAAAGTAAGGCACCTAAATCCCTTATCAAAGCACCATAAATATGTGGCTTGAGTTTCACAAGAGACTGAAAGGAGCAGGAGCTGTGAGGGCTCAGGCCACTACCCTACACTGGAAGTCTCCTTGTGGAGGGCCCTGGCTCTCTCATCCAGGTTAGCCCTGCTGCTCACACCCTCCTGTTGCTCCCCAAACACTGCTGGTGACATCGCAAAGCTGCTGCTCACAGATGCTCGAAGGAGGCAACTGCCAACATGGCATGGAGCAAGTTCACGCCTTGTCACTGCTACTTTCAGCTCTGCATCTCCCAAGCTTGTTCCCTGCTTTCTCATCAAGGATGTTAAGACCAGAGAGACGAAACAAAGACTCAACCTAAGCACAGCTCTGCTTCTAGATGCTGTACAGTCCATAGGAACAGCTCCTGGCCCAAGACCCCAAGGCAATGATTATTTCCTTAACTTTCTTTGCTACTCTCTCTAGCTTTCTACACCAATGAGCACAAATCAGATGGACAGTCAGCAGAGATGGACACCAAGCCTGAAGCAAGGGTGTCTGCACACAACACAGGGAAGACCCCAGTTCTGCTGGGCCCCCAAAAGCAGGACTGGTGCAGAGGTGGCCAGTGCTGAACCCTTCCATCACCGCAGATGCCAAGCAGCAGGACCAAGCCTGCTCAGTGCAGCCTGAGTACTATGTACCATTGAAACCACAGGGGAAATGTGGGCAAGCAGATTGTCATTACCTGGCCTGGCACAGGCCCAGAACGCCAGCACTAGCTCCTCTCCAAAGTGATGCAGGAAAACAGGTATGAAAAGGGCAACCAGGACCTTGCAGCTGTGCCCTTGAGGAAAGACACCAAGCACCTTGGTGTCCCCAATGTTGTGCTCCAGTTCTGCTCCCACACTTTTCCCAGGGACAAGTGCCACACTGAGAGCCACCCACACCAGCATCACAGCTCCAAATGTCCCTCAAAACTCTCCCAGCAGAGCCCCATCCTGCCATCAGGGGATGTTCTGCCACCATCCCTCTGGGGATGATGCTATAACACAGCCAGCCTGCTGCTAATCCCCCAGGACACGGCTCCCAGAAAGGGCTTTAATTATCAACACCAGGATGCTTCCCAGAGGTGATGTCCGGAGGGAACATGCGCAGGTGAAACCAGGCAGCTTGAAGCAGGTAGAGGCTGGAGGAGCTGTGGTGCTGAGAAAGCAGGGAAGCTCTCAGCAGGACCACGCCAGGCTCTGGATGGAGATGCCACCACAGTTCTCATTTCAGAGAGGAGATGGCACCATGCTGAGGCTCAACCTGACTGGTACCAGGAGAGGCAACTCATTCACTTCTGGGACATGGACCATGCCCTGGGGCTGGGGCTGGTCAGGGATGCTGAAGGGGAACACTGAGTGGGGGAGGCACATCCCAGCTCCTCCAGTCCATTTTTCTGCGGAGAAAGGGTGGAAGAGCTGGAAAACAACTGGGAAGGGGCTCCAGCTTCATGGTTCATCTCAGGTCACCACTTCTCTCCACATCTCAGCTTGGAGAGACAGCTATGGAGGGTTGTGCTCAAAGGGAGAGCTAGGGAGAGATGGCTGTTAAGGGTTGACTCTGGAGGGATGCACAGCCAGGCTGAGCCCCACTCTGCCCTCTCACTCCCACCATCCCATCCCAGCTGCCCTGGGGGCTCTGAACCCATCCCACCAGCACTGCCAACCTGAGGCTTGGGCTGCAGAGGGACACCCCCAGCCCTCTATCAGGTGAGCAGGCAGGAGGGTTACCGCACCTTTCTGCAGCCAGGACTTCTGCGGTTTGGTGGGGCTGGGGATCAGCATGCAGCTCACCTCAGGCTGCCTGGAAGCACCAAGGTGGGGGGACCCCAGGATGCAAAGCCAAGACACAACCCCGGGATGCAACCCCGGA
>VWZO01020935.1:221702-236428 GCA_013396975.1 Bucco capensis
TGTCCCTGCCCATGGCAGGCACAGGGGTTGGGGCTAGAGGAGCTTTAAGGTCCCTTCCAACCCTGACAGTTCTGTGATGCTATTAGAGTGAGAGGTCAAAGGAAAAGTGGAGGCCAAAAGGGGGTGGGAAGCCAGAGGTGGAGTAGAGGCTGGAGAAATAAATGGAGGCCAAAAGGGTTTAGAAGACTGAAAAGAGGTGGGAGGCTGATGAAATTGTAAGGAGTCTGAGGCTGAAAGAGTCTGAGAAAGACTGGAGGCCAGGGAATGGCAGGAGGCTGGAAAGGAGAAGGAGTCTAAGTTAAAATTGGAGACTATTAACAGGAGTGAAGGCTGATGGAAAGCTGAGGCTGAAGATATTTAGAAGGCCAAGGAGGGGTGGGAAAGAAAGTTAAGGAGTGGGATGCTGAAAAAACAGCAGAGCCCCCAACCTCCCCCAAAGAACTAGAAGTGAAGGATGACAGGGAGTGGGAGGCTGGCAAGTAGGAGGTGGGTCTCTGTGGGGCAGGAGTTCCCTCCTTGTCCTCCACTGCCCTGCCCTCTGTTCTCCCCCTTTTCCTTCCCCTCCTCTTGCTGCCATGTCATGGAGCCAGGCGAGCACTAGAGGACAGCCAAGCTCCACCACTCAGAGCCCAAACAGGAGCTCCTGCACACCCTGCCCTGCCTGCCAGCTCCCCTAGCCCTGCCTGCCAGCTCCCCTAGCCCCCAGCACCCTGCCCGTCAGCTCCCCACAGCTTCCAGAATCCCTCAGCCTCCACCTGGAGTATCATCACAGGCTGGAGCATCCCTGCTGCTCCTAAACACCCTCCTAGCCTTGAGCATCCCTGCCAGCCTTGACCATCTCTGCTAGCCCAAGGCATCTCTGCTAGACCCAAACATCCATGCTGGTCCTGAACCCACTTGGCAGCCCTGAGAACCTCTGGCAGCCCTGAGCTTCCCTTGGCATCATCGCTGTAGCCCTGAACATCCCACAGCCTGGAGCATCCCTGTTGGTCCTAAGCACTCTTCTAGCCCCAAGCATCCCTGCCAGCCTCCACCATCCCTGCTAGCCCCAGGCATCTCTGCTGCTCCTGATCCCCCTGCCAGCCCTGAGAACCTCTGGCAGCCCCCGAGCATCCTTTGGCATCATCCCTGCAGCCCTAAACATCCCTGCCAGCCTCAAGCATCCCTGCTAGCTCTGAGCATCTCTTCTGGTCCTGATCCCCATGGAAGCTCCAAGCATCCCTGGCAGCATCCCCCAGCCCTGAGCACAGCTCAACCTCCCTCGGGCCTCCTGGAGCTGGAGGCTGTAGGGCTTGGGGCTGCTTGCTCAGATCCTGCTGAGCAAGTCATGGCAGGGTGAAATTGGGAGGATTTGTTGCTCCTGTGAGGGGTTAGAGCTCCTTGTGAGTTATTTAAATCCAGAAGCACTCCTTCAGGGGATGCTGCTGTGAAGGTTCCCACTCACAGCTCTGCCCTGGAGCTGATGTGGTTGCATAGTAAATATGGGAAAGGTTTCCTCTCTCCACAGTTTCAGGGCAGGTGGGGTGAGACCTCTGTGAGCTCTGCTGCCAGCAGCTGCTGCATGACTTCAAATTAAAGAAGGAAAGGCTGTGGGAAACCCCAGGTTTGGTGAGATGCAGACCATGCCAGGAGTCCCCTGAGTCAGACCCCCATTGAGCCTCAGCCTGTCCCTGCACAGCTCACCTCAAGGAGCTGCTTCTCCAGCCACCCAGCTCCTGACTGGAGGCAGAAAGTGTTTGCTGATGCTTAACCTCTGCTTCACCCCATCTTCCACCTGGATGTGGGCAGCCACATCCTCCCATGCCAGCACGAGCCTGTCCCCTTCCAGCACACCCTCCACATCCTCCCTTCTCTGCTGCTCTTGGCCAAGGCTTGCCCAAATTGCCCCTCCCCAGCATCTCCTTCCAGGAGGATCTGCTCATCACAGAATCATTAAGGTTGGAGGAGATGTCTAAGATCATCAATCCAACCATAGCTAGCACTCCCATACCACTAGCCACGTTCTTCCACTCCTTCCCTCTTCAAGGCAAGAGCTGAGGTCAGAGCTGCTGGATGGCCATCCCGTTGGGATAGCTCCTCAGGGTGGGGACACACATTCCTGAGCAGCCAGGAGGCCAGCAGCACCTCAGCAGCCCTGGGACAGTGTGGGAGGCTGGGTGCCAGGCACTCTGGGGGCTCTGCTGGGGGCTCTGCTGGGGGCTCTGGCTGTGCAGGCAGCGTGTGCTCCTGGGCTGGATGTGAGCAGCACCTCAGGGCAGGGGGGGCTGGGGTGTGCCGAGGCTGCAGCAGCTGTGTTTACTTTCCATCTGCTGGAGGGAACAACAGGGGATTATTATATTTTCTTTATTCTTATTTCTTTTTCTTTTTTGAGGCTTTTGTGTGTCCTTCACCAGGCAGAAACCCTCGTGTAAACATCCTGCTGCTTTGCCAGGAGGAGGGAGAGTGGGGAGGGAGAAGGTGTTCTGCCTCCTGCTCCTTCTGTACCCAGCACTCCCACTGCCCATAGGGCCAGGAGGGTGCTGACACCCCCCCCTTCAGCTCAGTGGGGTCTCTGTGCACCTCCTGTGTGCCCAGGCCCTGTTCCTCCCAGAGTCCTCACATCACCTCCTGCATTCCCAGTCCATATCAATCCTGGGATCCCTACATCATCTCCTGCATTCCCAGTCCATATCAATCCTGGGATCCCTACATCACCTCCTACATTCCCAGTCCATATCAATCCTAGGTTCCCCACAGCACCTCCTGCATTCCCAGCCTGTATCACTCCTGTGGTGTCCACATCACCTCCTGCATTCCCACTCTGTATATCTTCCTGGGATCCCTACATCACCTCCTGCATTCCCAGTCCATATCAATCCTGGGATCCCTACATCACCTCCTACATTCCCAGTCCATATCAATCCTAGGTTCCCCACAGCACCTCCTGCATTCCCAGCCTGTATCACTCCTGTGGTGTCCACATCACCTCCTGCATTCCCACTCTGTATATCTTCCTGGGATCCCTACATCACCTCCTGCATTCCCAGTCCATTCCCTCCTGGGTTCCTGACCCTGCCTGTCCCTGTCCCTCCCAGGCTGGAGGACAGCACAGGGGCCAGAGGGCAGGCAGCTGCCCTGCTGGTGGCAGAGGACTCCAGAGGACTCCAGAAGAATGCAGCCAGTCTCCTGGATGCCAATCCCTGGTGCTGTGCCCAGGCAGGAAGCAGAGGGCAGGTCCTCAGCCCACGCTGCTGACCCTGCCAAGGCTTCATCAGCAGGTTTGTTCCAAGCTGTGGCCAGGCTGATGAATCCAGGCTGCCTCTGCTGGGATGCTGATTTCAGAGCCTGCTGCTGAGAGCAAATTTCTGCCTATCGTGCCCAGCACATTGTTCAGGTTCTGGCTGGATTATTGGTGGCCAGGGAAGTGGAGCCATGCCTAAGGGCTGCTGCTGCTGGTGCCAGTGCCCCTCTGAGGGTGTTAGAAGGGCTCAGGGGGCCTGGGATAAACTCCCCAGGCTTGGAGACACATCAGCCCTGCCCTGCTTGGGAGAGATGAGACCTACTGCTGACCCAGAGCATCATCGTCTCCGGCGAGGAGGAGAGGAAGCATCTGACTTTGAAGGGAACATTAGCCTCCTGACCTCAGCACTTGGGCCAACTGTTGACTCATTTAACATCATCCCCTTTCACATCATCATCTCCTTCAACATCATCCCCTTCTTGGCCAAGGAAGCTTGGAGGAGTGTGGTCAGGCAATGCTGTAGCCCAGCTGCCTCTGCTCCTCACAGCCCAGGGCTGGGCCAAGAGGGAGCTTTGGTGAGCTCAGTGTCCACTGCTGAGCCAGGGAGGGAGGCTCTCCAGAGGGTACTGGAGGTGACACTGCAGCCCTGGCAGCAGAATGTCCCTGGGTCAGGTAGGTGGCACATAGAGTCATAGAATCCTCCTAAAGAGACCTTCAAAGATCATTGAGTCCAACCATTAACCAGCACTGCCAGGTCACTACTAAACCGTGGCCCTTAGCACCACATCTCCACCTCTCTTCAACCCCTCCAGGGATGGGGACTGGGCCAGGGCTTGACAACCCTTTTGGAGAAGACATTTTACCTAATGTCCAGCCTAAACCTCCCCTTGCACAACTTGAGGCTGTCTCTTTTTATCCTATCAACAAGACATGCATTACCCTCACAGGGAGCATCCTTGGGGAGCAGCCATGGACTGAAGGCTGGGATGGGGCTGGCTGGACACCTCTGGAACTTATCCAGCTGCTGTGGGGAGCAGAAGTTCAGCCTCAGCACCCAGGCTTTGCTCTGTTGACTCTGCAGCTCTGGCTGTGGCTGAAGTTTGGGAAGGGGTCAGGCTGCTTGGGTTGTTTTCCTGTGCTTTACAATTTCCTCTGTGGTATTTAATAGAGGCTGGGGCGCCTGCAGCTACACAGAGGCACTTCATTTGCCTTTAGAAATGGAAGGAAAGAAAGAAATGCATGCACCCAGGCATGGCCTCCCCTTCCCTGCCTGCCTGCCTCCCTCCCTATCTCTCCTCCATCCCTCCCCAGCTTCCTCTGACTCGCAGGAGGCTCATTTAAACCAACCACAATAGATTTTTAACGAGGGCTGTTAATTAGCCCTGGCCCCAGCCCACTGTGCATGGCTTCCTCAGGGCTGGCCTGGGGTTCTCCAGAGCACTGTGGCACCTTGGTGACAGCTCTTTCCTTGGTGGAAACATCAAGGTCTTGATAAGCACCATGCAAGTGACTTTAAGCTCTTCCCTAAAGGATGCTCCTCTGGGAATAGTTTTGCTAGGATCGGGGCAGTGGAGCCCAGGAGGGCTGGGAAAGAGCTGGGAATGATGCTGGCACACCTCTGGGACATGTGGTGATTTCCCCTTCTCCACTGCATGTTTAATCTGGGATGGCTGTGACATGGCAGGTGCCAATCCTGTGCCTGTGCCCTGCCACAGCTCTTGGCATAGCATGTAAGTCCCCATCACTGATGGGGTGGCATGTCCTCTATGGCACAGCTTCCAGGTCTCCATCACCCCTAGGGTGACATGTCCTCCATGGCATAGCTGCCATGTCCTCATTGCTGATGGGGTGACATGTCCCCTATGGCACAGCTGCCATGTCCCCATTGCTGATGGGGTGACATGTCCTCTATGGCACAGCTGCCATGTCCCCATTGCTTCTGGGGTGACATGTCCCCTATGGCATAGCTGCCATGTCCCCATTGCTGCTGGGGTGACATGTCCCCTATGGCACAGCTGCCATGTCCCCATTGCTTCTGGGGTGACATGTCCCCTATGGCATAGCTGCCATGTCCCCATTGCTGCTGGGGTGACATGTCCCCTATGGCACAGCTGCCACCCCCCCAGGGTGATGACACAACTTGGTGACACCACAGCACCCAGTGGCATGGTGCTGCAGGCTGCTGGCAGCTGCTGCCCCCAGGCCCTGCCCCTGGCACTTGTTTTTTGTGCAAACAGTGAGGCAGTGAGCTGATAAGGTGCCAGTGGTGCCTTTCCCTGGGCCTTTCCCTCCTCTCCCAGGCCCTGAGGACAAACATTCCTGGCATATTTGTCATGTTCAGCTCAATACAGCATCCTTCAGAAAAGGAAAAAAAAAAGAATCAAATAAAAGCAAATCCTGTTCTGCCACTGCTCCCTCCAGCTTCCCTAGACACTTTAATTCCAGCTCTCAATAATACTCTTGATGGGGAGGTCTGAAGAGCTGCAGCCTTCAGCCAGCTGCTGCTGGGCTGGAGGATGAGGGTTGCTGGGGATGGGGCTGCTGGGGGGCCTGGGGGGGACCTCCAGCTCTCAGCCCTGCTCCTGGCACCCCCAGGGACCCTGCTGCCATGTGGCATGGGGAGGAGGGAGCTGGAGGTGCCAGACTCTGGTGGGCAGGTGCCCATGGGGCTTGCAGGTGGCATGGACATAGGAAGGGGGATCCTGGGTGGGCTTAAACTAGACCTGGAGAGCAAGGACTCTCAAAGGCTTGCCTGTGTGTGTTTGTGTTGCAGTAAGCCAGAAGGTGCCTGGGTCTCAAGGATTCTCTGTCAGCCCTGGTGCAATGCTGGGCTGGGCTGGTGGCACTGGACCTGTCACCAGTGGCAGGGGGTGGGGGTGGTCTCCAGTACAGCCACTCTCCTTCTGCCCTTGCCTTTTCACTTTTCCATCCCATTCCTTTCCTCTCCTCACCTCCCTCCCCTCTCTTCAGAGGACTATGGAATAGTTTTGGTTGGAAAAGACCTTCAGGATCCTTGAGTCCAACCACTAAGCAGTGCTGTGAGGTCACCAGTAACCCATGTCCCTCAGCACCACAGCTCCAGGGCTTTTAACCCCTCCAGGGATGGTAACTCCAGCACTGCCCTGGGCAGCCTGGGCCAGGCCTGGACAACCCTTTTGGGGAAGACATTTTGCCTAATGTCCAACCTAAAGCTCCCCTGGCACAACTGGAGACTGGGAGACTGTTTCCTCTCATCCTATCACTTGTTCCTTGGGAGAAGAGAGCAACCTCCACCTGGCTCCAGCCTCCTTGCAGGAGTTGCAGAGAGCCAGAAGGTCTCTCCTTGAGCCTCCTCTTCTTCAGCCTGAGCAACCCCAGGGCTGTTTGATTGTTGTGCCCTTTCTTCCACCAAAGCTAACCCCAGCAGCCTGCACACCAATGAATGTCCATTTTCCATGCTGGGACTACGGCAGAAGGTGAGCTTCCATCCCAAAGGCCCAGGATAGCTGCCCTTTTCTGGCCACTCTCTCCCAGCAGCCCGTGCCCAGCTGCCCCTGGTGCTGCCCATGCCTCTGCTTGCCAGCAGCTGGAGCTGCCTGCTCCCTTTCCAAGGACTCCTGGCTATGGGGGTGAGCAGGATATGAATTCAGAGAGCTCCTCCAGCTTGGGAAAAAGCCTCTGAAGCTCTTCCCCAGCTGTTTGCCTCCCTGAGGCTCCTGGATGCTGCTGGCACTTTGGCATCAGCTCTGCAGGGGATACTCCCCAGCCTGGGGGCTGCTGGGGGAGCTCAGCTTGCCTTGAGGAGCATGGTACATGGGGTGGGCTCTGCCACCCATGCCCGTGGCTCTGGGAGAGGGCAGTGGGGCCAGGAGGGTGATGGAGATGATGGTGGGGGCAGCAGGGCAAGTGCACGAGCAGATTGCCATGAGGTGCTGCCAGGGGCCCAGCCATGCTCATTTCTTTCCCATTTCTTCCTTCTCATCATCCTCCCCTCCCTGAGGAAAGTGATGTTTTTGGAGAAGAATGAAAGGAAAGCTGGGGAATGCTCACTGTGCTAATTCTGTCAGGGAGCCAAGAAATATGAAGCTCCCCTTTGTTTTTTTGGTGGTTTTTCTTTGAGCAATTATCCTCCACGATCTGTGTGGAGTGCTGCCTCCTCTCTGGGCTGCCCTGTGCTCCCAGCCCTCTCCTCTCACCCACTTCCTGGGCACTGGGCATCCTCCCCTCTGTCCTTGCTGTGTTGTAGAACAGAAAGATGCAGAGCATCCCTAGAACTGGTCCTGAGCACAAGGGTTTGCTCACAGCAGTGACTAAGCTTGGTGTTGGGGCTGTTTGCCCACAGCCATCATCTGCAGCATCCCTGGAAGCTCCCTAGAAGGGATCACCCTCACCCCAACTCTACCCTAAATTGACCCATCAGGTAACTCAGAGCAGCCTTGGGCTGGTCCACACTCTGCCTCACTCATCCCAGCTGCAGAGCAACAGAAGGCACCCCTAAAACTGCTCTGCCACCACCAGCTCCTGTGCCACCAGCCCTGTCCTTGGCCCCAGCTTCTCTCTGCCCTTGTTGCTCTAAAGAGAATTTACCCCACCCCAGCTTTATGACTGTTTAAACACAGGGAGCTGCTGCATGCTCCACCTGCCCAAGCTCAATGCCAAGCAGAGGACAAGAGGTTGTGTCCCGCTTGGCAATTTCACCTCCTGGAGCTTCCTTTGCTGGGAGATGCTCCCAGCTCCCACCCATGCTGCCATTTTCCCTGGAACATATCCCCATGAGGCTTGCTCCTTCCCCTAGCTTCTGGTCAGCCCTTACCAGCCTGTGTGGGAGCCTTGCAGGCAGCTATGGCTGTGCTGGCCCAGGAGGTGCTGGGGCAGCTGCTTTTGGCCTCTTATTCAGCAGCTCTTTACTCACAGAACCACAGTATCATGGAATGGTTTGGGTGGGAAGGGACTTTTCAAGGTCATCTAGTGCCACCCTCATGCACTGAGCATCTGCAACTAGAGCAGGTTGCTCCCAGCCCCAGACAACCTGACCTGGAATGGTTCCAGGGATGGGACATTACCACCTCTCTGGGCAACCTGGGACAGGTTCTCACCATCCTTAGCATAAACAATTTCTTCCTTATCTCTAGCCTAAATCTCCCTCTTTTAGTTTCAAACCATCATCTCTTGTCCTGTCACAACAGGTCCTGCTAAAAGGTCTCTCCCCATCTTTCTTCTAGACCCCATTCAGTACTGAAATGCTGCAAGAAGGTGTCCCTGCAGCCTTCTCTTCTCAGGTCAGGGCTATGGCATGAGCTGTGGTGGCTCTAGGGGTATGTGTGTGTTTGCCCCACTCTAAAACCAGTGATGAAGCAGCTGCTGGATCACTCCAGGGAGTCTCTGATGCTCTGGGGCCACCAGGGTCCCTCAGTGGCCACTGTCCCCCCACTGGCAGGTGGCAGGACTCTGACTTCATGCTCCATGTGCTGCACTGGACTCCACCAGCCAGCTTTCCAAAAGCATTTCAGAGATGAGGTTGGGGCTGGCAAAGGCTTTGCAACAACCCTGGAGCATCCCCCTCCTTCCACCCACCCCAAACTAGGTTCTTCATCACTGAAGCTCTTTCCACAACACTTTTCTGGGCTCCTGGAGGCTCCTCACACCTCTCTGCAGGGCTGGCAGATTGCATGAGGACCTTTGCTCACACAGAGCTCCTACAGGCAGAGCCTGGCACGCTCTGGGTCCGGTGGGTGCTGCAGGAGCCAGCCCTGCCCTGTGCCACAGCTCTGAGCTCCTCTCCACATGGAAAACGTGGCGCTGGGAATCGCTGCCAGGTGCAAACGTGGCTGGCTGGAGGATCTGAGCAACCTTTCAGCTGGAGAAGCCACGGAAGGATAAACAAGGCTGAGTTCCTCAAACCTCCCAGCTCCGGAGAGCATCGGAGCATCTCCCCCCTCCCGCATCCCTATCCGGCTGCAGCTGCCTCCGGTTTGCGAGGCTCTGCTCGCACCAGTAAACACTGCAGCAAGGCTGTAAACAGCCTGGGCTAAACAGGACGTGAGCCACCCCCTCCCTCCTTGGCCGGGGACACCGAGCACGGCCACGCTGCGGCCCGGGCTGGGGAGGAGCAGGCTGGGAGCCAGAGGTGCTGAGGGATGCTGAGCCTCTGCCATCCTGCCCCCTCCGTGTGCCCCCAGCACAGGGGATGTGTAGATGCTCGGCATTCCCAGGGCTGGCTCCAGTCTTGTTCTACATCTAGAAAAGGCACTGGAGTGTGTCCAGAGAAGGGCAAGGAGGCTAGGGAGGGCTCTGGAGCACAAGTGTGGGGAGGAGCAGCTGAGGGCACTGGGGTTGGTTAGTGTGGAGAAGAGGAGGCTCAGGGCAGACCTTAGCTCTCTCTGCAACTCCCTGCAAGGAGGTTGAAGTGAGCTGGGGGTAGGTCTCTTCTCCAGGGTTAGCAGTGAGAGGACAAGAGGAAATGGCCTCAAGTTGCAGCAGGGGAGGTTTAGATTGGATATAAGGAGGAATTTCTTCACTGCAAGGGTTGTTAAGTCTTGGCCCAGGCTGCCCAGGGAGGTGCTGGAGTCACCATCCCTGCAGGGGTTGAAGAAACATCTAGCTGCTCTCCTTAGGGCCATGGGTTAGTGGCATGGGAGTGCTAGGGATGGTTGGACTGGATGAGCTTAGAGGTCTCTTTGAACCTTTGTGATTCTGTGATTCTGTGATCTTCATCAGTGACCTCCAACAAGGGACCTTGTGGACCCTTGGCCAGTTTGCTGCTGATGCCATGCTGGGAGGAGTGGTGACAGCCTGTCAGGCTGTGCTGGCATCCAGCTGAGACTTTGGGGAGAGGAACTTCATGAAGTTCAACAAGGACAAGGGTAATGTCTTGCACCTGGGGAGGAATAACCCCATGGAGCAGGATAGGTTAGAGGTTGACCTGCTGGAAAGCAGCTCTGTGGAGAAGGATCTGGGAGTGCTGGTGGACAAGAAGTTCACCATGAGCCAGTGATGTACCAAGGCCAATGGTCTCCTGGAGTGCATTAAGAAGAGCATGGAGTAAGCACCCTTGGAAGGGTGCAAAAAACATGT
Source organism: Bucco capensis (assembly GCA_013396975.1). Taxonomy (NCBI): domain Eukaryota; kingdom Metazoa; phylum Chordata; class Aves; order Piciformes; family Bucconidae; genus Bucco; species Bucco capensis. The sequence goes on from VWZO01020935.1 coordinate 231,976, forward strand.
AGGTGTGGTGCTGAGGGACATGGCTTAGTGGTGAGCTAGCAGTGTTAGGTTAATAGTTGGACTTGATGATCTCAATGATTCTACGATTCTGTGAGCAGAGCTTGGGCTTGCAAGCCATGGAGAGGAACCCAGCAGCACCCATGGGTGTCTGGGCACTACTGAGGCCAGGCCTGCACCCCTCACCCCCCACATCTGCACAAACCAACTCATTTTCTTATCAGGAAAGACCCTGCAAAAGCCCCAAGGAGCACTAAAATGAGCTGAGAGCTCTGTGGGGTGGAGGGCTCCTGGCAGAGGGTGGCAGGGGATGAGCCAGCTCCTTGCTTGGCTTTTGGCCACTCCTCAGGAAGGAGGTTGCCTGAATGGCTTTAATGACAAAGACAAATGTGTGTGCCTCGGTGTAAGCCAAGGAGCCTGTGCCAGGTCTTGCTACCTACTTACTACCTGGGGCCTGCTGGCTGCTGCTGAGTCTCTCCTGGATAATGAATATTTCTTTTGCACTCTGCTAGAGTGATTTTAGTGCCTGGAGAGGCCAGTTCCAGGCCAACCTCAGCAGGCACTGCTGGGGCTGCTTGTGTTATTCCAAGGATGTCTTCCCTTCTATAGATCCCAGGAGACCTACAGAATATCCTGATCTCTTTCTCTTTTGTTGGGGTTTGGAGTTATTTATTTATTTATTTATTTAGGCTTTCTCTGATGTGAGGGGAAATAAATCTGCTGGTTTGGAAGGAGGAGAAACTCTTTTTCTTCAGAGCTTGGCCAAAGGGCAGAACTGTCCCTCCTCACTCCTCCCATCCCCCCCGCCCCGGAGCCTGGGGCAGAATGAAAGGACCTTGCTGAGAGCAGAAAGGGGGGGGGGGAGGGTTGAACCCCGACCCTTTGGTCTGCAGGACTGGCCCCATCTGGAAGCAGTAAGGGTGGAAGGGAAGCTGAGCATCCTGGGCTTGGCTGCAAGCTTGTTGTGGTGACTGCTGTTAATGCAAATCCTTTGTTGATCTTCTCGGGCTCCCTCTGCTCGGTGGCCAGGCAGAAAGCTGCATTCCTCCCCAGCAGGAGCCAGCATACAGAGCTGAGGAGGAGGAGGGGGAGAGGGGTGGACAAGCAGGGGTGAGGGCATCAAGGCATCCATGGCATCCCCAGCTTCACACAGGCAGCATGGGGAGGAATCACAGAATGCTTATGGTTGGAAAAGACCCCTGAGATCATCGAGTCCAACCAGCCACCCAGCTCTGCCATGCTCACCACTCAGTCAGCTCACTCAGCACCAGTTCTCCACAGCTTTTCAAGCCCTCCAGGGCTGGTCACTTCACCATTGCCCTGAGCAGCCTGAGCCATTGCCTCATAACCCTCTCAGAGTCCAACCTGAATCTTCCCTGGTGTAACTTGAGGCTGTTCCTCTTGTCCTGTTGCTTGTTACCTGGGAGAAGAGATCAAACCCCACATGGCTCCAACCTCCTTGCAGGGAGTTGTAGAGAGAGCTAAGGTCTCCCCTGAGCCTCCTCTTCTCCAGACTAACCAACCCCAGTGCCCTCAGCTGCTCCTCAGCACACTTGTGCTCTAGACCCTTCCCCAGCTTCCTTGCCCTTCTCTGGACACACTCCAGCACCTCCATGTCCTTCTTGGAGTGAGGAGCCCAAAACTGAGCCCAGGATTGGAGTTGTGGCCTCCCCAGTGCTGAGTACAGGAGGACAATCCCTGCCCTAGTGCTGCTGGATCCACACTAGTATTGATCCAAGCCCAGCTGGGTCTCCTCATGCCTCCCTGGACATCCCTCTGCTGTATTTCCTGGGTCAGGAGATCACATTCCCTACATTTCTGGCAAACTGCAGCATCCAGGGAATAATTACCCACCCAGGACAGGGATAGCAGCAGCTGAGCTGCACCTGAGGAAGGGGTTTGGAGCTGCATCCCCCCCCCAGTTGGAACCTGCTCCCTGCAGACTGTTCTGCTTTACCTATCACCAGTAGAGGACATTTTTTCCTTGCAGGCTTCAGCTGCAGTACAGGCTGGTCACTGACTCCAGAATGGAAGTGTTGAGGATGAGGATGGGCAGCTGGCCAGAAGCACCTGCAGCCATCCCAGGAGAGAGCATCCTCTTGCCCAAAGGCTTGCTCACCTGTTGATAAATCCCACATCTCCGTGGGGTTTCCTCATGCCTGCACCCTCCTGGGTGACATCTCAGCAAGAAGCTGGAGTTCCTCTCCTCTAATCTCTTGGCAGAGTTGAGCTACTGGCAGCTGGGCACAGAGCTGGGCTGGTTGCTGCTGGCTGGGGTCAGGGAATGCTTTGGTGCTGACTCAGAGCTGGTTTTGGGTGGGAGTGAGCATCCATCCAGGCCACACTGAGGAGGGCACACATGGCAGCCTCAGGGTCATTTCTCACCTTGGGCTGAGCTCTGGACAACTTCAACCAGGAATGAGAAAAATGCATCTGACGTGGGGAGGGAGGACCAACACCTCTCTTCAGCCGTGGCTGGAGCTGCTGATAGTTGGTGAGGGCTTTCCTGCTCTCCAAAGGACCTGTGTAGCTGCCCCACAGGCTCCCCTCCCTGTGCCGAGGGTAGGGGCAGGGTCAGCAGGTGACAATTTGAGCAAAAACTGATCCCATTCCAGGTTCTTGAAGTCATTTTACTTCTGTAATGTGCTAATTCCTGGGCCTGGAGAATAATTGATTCCAGATCCTGCAGCATTTTTGCAGGAGGGCAATGGATCTCTGGCAGCTCTTCCCACCTCCAGCAGGAGAGGACCTGTGGGAAGGACTCCAGCAGGGAGTGGAGCAATTCCTGGTGCCACTGCAGTGCTCAGGCCAGCAGAATGGCCACAGGTGACCATGGTGGTGGCTGTGACTGTGGGTGCAGCCCCCCCCAGAGTCACCCTCCACACCCTCCCTGCCTGCTGCACATGGTCCTTGCCGTGAGGGACATCTGCTTGGGCTTTTCTCTTCTGAGGCTGGAGGTGCAGCTTCAATCTTTACCAGAGTTCAGGAAGGTCAAAGACTTTTTCCAATGGTTCCCATCAGGCTGCATCACCCCCAGCCTGCATTAAGGAGAGAGAGACTGCATTATCCTCCTAACCCTGTGCTTAGCTCATTCCTTGGCCAGGATGTCCCCATCCTGCTCGGATTTATTCACCCATCTGCAGGCAGATCCCCAGGGCCTGCCTTTGGATCTGCCCTCCTGGACATCTATGTGCCAGAGCATCTGCAGTGTGTGTGGGAGTGGGAAAGCTCTCCCTGCCCACACACCAGTGCTGGGAGGTCTCAAGACCCCCCAAAATCACAGCTGTGCCCCCCACAGTGGAGGTGCATGGAGCTGCTTGTCCCACAGCTCATCCCCTGCACATCCCCAGGGATGTCCTGTATGTATGGCTAGGCTTCGCAAACAAAGATCCAGGGAGGGCTCCATCCATGCTCCTCACCAGCACCTTTTCCAAGCATGCTGATAAAAAGAGGATAGCAGATAGCACCCTCGAGCCTGTGCTATGGAGTTTTTTAGGTGAGACACAGCATGTGCAGAGCTGGACCCACCCTTTAGTCCTAAGGTTCATCTGCCAGGGCCTAGCAAGCTTGGACGCTGGCAGCCAAGTCCTTAGGATGGAGGTTTAACCTCTTAGCTGGAAGGCCTTACAGGGCTAAACGAGCTCCATCTGCCTGGGTTTGGAATCAGAGTTGTCCTTCTCCTAGGATGACTGCCAGAAGACTAATGAGCTCATCCTACCCATGCAAGGATTCTAGGAACATGGGTATCACTCCCCACACTTTCCCGTGGGCAATGAGTTTAATGCTCCCTGTGCTGTGGGCACAGTTATGGCACCAGGGGCCACAGGAGACCACAAGGGATTTTCAGACTGTGCCTGAGGGATGTCCTGTACCCCATGCAGGAAAGCATGGCCATGGCTGGGAAAAAGGGGAGATGACAGACAAACTCCATCCCTGCAGCCCCAGGGCTCCTGAGGGCTGCTGAATGCCACCATCCCATCTCTCCTGAGCCTTCTCTTCCCTCTCTGCCACCCGGCAGAAGGGATTGGCCTTTTCCCAGAGGAAAAGGGGCCAACCTCTGGCTGTTTTCCTGGCTCCAAGAGGCAGAGAGAGGTGGGTGCCCTCCTGGCCCTGCAGTCAGCACACAGTGTGCAGCCTCCCTGGCCCCATGCTGTGCTCCAGGACTGATGGAGGTGGGGGCAGCAGCCAAGCCCTCAGCTCCCAGAGCCCAAGGGGAGCCTCTGTGCAGTCAGGAGCTCTGCTGCTGATGATTGCACCCAGGCACAGTCAGCTTAGAGTCACTTTTTCCTCAAATAAAAAACTAATAAAGGATAAAATGAAAAAATAAACTTCTGGAAATTGGCTCTGTCTGTCCAATTCTCTCTGTCCCATCCTGCAGGGGCTATGCTTGTGTGGGTGAGACACAGGTCATTGCACTGCAGGGCATCCCTTCCCTTCCCTTCCCTTCCCTTCCCTT
>VWZO01020935.1:239153-262201 GCA_013396975.1 Bucco capensis
GAAAGGAGTGGAGCATGTGCCCTAGGAGGACAGGCTGAGAGAGCTGGGTCTCTGCAGCCTGGACAAGAGGAGACTGAGAGGAGACCTCAGCAATGCTTAGAAATATGGGAAGGGTGAGTGTGAGGAGGAGAGAGCCAGGCTCTGCTCCATGGCATCCAATGGTAGGACAAGAGGGAATGGGAGCAAGTTGGACCACAGGAGGTTTAGTATTAACACAAGAAGGAACTTGTTTGCAGTTCAGGTGCCAGAGCACTGGCCCAGGCTGCCCAGGAGCCTGTGGAGTCTCCTTGTCTGGAGCCATTGCAGAGCTGCCTGGACACATTGCTGTGTGAGCTGCTCTAGGTGCTCCTGCTCTGGCAGGGGGGTTGCACTAGATGATCTTTCTAGGGCCCTTCCAACCCCTGACATACTGGGATACTGTGCTACTGTGATAGTGGCAGATGTCCCTGCAACTAGATGTCCCTGGGGATTGGACTAGATGGCCTTTAAAGGTCCGTTCCCTCCCAACCCATTCCATGATTCTAGGATTTAAAGCATTTTTTTGCTTTTGGGTTTTTTTGTTGTTTGCTTGGAGTTTTGTTTCTGTTGGTTTTGCTTTGTTCACACATTTTCTTGTGACAGGAAGTTTCTGGCTAGAAGGTTGAAAGTTTTAGCCAAGGAAGGACAAGGAAGGGGCAAGGAAAAGAGAGGCTATGGATGTGCCTAGGGAATACTTCCCTCCTTGTAGCCTGACCTCTCAGTCGAAGCAGACACACTTCGCTTTCCCCCGATGCCTGCAGCTTCCATCCCTTCCCAGGAGCCTGCCTGGCACCCAGGGACCACCCTGAGCCCATCACCGTGGGGTCCTGGGGCCCCCAGTGTCCCCCCCCTCCCCTCCTCATGGCAGTGGTGCCTCAGGCAGCTCCGTGTCACTGCAAAGGCCACTTCCCCCCAGCCTGGTGGGACAGTTTGGTGCCTGACCTGTGACCTCCCTGTCAGCAGGTATTAACGATCCCTGTGTGCCTGCCTGGGGAACAGAGGAATTCTCTGCCTTGGAGGGGGGCAGAGAGCATCCCTGAGCTGGGGATGGGCACCAGCATCTCCCAGAGAGCTCCTGCTCCCTCCTAGCTGAGGGTTGGCTCCTAGCTCTGATCTCCATCCCTGATTTATGTCCCTGGGCTTTGGCTGCCAGGGCTGCCTGGGTTCATGGGAGGGCAGGTCCCCTCAGCCCAGCTGTATATCTGCCTGGGGTTATCTAGGAGTTCAGCCCTGCTTTTCTGGTCCTACCAAGGACCAAGCATGGTGGTGGCCGTGGCCTCTCCTGCCAGGATCCTTCCCATCACCCTGATGCACTCCAGGCTCATCCCATCCCTCCCTGGGGTCACTGGCTGTTAACCCAGCACAGGGGTGTGGGGCAGGAGAACATCCTCCTGCATGGGGGCATGGGGAGGGAAAGGGTCCTGAGAGCACTGGGGCTGGGGGAGGGTGGTTCTCCTTCCCAGCTGGGGTTCTCTGTGGTGTCTTCACTGCCTTTTTGGCACCAGGGCTAGTTAGTGATGCTCCAGCTGGCAACAAATGGTTAAACCCATCCACAAGTGTTCAACATGGAAGGGGGAAGGACAGATGGTGAAAAGAAAAGCTGAGGTAGAAAGGGATGAAATAAATGACCTTCCTAAGCCCACAGCAGCAGGTCTAGAAGGGGAACCAGTACCTTATCCACAAAGGAATGATGTTTTCCATGTGCTTGGTGCTCTCTCCGTGCAGAGGGCTGGGTGGAAAGCACAGAGGAAAGCATTTCCTCTCCTCCTCACTCCCCCTCAAAGGTAAAAGCCTGTGCAGAGCAGAAGTGATCCATCAGGCTGAGGACATCTATTTGTGTTTCAATCAACTGGAAATGAGTAAGTACCTGGGTAACAGGAGAGGGTATTCTGCATCTGGCTGTTGAAAAGTTGGGGACCCTCAGGGGAGTCTCTCTGCTTCTCCTGATGTATTGAGGCTGTGTGTTCTGATGCTGGCCAGTCTGAGCCCTTCCCCACCTGGGAAGGAGATGGAGGCATCTTCCTGGCACTGGGGTTGGCTCCCCTGAGCATCACCCTGGGTGCATGTGAAGGGAGAGGGAAGGTGTCCCCTCACTCCTACTCCATCATTAAGGCAGGATATGTCACAGAGCCACGGAATGATGGAATTGTTTAGATTGGAAGAGACCTTTAAGAGCATTTGAGTCCAACTGTTAACCTAACACTGTCAGGTCAGCACCAAACCTTGTCCCTCAGCACCACAGCTAAGGACTACATTGTGTCCTTAGGAGTTGGATCCCTGGGGAAGCAGGAAAAGCTCAGTGTCCCCACATCTGATAAGGGGACACCAGTGACCTTGTTTCCCAAATCTTATCCTTCAGCAGTGGAGGCTGATGGCCAGCCTGAGCCTCACTGCTGCAGTGGGCTGGGATGAGGTGCTGGGGAGCCTCAATGGGTGCTCTGGGTCTCAGTCCTGAGGAGTTGAAGGCCAGGATCCTCTGCAGGACCAGAGGAGGCTTGGGTTGGACATTAGGAATGATTTCTTCTCCAAAAGTGTTGTCAAGGCCTGTCCCAGGCTGCCCAGGGCAGTAGTGGAGTCACCATCCCTGGAGGGGTTGAAAAGCCATGGAGATATGGTGCTGAGGAACATGGCTTAGTGATGACCTGGTAGTGTTAGGTTAACACTTAGGCTTGATGATCTTAAAGGTCTTTTCCAACCCAAACAGTTCTATGCTTCCATGATTCCAGCACTCAGAAATGCCCTAGGTGGGATCTTGGCAGTGGCTTTTGGTGGTGGAAGGGTACAGGCAGGGTGCAGGCAGGGATGCTGAGATCCACATCACTTTGAGAAAGCAGAGTCCTTGGGCAAGGTGAGGAGGACATGGGAAGGCTGAGTCTGGCTGGAGAAGGGTGAGCAGAGCCCTGGAGCTCTGCAGGTTGAGCAGGGATGTGAATGGGAAAGGAAAAGGCCAGGCAGAGGACAGGAGCCCCAGGCAACAGGAGCTCAAAAGGCTCCTTTCAAGGTGGAGGAGCTCAACGTGCCTGGAGGCAAGAGAAAGGAGCAGAAGAGATGATAGGTCAGTCCTGAGTTATGGCTTGGTGGGGGGGTGGTGAGGTGAGGGCAGGGAACAAAGTCCTCTGGTACATCAGAGGGAGAAGGGAAGCCATGCATCCATGAGGAGCCAAGGAGGGAAGGACACTGCAGAGGAGAGAGAGGATTCCCCTGCAGCAGATTCCTTCAGAGCAAAGGGATGTGTGAGGGCAGCCAGCCCAGCACAGGCAGCCTGAGCTTGCTGCCACCACCCCAGAGGGCTCCAGAAAGCATTGGAGAGGACCATGAAGCTCCAGAAATCCCCTCTAAGAGAGCACAAGGATGGAGCAGCTCAGCTGCTAGACTGAATAGATTAGGCTGGGAACTGGCCAAGGGGAAGACAAAATCAAATAGGCTATTAAAATTGTCAATTCATCAACTTTGTCCTGAACAGATCAGCACTTTTTTTTTCACTACAAAAAAGAGAAAAACTCTCCAAATTGCTTCTTTCCTGTTTCAAAAATCCTGAGATTAAAGTTAATGATAGGAAAACATACTTGCAAGAAATGGCCATCAAGACTGCAGCAAAAGCTGATGAAAACATGAGGAGAGCAGGTTTTGGTTGTCCTGAGCTCTTCATCACAAATGATTGTCGCTTCTCCTGCTCCTTATTTTCTGGTGGTTGTTGTTGAGCTGTGACATCCCTGCTCCCAGGTCTGTAGAGCTGGCTGGATTTGGATGGAGCAGGGTGAGGGGAGCCCTGCACCAGGGCAAGCAGCCAAGCTACTACAAGGATGGGGCTGAGGGGTCTGGAAGGTCCAGAGAGCCCACTGCAAGAAGATATGGAGGCAAGCTCTGTGCCACCAGCACCACTGAAGCCTCAGCAGCAAAGTGCTGCAGGGAAGGAGGGTGCCAGGAGCTCATGAATGATGGATGCTGACACATCAAGTTGGGTGGATGGAGCCAATGGTCTCCTGGGGTGCTTCAGAGAAGAGAGACAGGCAGTCAAAGGAGGTCCTCCAGAGTGAGGCCACATCTGGAGTCCTGGCTCCAGTTCTGGGCTCCCCAGTTCAAGAGAGACAAAGAACTACTGCAGAGAGTCCAGCAGAGGCTAGGAAGATGCTGAGGGCACTGGAGCATGTGTGGCAGGAGGAAAGGCTGAGAGCCCTGGGGCTGCTGAGCCTGGAGCAGAGCAGAGCCAGAGGGGAGCTGCTCCATGCTGAGCAAGAGCTCAAGGGTGCAGGGGGCAAGAGGCTGGGGCCACACTCTGCTCAGTGGTGCCCAGGGCCAGGCCAAGGGGCAATGGGCACACACTGGAAGCCAGCAGGTTCTGGCAATTTTAGCTGCACCTCTTGACTGCTTTCAAGCCAAGGTTGAAGCTGTTTGGTATTCTGCTCCCATGACTTTTCAGAGAGGGATTACAAAATCTTTGAGGCATTACATGCTGCTGAAGTTATAATGAATAACCTTTTAATTAAGCTTGTGGTCCCTAAAAAAATACCTCAGTGAAGGATGGGAGAAAGTAGTGCAGAGGAAAGATCTGCTGTACAAAGAGTGAGGCTGTGTGACACCAGTAATAGCTCTAGCAGAAGTTCTCTCCCTTGGATATTGAGTGAGAAAAGATGTCTTAATTGCTAATCCAGAGAAATTTGGAGCAAATAGCTGAAAAGTCTCCTCCCCAGCACAAAGTGGATCTGCAGAGGATTGTTGGGAAGATTAATCATAGGACAAATTCATTAAAAACATCGAGGTGAGGCCAGAGACTTGAGGAGCTTCAGAAGGCTCCTCTGGAAAAAGGATTTTTAGTGGAAGGGAGGAAGCTGAAAGAGTTGTGCCCAGGGCCAGGCCAAGGGGCAATGGGCACAAACTGGACCCGAGGAGGTTCCAGCTCAACAGGAGGAGAAACTTGTTTGGTGTGAGGGTGCAGAGCCCTGGCCCAGGCTGCCCAGAGAGCTTGTGGAGTGTCCTTGTGTGGAGAGATTCCAAAGGCACCTGGAGGTGATGGTGGTTAACCTGCCAGAGCAGGGGGTGGACTAGATGATCCCCAAGGTCCAGCCCCTACCACTCCATGGTTCTGTGATGCTGCAGGCAGGATCCTGCCTCACTCAGCAGTGCTGAGCAGACACGAAGGAGAGCAGAGCCAGGCTCTTGTTTTCCCATCTCCACAGCTGCTGGTGGGGACCAGGAAAATCCTTGGTGCCCTGACCCGTGTCTGGAAGCACTTGCAGGGCCCTGACTGGGAGGATGCTCAGGGCTGGGGAGGGAAGGGGTGATGAGAGGAGCAGCATGTGTGGTGGGGATGCATCATTTAGCTCTGTTGTCCTTCCTGTGTTACTGCTGACAGGGACCAGAGCCACAGGGGAGCCCCCGGGTCAGGGAGACCCAGATGGCTGCAAACCAACTAAGCTGTGCTCAGAGAGCAGGGAAGTGCACAGGTAGCCATGCCCTGGCCCCAGGAAATGGCTCACACAGGACTGGGGTTGTTTTGGTGCAGAGCTGCAAGACATCTGCACAGCCAGATTTTGCTCCTGAGCTGGCTGGAGGTGGCAGGACAGGATGCAACCTCTCCTGTCCCACACCTCCTGGCACTCTGGTGCCCTGGAACAATGTCCTTGCTCAGGTGCTTGGGCTGCCCCTGTCCCAGTGGTGTGGGGATGCTGCTGCAGTCCTTGAACTGCCTGACACATGAGGTGTGAATCATAGAACCATGGAAGGTTGGAAGGGAGTTTGAAGGACATGCAGTCCAACTCCCTGGCATTGAGCAGGGAAATCTGCAACTAGAGCAGGTTGCTCACAGCCCCAGACAACCTGACCTGGAATGGTTCCAGGGATGGGACATTACCACCACTCTGGGCAAACTGGGCCAGGCTCTCACCACCCTCAGGGTAAAACATTTCTTCTCTCTAGTCTAAATCTCTTTTAGTTTCAAACCATCACCCCTTGTCCTGTCCCAACAGGCCCTGCTCAAAAGTCTCTCCCCATCTTTCTTCTAGGCTCCTTTAAGTACTGGAAGGCTACACTAAGGTCTCCCTGGAGCCTTCTCTTCTCCAGGCTGAACAAGTCCAATTCTCTCAGCCTGGCCTCACAGCAGAGAGCTTCCACCCTCAGATCATTTCTGTGTCCTCCTGTGTCCCTGCTCCCCCAGCTCCATCTCTCTGCTGTGCTGAGCACTCCAGAGCTGCCCCAGCACTGCAGGTGAGCTCTGCCCAGAGCAGAGCAGAGGCACAATCCGCTCCTTTAACCTTCTGCCCATGCTGCTGGGGATGAGCCCAGGAGATGCTTGGCTTCTGGGCTGGGAGCTCACATTGCCAGCTCATGTCCAGCTTTTCATCCACAAGGATGAAAGGATCCAACCCTTCCACAGCAACTGATGAGCTTTGCAGGTTCACACTTGTCTGATGTGAGCCCAATGTGATCACCACAGGTGTGGAACAAAGCAGGACCTGCAGCCCTGACAGCATCTCCCCATGGGTCAGCAATGGGGAGAGCATCAGTCACCTCTCCCAGGAGCTGTGTAAGTGTGGGGACATCCTGCAGCCCCTGCCTGTGGGCAGTGGGAGCAGCCACTTTCTCTGCCCTCTCAGAGGTCCCAGTCAGCTTCTTATCTGTCACAGTTTGGAGAACATCCTGGGCTGCTTGGGGCTGATGTCTCCAGCCAAAAGCTCAGAGCTGCTCCTGGCAGGATGGGGTATGCAGGTATCCTTTGTGTCATGGCACAGCAGAAGAACCTCCCCATGAGGGGTCCCAGCAGATGACCTGCTCTAGGTGAACCTGCTCTGGCAGGGGGGTTGCACTAGATGATCTTTCTAGGGCCCTTCCAACCCCTGACATACTGGGATACTGGGATCTCCACAGGTCCCTTCAGACATCCTGTGAAGCTGTGAAGGAAGGTGGGCTCTCCCCATCTTGGAGTGGCTCTGGGGGCAGCACAGACCCCACAGCACTGTGCTGACTGCTGCCCTGGTGCACTGACCCAGGGAGGGCTGAGAGCCAGGGCTGGGAGGAGCAGGCAAAGGTCTCTATCAAAGACAGGTCACCCTCATAAATACATCTGAGGCCACCCCACTGCTCCCCTTCCCCTGGAGCATCTGCTGGCTAATGGCTTTCAGGTGTCCCCAGAGGAGCCTGGGGAGGGATAGGTTCAAAGGGAGAAGGTTCAAAAGGCTCCAGGTGTGAGCCCAGGGGTGCAGCAGGGTGGTGGGGCTGGGGGGGGGGCAGGAGGCCCCAGCAACTGGAGGGGAAAAAAGGGGGATGTTAAAGGATTCCATCCTCTGTGGGACTGCCACACACAGTCCTCCCCACCTTCTACCAGACAGATGTGGGTGTTGGAACCTCCTTTTTGCCTGGAAGAGTTTGGGTGGAGAAAGAGAACGGCTGAAAATGACAACTTTAGGAGGGGTTTTTACTTCTCTTTCTTCTGCTCCAAGAAAACAAATGTCTCCTCTCTATCTCCCTCCATTTCTAGGGAAAATAAGTGAAAGCAGGCTTTTTGTCCATCTTCCTTAGACATTGGGGAGGTGTTGGCTGGTTTATGACCAGTCCCACCCCCCAGTTTTACCTCACCCCTTTTATTTGGCCAAGTCACGGGTGCCCATGGCAGTTCTGCCAGCGCTGAGGAGGAAACTGGGATGTCCTTATCACCACTGAACCAGTTACCCCATGCTGGCAAGGCTGGGGCAGGGCCCTGAGCTGCTGGAGCCTGGGGCATACGTGAGGTAAAGGAGGAGAGGGAAGTGATTCCATTACCTGAGATGGAAGAGAAGATGTTTCATCCTGGCTGCAAACATTGGGATGCTGGGGCTGGGCTGGGGATAAGACAAGGAAAGAGGAAATTGCCATGGCAAAGAGTCACCTAGAGCTGCTGAGGGCATGACACCATGCAGTTGGTTTGGTTGGAAAAGACCTCTGAGATCATGGAGTCCAGCCACTAACCAGCACTGCCAGCTCACCACTGAGCCATGTCCAACAGCACCAGGGCTTTTCAGGCCCTCCAGGGATGGAGACTCCAGCACTGCCCTGGGCAGCCTGGGACAGGCCTGGACAACACTTTTGGGGAAGAAATTGTTCCTCATGTCCAACCTAAACCTCTTGTGGCACAACTTGAGGCTGTTTCTTCTTATGCTGTCACTTGTTCCTTGGGAGAAGAGACCAACCCCCACCTGGCTCCAAGCTCCTTGCAGGGACTTGGAGAGAGTGAGGAGGTCTCCCCTGAGCCTCCTCTTCTCCAGACTAACCAACCCCAGTTCCCTCAGCTGCTCCTCACCACACTTGTGCTCTAGACCCTTCCCCAGCTTCCTTGCCCTCCTCTGGGCACACTCCAGCACCTCAATGTCCTTCTGGGAGCAAGGGAGCCAAAGCTGAGCCAGGATTGGAGCTGTGGCCTGACACGGATAACTGTGATGGAGCTGGGGTGCTGCTTGCCCATCCTGGTCCCACCAGGCCAGTGGAGACTTTGGCATCCCAAGGCAGTGAGGCTGATCTCAGAGCAAACACCTGCAGGGCTTGGCTCCAGGAAAACAAAGGTGAGCTGTGGACTGGAGGCTGAGGGGCTCAGGGGGTCACTCACTCTCTTTATCTGCTGCTGCTGTTTGCTCCAAGATTAAGTCAGAGCCTGCAAGATGCAAAAGTCCAAGGCAAGACAGCAGGGAGGAGGCTGGCTCGGGATGGTCAGGAGACTCTCCCCCTTCCCATGGCAGGATTCCTGGGCTCCTCAGCCAGGACTGGTGTCTAAAGTCCAGAGCAGATTGCTGGTGTGATTTATGACTCCTTGTTCTTGGGTGGGAGGCTTGGTTAATGAGCAATGAGGGGTTGGGCAGGCTGCAGGGAGGGGTGAGGAGGGGGCAGGCTGGGTGAACCCATGGGACACCACTGGGAAAGGGGCTTCTCCCCTGAGGAAACCACCTGGCAGGGAGCAGCCAGGGGTAAGGACATCCCCAGCTGCTCCCTCAGCTCCAGGATGGGGCATGGGCACAGCAGTGGGCTGGGGACAAGCTGGCAGGAGACCCTCTCCCTCCCCAAATGTTCCCCAAACCAGCTGGGACATGGTAATGCTGGGATGAGAGGGAGCCAGCTCTGCTCAGCTGCTGCTCCCAGCTGGCTGGCAAGTTGTGCCTGGGCAGAGGGTCTCACCCCAAAGCTGGGTACTGCTGGGGGGGCATGGGCTGAGGGAGCTGTGCTTGCCTCTGACCTGCCCTTCCCCACTGGGGCACAGACTGGCATAAAGATTAAGAGATAATGAAAACAAATACAGAACTAAACCCTGGTGGGACTGAAGCCAGGGAGAGCGAGGGGAGGGCCAAGGGGAGCAAGGTTGGTCTCTTGGCAATGCCTTTGAGGGAGCTGCAGGAAATGGCTGTGCTTGAGGGCACCCCAAGACCCTACCAGTGCAGGAGGGGGAACCAGGCAGCCCCTGCTCGACCCCCAGCCCTCCTGCAGCACCATGTTATCTGCCTGCCTGGGGAGGTCCTGCAGCTCCCTTCCACCCCTCAGGGGTTGCCTTAAGAGCATTTCTGAAGCTTTGCTTGCCATCTTGCAGGCTGCCTGGAGGCAGCCCCTCGGCCCAGCATGGTCCCAGCAGGGTGCTGAGGTGGGGCTGGGCTCCACAGGACCTCAGGCAGATGGTTTCTGCCTGCTTCAGGCACAGACACTCATAAATCACTGCCCAAGCAGGGATCTGCTAAGCCAGGAGGTGCTGCCCACAGGTCACTGGCTGTGGGCAAAGGGCACCAGCTAAGGTCTCTGTGTTTGCTCTGGGAAGTGGTTCTGGAATAACATCTTCTGCCCTCCCACCCCCCAGCATCCCACCCTCAGGGGACACAGGCAGCCTAGCTCTGTGTGTGTAAGGTCCAAGTGCTGCCAGCCCCAAATCTCCCATCCCCAGGCATGGTGGTGGCACCAGCCAGCTGCCATTAGTGCTGTGGAGTGGTTCCAGCACCCATGGGCCCACCCCAGGGCAGGTCTGGGATGCTCCAGGGGAGCCTCAGGAGCTGACAACAGCTGAACTTCACTCTGTGGCTCAGCTGCAGCCTCCCCACCCCTGCAGCAAGGACCAAAAAGCCCCTTTGAGCCACCATCCAGGTGACAATGGTGACAGCAGAGCTGCATCCAACTGCTCACACACTGTCCTGCAGGCAGCAAGTGGCTGATCCTGGGACAGGAACCCTCTGGAGAAGTCCATATCCTGTGATGCAAGTGAGCTGGAGAAGGCAGCCAAGTCCATCTCTTCAAATCCCTTCTGTTTTCTCTGGGATACATACTTAGGGGAATGAGAAGAGACTAATGGAGAAGGGATGGAGGGTCCAAGTCTGGTTAAAGTCAGCACTTTAGGCCAGGGACTTGCTAAGCCTGAGGAGTGTTGGCTGCAAACGGAGCCTTGGGGAAGGCACTCGGCATGGGACGTTGGGAAGAGCTCTTGCTCCCCAGGCCTGGGCACAATGTGCCCTAATTAATGCCTGTGAGGAATTAGGAAGGATTTGGAGATAAAGTGGCCTTAGAGTCAGTTAAAGAGCAATGTGACCTCAGCTGTATTAGAGATCTGTCCCAGCAGCAAGGCTGGCTGACCATCAGTGACTGCCCCTCCCCCAGCATCACCCCAGGAGCCCACCCTAATCCTGCTCCCGAGGCATCACCTCCAGTGTCAGGGCTCTGGGGAAGGCTCTGAGCTCCTCAGGCAGCTGCTTCAGTCCTGGTTAGTGGCTGCTCTTAGCTCTTAAGTTCCCTCTGAGGAGGGCAGAGGAATCCTCTCTTCCTCCCCTGGGATCAGATGTCAGGGGAATTAAGCAAGAAACAGGATCCAAATCCTTCAGTTCCTCTCTAAGCCACCTCTTGCACAATTGGGTGCCTCCAGGTGGGTCCCATGGGTGCAACAGCCTTCTGCCTCACCTGGCTTGTCCCCAGCCACAGGTGTCACCCCTCACCTGTGTCCCCATCTGGGCTGGCAGCTCAGCCCAAGCCCCCTGGACAGGGGAAGGGCAGAGAGCTGCTGCTTGCTTTTGGGGTCCTTTGGACTGTTTGGTGATCAAGGCAGAAGGCCCAGACTGTGGCTCCAGAGGTGGGAGAGGAGGAGGAGGAGGAAGGTGGGCACTGGGTCTGCTTCACCCAGAGAAATCACCACATTTGCCCCCATCCATAGAATTGTCAGGCTTGGAAGGGACCTTAAAGCTCCTCTAGCCCCAACCCCTGTGCCTGCCATGGGCAGGGACAGCTGGCACTAGAGCAGCTTGTTCCCAGCCCCAGCCAGCCTGGCCTGCAACACTGCCAGAGCTGGGGCTGCCACCACCTCTCTGGGCAACCTGGCACAGTGGCTCAGCACCCTCCAGGGCAACAACTGCTGCCTAACAGCCAACCTCAATCTCCCCTCCTCTAGTTTGGATCTCTTCCCCCTAGTTCTGTCACTACCTGACAGCTTAACAAGTCCCTCCCCAGCTTTCTTGTAGGCCCCTGCAGATACCCCATTCCTGCTGCCCTTTGGGGGTTGCTGTGAACTCCTTGTCTGGACAAAAAAACCTGAACTGGAGGGAGAGATGCTTTCTGCTGCCCCAGCCCCAAGTCCTGCTGGTGTTCCCTGGGGCCATCACAAGCCCAGCTCCTGCCAAATGGGGCTGTGATCTCCCCATCTTGCCCATGTGCTTTCCTCTCAGCCCAGCAGTTCCTTTCCCAGGGGACCTGGACCCAGCTGGATGCTGCAGCTCTGCCTGCTTCTTCCTCTCCTCAGGCTGCAGTCATGTCCCACCCCCTTAGCTCTCCTTCCCTCTGCCAAAGTCAGCAGGGTGCTGGTGAGGTGCTGAGCCTGGTGCTGGTGCTGACAGTGCTTTGGCCTCCAGTCGACAGGTAGGAAATAACTAATGTCAGGGAGATAAAGGGAGTAAACATGGCCCCGGGGGTGGCATTTCAGAGACTGTTTGCAGAAGAGGTGTGTCCATCCTGCCCGCAGTGACTCAGTGGCTGGGCAGGGTGCAGAGGGAGGGGGATGGTGGCAAGACCCTGGCCGTGCCCATGGGGCTCCCCAGAACCAGCTCTAGGGGTGCAGCATCCACCTTTCCCCTTTGCTTCTCCTCTGTGTCTGGAAAGCATCCGATGCTTTCTGCACAAAGCCCTTGGGCAGGGGTGGGTGGTGGGCACCCAAAGGGGAGAGCTTCCTGCTGCTGCACATCTCCCTTCTCCCCTGTTATGGTTTGGATGAAATAACGAGACTTGTGGATTGGAAAAGGCTGAGTAAATTTAACTATTTTAATAGAAAACAACAGCAGCAGGCAAATATATACCAGCAAAGATACAGAGCCAGCACCAAGATCCAAACCTCCCACCTTCCCTCCCAGTTGCTATATTACCACAGCCTAACTCCCCTGGGGGGGGCGGGGGAAGAAAGGGAGGAAGCTGGACCCTGGAGGCCTGGACTCAGAAGTGCAGAAGCAGCAAAGCTGGGGCCCCAAGCAGGGCTGCCAGAGAGGCAAAGAAAAGAGAGAGAGAGAAGGGGGGACAGCCCCCCTAAATTTATACCGAGCATGACGTGTATGAAATGGAATACTCAGTTGGTCAGTTTGGGGTCACTTGCCTTGCCTGTTTCTTTCCTATAGGTGTGACTCTCACCCTGCACCCCCCCTGACTTCTCAGCAAAGCCACAGAAAAGTTGACATTCCAATTCTCAGGCTATAACCCAAACATTCAGGCTTAAGCTATTAGAAGATGATAATGTGTTCTGAAAACATGCTGCCAGCTTTCAGAGGAATACAGTCACTTTTAAAGGAACCCTGGCTAGAAGCAATACCATCTTAGCAGAATTAATTCTGCTCCAGCCCAAACCAGGACATCCTTTCTGCTTATAGGTGAAGTCAAACCAGGGTGGGTGACAGGACCTGTGAGTGGCCCCACAGCTCCCTGAGGAGCATCTGGGGAGCACACCCACATCCCTGAGGACATGGGTTAGCAGTGGGCATGGAAGTGTTGGCTGGGTGGATGGACTGGATGATCTCAGAGGTCTTTCCCAGCCATCATGATTCTATGATTCTGTTTCCCTAGGAGATGCTCCTTCTGTGAGCTCTATCAGTGCAAAACCACAAACCAAGGTTCAGTGGTTGCCAAGTTGGTCTAACCAGGAACCCAGAGCTTCCAGACCATCCAAGAGGGGCTTGTGAAGAGCCCTGAGCACCTCCAGGCACCTGTGGCCCTGTAGACAGCATCAGAAGCAGGAAGAGCAGGCAGCCAGGCTGGGAGATGTTGTGCAGCAATCCTGGTGCTCAGCACCATGATTTATCATGTCTCCCTCACAGCTTTGCTTCTCTCCTTCTCTCCTCACATCTGGCCACATCTGCCCATGCTGGTGGTGGCTGCTGCAGCACCCCCACCCCTGCAGACCAGCTGCACCCCACTAATTGGTGGTGATGGATGAGGGAAGGAGAGGAAGCGTAGCTCACATCCCAGGATACAGCTCTCAGTGTGGCAGTGACAGATTGTCCTCCTCACACCCAAAGGGAGCTCAGGCTGGGCTGCTGGCACAGGCACAGCCCCTGAGGCTGCCAGAGGAGCTCCCAGCAGAGCCCTGGCCTGCCCCACTTGGGGCAAGACAAAGGGACAAAGCTGATTTGCAAGGAGGAGCTGTGGATGGTGCAGCATCCTAGAATTGTTCAGAATCAAGGAATCATAGAACTGTTTGGGTTGGAAGAGACCTTTAAGATCATGGAGCCCAACTGTTAACCAGCACTGCCAGGTCACCATTAACCCATGTCCCTCAGCACCACATCTCCATGGCTTTTCAACCCCTCCAGGGATGGTGACTCCACCACTGCCCTGGGCAGCCTGGGACAGGCCTTGACAAACCTTTTGGGGAAGACATTTTTCCTTATGTCCAAACTAAACCTCTCCTGGTGGCCACTCCCACAGTTCTCTGAAGCCACTTTGTGAGAAAAATCTGAGGATTAAGTCATCAGTTTCTCCATTCCCTCTGTTGCAAACCTCCACAATCTTCAGTTCTTTGCCCCTGCCAGGCTGCAGGCTCCTGGTCCTTTGCAACTCTCTCCAAACAGGAACTTTTCTGCCCCATCTCCTCTTTGCATGCCATGGGTCTGTTGGAGCTGAGCTGCAGGAGCTCCACAGCTCCAGATGAAGGGAAAGAAAAAATGCCATTTTTTTCTTTTGTTCTCTCTTCTGGCTCCAAGAGTTCTTAATATTCCACTTGCCTTTTTTTACTTTGGCTAATGGTTGAGAGGATGTCTTCAAAGAGCTCTCTGCAAAGTCTCCAAGGTCTCTTTAAAGACCACTAATTGCTGCTAGGGAGCTGTCACTGCATGGGTGCACTGAGGGTGATGCTTTTCATGTTCATCACTTGGCAGTTAGCAGTAGTGAAGTTCATCTGCCATTCTATTGCCCTGTCCTGCTCCATCCTTACCTCTCTCTACAGTTCCTCAGCATCAGCATTAGGTTTGGCTGCCTGAAGAACTCGGTGCCATGCAGGAGCACACCTGCTTCTCTGTGCTCTTCCAGGTCACTTCTGGCCAGGCAGAGGTCACAATACACAAAGCAGAGCTGCTCAGGGACATCTCCATCCCTGCCAGGACTTGGTGTTCACCTTGTTTACACCCCAGAGCATCTAAAGCTGGAGATACTGCAGGTCTCTGTCCCGTGAGCGAGGGGTTGAAAAGCCATGGAGATGTGGTGCTGAGGGACATGGGTTAGTAGTGACCTGGCAGTGCTGGTTAACTGTTGGGCTCCATGATCTTAAAGGTCTCTTCCAACCCAAACAGTTCTATGATTCCTTGATTCTGAACAATTCTAGGATGCTGCACCATCCACAGCTCCTCCTTGCAAATCAGCTTTGTCCCTTTGTCTTGCCCCAAGTGGGGCAGGCCAGGGCTCTGCTGGGAGCTCCTCTGGCAGCCTCAGGGGCTGTGCCTGTGCCAGCAGCCCAGCCTGAGCTCCTGCAGCCAGGCCCAGGAGCTGGGCTGGCCACAAGGGATGTTCCTTCCTTAACAGCTTCAGGAACAGCAGCACAAGAACAGCACAGAATCATGGAATTTTTTTGTTTGGAAGACACCTCTAAGACTAGCAAGTCCAACTATTAACCAGCACAGCCAGGTCACCACTAACCCATGTCCCTCAGCACCATGTCTCCACAGCTTTTGAACCCCTCCGGGGATGGGGACTCCACCACTGCCCTGGGCAGCCTGGGACAGGGCTTGATAACACTTTCAGGGAAGAGATTGTTCCTCATGCCCAACTTCTACTTCCCCTGGTGCAACTTGAGGCTGTTTTCTCTCATCCTTGTCCTATCACCTGTTTCTTAGGAGAAGAGACCAACCCCCACCTCAGTCAACTTCCTTTCAGGGAGCTGCAGAGAGTGAGGTCTCCCCTGAGCCTTCTCTTCTCCACACTAACCAACCCCAGTTCCCTCAGCTGCTCCTCAGCACACTTGTGCTCTAGACCCTTCACCAGCTTCCTTGCCCTTCTCTGGACACACTCCAGCACCTCAATGTCCTTCTTGGGGTGAGGAGCCCAAAACTGAGCCCAGGATTGGAGTTGTGGCCTCCCCAGTGCTGAGTACAGGAGGACAATCCCTGCCCTAGCCCTGCTGGCCACACTAGTGCTGATACAGGCCAGAAGATAGAGGAAGGTAGAAGGCAGTCTGGAAGAGCACCTCAGGCTTGACAAAAGCTCTGTCACCAGTACCTGCTCCTTCAGCCAACACCTCACTGAGGTTGGACAGCTGGGAGGAAAGAGGTAGCCCAAAAACCTCTTTATCCCAGATTTTCTCTCTTCTTGAGTAAGGAGCTCGGAAGGAATCAGCTTAAAGTAAACAGAGGAGTCCTTGGGGCAGGCTGGTCAGCAGTGGTGCAGGGCTGGCAGGCTCTGCTGAGGTTGGTGCTGCCTGGCCAGCCAGGATCAAGCGTGGGATAGTTCCCTTGGCTCTCCCAGTTTCCATAGGATGTTAGTGTTGGGACTTCATCAATAAGGCTCTTCTCCTGCACCTCCCAAAGATGTTTATGAAAGAGATACAGGAAGGGAGGAAGATCAAACCTGCTGGAGCGAGGCCTTGCTGCCTTTATCTGTGCTTTATGAGGTGACCAGACCTCGGCGGCTCCATTTTAACTTGTTTGGATCTGCTGGTGCTTTATGACTATCACTCTGAAATGTTTTGACAGGAGGGAGCCTCACCCCTCTGGGCTCCTCCACATCTCCCCATCACAGGGAGCCTCCAGGCCAAGTTCCCCAGGAAAAGCCCTTCTTTCCCCCCCTTCCCCCCCCCAAAAAAGGCAAAATGCAGAGCAAGAACCACGGAGAAGATGGTGCCAGCCCTGGTGATGCTGCAGCCTGGGTCTGGTTTGGCCAAGGAGGACTTGACTCACTCACACTTCTTCTCTTCCCATCCTCGTTGGTGCAGAAGAACCAAGGGAGCATCAGGCTGGGGCCAAATCTTTGTGTTTAGGTCAATTTAGCTTTTTGTCTCATTTCTGCTGGCAGTGGGGTGGCTACAGTTAGCTGCAGGGCTGAGTGGCATGGGGATGGCACTGAAGGGATCTAGGTATGCTGGGGGAAAGAGATACATGTGCAGGGCCATGGTTTAGTGACATGGTGGTGATAGCTATGGTTGGACTTGGTGATCTTAGAGGTCACTTCCAACCTTAATGATTCTGTGAGTCTGTGTTGGAGGGGAGGCCACCTTGGGTGCTGGGGACCCTCCCACATTTCTAGGAGGAAAAATCCTGTGTGTTTTCAGTGAAAATGGGGACATTCAAACAAATCCTTCTACTTTTTGATTCCACTCTTTTGCAGACAAGCCTCAAGAAGTCAGCAGAGCTGCTGGCTGGCTTTGGGGAGCAGGCAGACCTAGCCATCAGCCAGGGCACAGGGGGAGCTGGGCTGGAGCTGCCGAGGCCCAGGGAGCTGTGGAAAAAGGCCAGTGGGGACTCCCCATCTCCTGCTTAGAGCCAGCAGGGCAGAGGGGGCAGAGAGCACAGTGAGTCTCCAGCCTGCACTGCAGCTGCTCTGGCACATCCCAGGCATGGAGTGAATCCTGGTGGGCCTTGAATCAGAGAATCATGGAATTGTTCTGGTTGGAAAAGACCTCTGAGATCATAGAGTCCAGCCATGAACCAGCACTGCCAGGTCACCACTGAACCATGTCCCTCAGCACCACAGCTCCATGGCTTTGCAACCCCTCCAGGGATGGGGACTCCACCACTGCCCTGGGCAGCCTGGCACAGGCCTTGACAATGCTTTCAGGGAAGAAATTGTCCCTCATGTCCAACTTCTACCTCTCCTGGTGCAACTTGAGGCTGTTACCTCACGTCCTATCACTTGTTGTTTGAGAGAAGAAACCAATTCCCACCTCACTCCAGCCTCCTTTCAAGGAGTTGCAGAGAGTGAGAAGGTCTCCCCTGAGCCTCCTCTTCTCCACACTAACCAATCCCAGTTCCCTCAGCTGCTCCTCACCACACTTGTGCTCTAGACTCTTCCCCAGCTTCCTTGCCCTTCTCTGGACACACTCCAGCACCTCCATGTCCTTGAAGTTTTGACTGAAAGTGCTTTCCATGCCCTGGTGAGGGTACTTGGTCATCTGGCTGTGTCCATATCCAGTAGTACAACAGCTGTTCCCCTCCCCAAGCCAAGCACCCACCTGGGCCACCCCCTGCCCCTCCAGAGAGGACTTATTGGGGCTGGACATCCTTTAGAGGCACTGCTGGAACTGCTGCTGCTCACTGAGCTCCTTGATTGCTTCTAGTTGTAGAGTTATTAAGGAGCAAGATTGAAATGCTGTTGGGAGTGGGGGAGAAAATCAATATAAATGAGCTGAAGGAGCTAGCAGAGAAGGTTCCTGTAGTGCCGAGAGGAGTCTGAGCAGCAAGAAGAGGACTGTGGTGAGGAGTCACCAGCAAAGGCTTGTGGTGCCACTCCCCCAGCACTGCCCTTTGGAACCTTCCAGCTTTCCTAGTTTTCCTCCAAATCTGCTTTGTGTTTAAGGAAACGCTCCAAAGGCTGGCCATGAATAGTCATGCAAGAGCTGCCTCTGCTTGTCAGCTGCCTCTGCTTCCCACAGCTACCCCCCAAAATGAGCTTCCTGGCAGAGAGGAGATGAGAAAAAGCCCAAGATTTTCCTTGAATATTCCTTATTATTCAGGGAAGGCTTGCAGCCACGAGTTAGTGCTTGCAGTGAAGATCTGATAGGAAGAGCAGCACTTGCCCAATTATGGAGTGGAAAGGCTGCTGGGGGGTTCCCAGCCAAGGGGAGCCAAGGGGAGCCAAAGGGAGCCACCTCACTGCATCCCTGCCCTGGATGGAAGGGCTGAGCCCTGGGCCAAAGAGCTGGGCATGGGGCTGTCCTCAAGCAGCTCTTGGCAGATTATGGTGTGAGTGTTCAAATCGGGGTAGAAAAACTAAAATCATGATCATCTGATGGAAACCCAAGAGTGAGAAGAAGCCAAAGTCCTTGGGAAGAAGTTCCCTTGGATATGGGGTGAATTCCTGGTGTGCCTTGAGTGGTGGAGGCAGATGATGAGAGTCAGGCTCAGCAAAGGTGCTGAGAAGGGCATTGGGAGGAGGACTCATTATCTGCTTCCCCAGAGTGCTAATGAGGGTCATGGGGTGCTTTTTGGAAGGATGGTGCTGCAAACCTCAGTGTGAGGCAGTTGCTCTTTGCTCAGTCATGCCTGGCTGATGGAGGCTCACTGGGGAGGTGACAGATTCACCCAGGGCTGGAAATGCCTCCTGAAAATTGTCTGAAATGCACGTGGTAGAGAAGAAGTTTCCCACACTGAGGTGGCTCAAAGTGGCTCTGGAGCTGGAGGTTGATGTTTCTCAGATGAACACAGAGCAGTTGGCTGCACTTTTCTGCTCTTAAGTCCTGCTGGACACCCCAGTTCTGGACACACTTCATCAAAGGAATTGAGGCAACTCAATCCTTTTGGTGGAAACACAGAAAGAAAATGGCTCCAAGAGGAGAAAACTGGGAAAGCAATGGGAGAAGGAAGGGATGCTCCCAGGGCAGGAGCTCCTGCACCCTTGGTGTCTCAGGGCTCAGGCTCCTCTTCTGCTGTGCTGAACCACAAACCACTCAGCCTGATCCCAGAAATGCTCTTGGCTGTCTTTGAAGCTGGGGAAAAACACAACAGCAACAGAGATTAAATCCCTTCTGGAGGAAAAAACAAGCAGAAAACAAACCCCAAACACCACAGACATCAACAGTTGTGCTGTTTCCTAAGATTATCTCTGTGTTTCCAGCATCACCCCAGTAAAATCTCCTCTATCCCCAGTGCAGGGGCACTGGGGCTGAGCCAGCACCCCAACATCTCACAGCCATGGTACAAGGTTGGCTTGGGGGGCAGCTGGAGTGCCCAGGGGATATCCGGGGGGGTCCCTGGGCTGGTGGTGGGATGCTGCTGATGGGAAGTGCTGGTGGGGAAGGGGCTTCTCTACCTGCCCCAGGTAGAGCTCGTTAAAGGAGTGGCTGGAGGCGAGACAGACAGATCACTTGATAAAGATGTAAAGCTCGGGAAAGGGTAAATAGAGTCATCTCCAGAGCTTCCCACCAGGGTGTTAGTGCTGGGGCTGTAAATACACCCAAATCAAAGACTCATAAAGCATGCAAATTGCTCGCTGTGTGTCTGTCTGTCTCCTTCCCATGGCTTTTTGCCCCTCACCCCCTTCCTCTGGATTTCTATCTTTCCATCTCTCTTCTCTCCGTGATCTCTTCTCCGCTCCAGAGGAGCCTGTCAGGGCGAGGGAGGGAGGCTTTAAAAGGCATTTTTGTGGTTCTGGGCAGCAAGTCAAAAAAAATCTGCTTTTTTTTGTTCTTTTCTCCCCACCACCCTGCTCCCCTCCCCACTCCAGACTCAGGGACACGTCACCCCAAACCTACCCAGCCATCAAAATAAACAGTCATTAAGATATTTCCAGTGATGTTGGCTGTCACAAATTACCAGCCCCACAAAGGAAAGGCTGCTGTGCAACTCCTCATGATGTCAGTTTATCCTTGATGCCATTGCTGAGATAAAAGATCATTGCTCTGCTCTCCTTTGGGCTTATCCTGCTCTGGTGCTGGGAGCCAAGCTCTCAGAGTGCCTGAAGAAGTCACCTCAGTGCTGTGGCAAAGCCTGCATCCAGGCATGGAGGGATGAGTCCTGCAGGCAGCAGAGCACCATGACCTGAGAGCCTGGGTGCTCTGGGGAAACTGGGGGTCCCCTCCTGAGGCCTGGGGTGGGTGGGGATGGGATGTGGGCTGCTGGGTGCAGGGATGCAAAGATGTAGGGGTGCAGAGATACAGGGGCATAGGGATGCAGGGATGCAAGGATGGAGGGATCCAGGCATGCAGGGGTGCAGAGATAGAGGGGCACAGGGATGCAAGGATGGAGGGATGCAGGGGTGCAGAGATAGAGGGGCACAGGGATGCAAGGATGGAGGGATGCAGGGGTGCAGAGATAGAGGGGCACAGGGGTGCAAGGATACAGGGCTACAGCAATGTGGGGATGTAGGGATGCATTGTACAGGGAAGCAGAGGTGTGGGACTGTAGGGATGCAAAAGTGTAGAGGTGCAGAGATGCAGGGGTGCCAGGATGTGGGGATGTAGGGATGCAGGGGTGCAGGGTGCAGGCATGCAGGGACACAAGGGTGTGGGGGCAGAGAGGCACAGGGATTCAGGGGTGCAGGGACATAGGGATGCAGGAGTGCAGGGATGCTGGGGTACAGGGATGCAGAGTGCAAGGCTGCAGAGCTCCGAGGGTGCAGGAGTGCAGGAGTGCAGGGGTGTGGAGTTGCAGGGGTGCAGGACACAGGGCTGCAGGGGTGCAGGGTGCTGGAGCTAGCTGGCCCGGGGCAGTGGAGCCGCCCGGGGAGGCAGCGTGGGCAGCTCGGCCCAGGATGGCTGCCAGCGAGCCGGAGCTGGCAGGGCAGGGTGGGGAAGCAGGAAAAGGAGCCCTGCTCCTCTCCTCCTCCCCTCGGGGAGAGCTGTGGCTCTCGGCAGGAGGGTTGGGAGTACACACAGACTCTCTGGAGCCTCCCATGTAAATCCTGGCAGGACCCAGCCAGCTCTGAGCTCATTCACGTGAGCTCACCGGCTTGTGCAGGGCACTTGTGCTGGTAGGTAGGTGTTGGAATTGCTGCAGGACCCTGCCCTGGGGCTGCCACAGGTGGGAAGCTGGGAGAAGAGTTCAGCCTGTCCAGCCCCTCTCCCTTCAGGTCCCTCCTGCAGCATCCTTGAGGCGATGTGCCCATGCACAAGTGTCCCTCAGCCTCTTCCAGCCAGCTAGCAGAGACCTACTACTCTCATGGCAAGCCACAGGAGGATGGGCAAGTCCATCCCTGGGGAAAGCACATCTGATGCCAGGGGCAGTAGATCTTATACTGGGGATGGAAGTTCTGACACTGGGAATAGCAGATATGACCTTGGGGCCAGCAGGTCAGGCACTGGAGATGGCAGATCTGGCACTAGGGATGGCAGATCTGGCACTAGGGATAGCAGATCTGACCTTGGGGATGGCAGATCTAACATGGGGACAGTAGATCTGACACTGAGGACAGCAGATCTGACCTTGAGGACAGCAGATCTGACCCTGGGGACAGCAGTGCTTTTACTTGGTGCCTCAGCCAAAGCTGCAGCCAGCAAGAGAGCAGCCCTGAGAGCAGCTGAGGTGTGATACCCTGGGCAGCTCCACCAGCAACCACATGCCCCTGCTGGATGCCAGCATGGTGTGAAGCACAGCATTCAGGAACCCAGCACATTCCCCTTGGGTAGGATATGGCCTGAGGTCACCTTCTGTTCTTCTGCCACCCTCAATCATTTTTCCTTTGGTGTTCAAACCTTGTGGGCTATTTGCATGCAGTTGTGACTTCCCCGAGCAGCTACCGCTCCAAAGAAAACAGATCCATGTGTTGGAAAGATCTCGCCTTACATACCATTCCTCCAGCTCCTGCTCCTTTTTGGGGCTTTTTCCTTCTTTTGGTGGATCAGTGACCTGCAAATGCACTTTCTGTTTTCCCTGGGAGAGGTAGATGAGAAGAGCTCCAGCATAGCTGCATATTAAACCCAACCTGCTGCTGCTGAGCTCTTCCCCCTCCAACAAGTTCTTAATTGCTCAGCCCAGATCGATCCGATTAGAGAGGGCTGGGGGCTTGCTTTTTATCCCTCGAACAAAATCATTAAGTTTCCCCTGCACATTTCTAGCCATTTAGGCCCCTTTCATGTCTCTCCCACTGTGGATGCCTGCCCAGCCCTGCACATCAGGATTGCATCTACAAGCTGCTTATCTTCTCTGCCAGGTCATTAAGATGCTGTTAATGTGCTCTGCCAGGTCATTAAGGAAGATGTTAACGAATGACCTCTGCAGTATCCCACTAGATACTCCTGACTCCACCTCCCACCTCCTCCAGCCAGCTCTGCACAACTGGGTAGGCTGCTACCTCTTATCTATAGCACCTGTATCTGTCTCTATATATCTATAGCTATACCTGTATCTATATGATTTATATCTATACCCATATCTCTACCTGTTGTATTTATCTCTATATCTACACCTACATCTATATCCTCATCTATGTCTGTGTAGTCTGGAGAAGAGGAAGCTCAGGGGAGACCTTATCTCTCTCCACAACAGCCTGAGAGGAGGTTGGAGTGAGATGGGGGTAGGTCTCTTCTTCAGGGTTAGCAGTGAGAGGACAAGAGGAAATGGATTTAAATTACACTGGGGAGCTTTAGGTTAGATATCAGGAGGAATTTCTTCCCTGCAAGGGTTACTAAGTCTTGGCCCAGGCTGCCCAGGGAGGTGCTGGAGTCACCATCCCTGCAAGGGTTTAAGAAACATCTAGCTGCTCTCCTTAGGGCCATGGGTTAGTGGCATGGGAGTGCTAGGGATGGTTGGACTGGATGAGCTTAGAGGTCTCTTCCAACCTTTGTGATTCTTTGAGTCTCTTTATATCTGTACCTCTCTCTCTCTGTGTTCCCACCACATTGCTGTTGAGATACCTTCCCATGCACTTTTGGGCTGCTCATGGTCCAACTCATTTCAGTCAAATGTTTAATGTCTCCTGCAGTATCATAG